>JAYKKI010000009.1:34340000-34642500 GCA_039881145.1 Druceiella hillmani | reverse complement strand
CAAAATCCCAATTTTTAGGTTGAATAGCTTAGGATATAAGGCGTGAACATATTTTTTGTATATTTTTTAATATATCTCTGAAAATATCACTATATATAATAGTAATAATAATCACTATATAATTGGAATTTAAAAAATCCAGTACGTTATCTGCTTCCCTAAAATTTCCATATGAATATTTTTGAGTGTTGGGCTATTGAAATATCTACGAGTTTAATATGTTTTATTTCTATGCACAAATTTCAAGCTTCTAAGTCAAGTGTTCTCTGATAGAAATGGCTGTTACAGACAGACAAATAAACACGTGAGTGAATTGACAAGGATTCCGTTTTTTCATTTTAAGTTACGGGTCCCTAAAAATGGACAAAAATAAAATGAAAATTATTTCCAGCGTTGATGTACCCACTTTAATGTGCAGTTAATAATGAAAAATCAACAAATATAAAAAAAATTACAATTTTAAACTTTTCAGTTTGGTCAAGAAATCTGTTCGAAGTCTGCTGAGTAGTTTTTTGTTTTCGGAAATAACCCCGCAATAATGAAACTGTGTTAAACAGAGTTGCGTAATACGGGGTATTGTTAAATTACTTGCAAAGTTATACCGAGAAGACAGTTCGTATGTGTTTAACTTGAAAGAGTTAAATCTAGCCTACGCCGCTGGTTATTTGAAATTGAAGGAAGTAAACGTATCATTAGAAGGATATCTCTTATGTGACTCACTTAGAGAAACATATACGAAGTTTTAGGGACTGAAATATCCTTTCAGATATATCTATAAGTCACAGACATTTTCCACAAAATTGGGAACGTAAAAAATGTACCACTAAATTCTAGTGACGACTTGATACAGATGTTGCAATAATCATCAAAAAACTGAAACTGCAAAATTCCATAAAATAAGTGTGGATACGTTGAATAATAGGGTTCGTACTGAGTTTACACGTGTGTTCGTATCGTTTGCGTTGATATCGTAATCGATACCAAAGGAAACAATACGTACACGCAAAAATTTGTTTTTATTTCAATTCTCTAAAATAGGGGAAATTTAGTAAGTAATAAAATTCGAAAAGCAACCCTTTCTTCATAAGATAAAAAAATTGCGGAACTCCTTATAATGTGGTCTACTCAAGGTGATGAAACAAATTAAAGACAAATTAGTGTTTGATGGTCCAAATATTGATATAATTTAAATTTCCGTCAATGGATGTATTAAAGAAAAAAAGCAAAATATTTTAAATTGCCGATCTGATTTTATATTTTTTTAGTTGCCTATTCAAGGTTTCTGCCACCTAAAATTGGTGTCAATAATGTTTTGTCGTTAACATTTTCCGCGCAAGTTTCATTACAACATTTTTGAGAGAAGTTCCTCAAATTCAACATAGTGGCTAAACATGTCATTTTAATATAATATATTCTCGAAACACATCGGCCTAACTTATGTGAAAAACCAATTTACTAATCCAGGGTAGGAGGAAATGTGTAAACAAATGTAAAAAAATACATAAAAGTCTCTTGTTTAACTGGTAATTAAAGCAGTCGATTTGATAAATAATTACTGCCTCATCATTATGCTATTGCTGCCTTTCCATGAGAAGCTTAAACTATAGTTCAGTTTAAATTATATAAAATATATATGTAAAGAAATAAACAATTGCTACAAAGACACCAGCATTATTGGCAATTTTCCCCATATTTCGTTAATAAGCATTTATTATCACTGCATTGTGCCATTATTCATCGCTCCCGGAAATTCCTTTAGTTTATTCATCTATGGAAAAGGACGCCAGAAGAATGTGCAAGGAATGTGCGGAAAAAATGTAGGGCGATATGTGCGGTATATCATATCGTTCATTTATATCTGTACATAAACTTATCCAACTTATATAAACCAACGGCCGTACTTTAGGAAGATCGTTTCCTAAAAATATATTTTTGAATCTACATTAACTTCAATTTCAATAATATTTTAATCCGCGATTTATGTATTTGTAAAATATTGTACGAAACGATTTTCTAATTAAATAAATTTTTATATTTGAAACTATAGTTTAAGCTTTTATACTATTTTTGAACTATAGTTTAAGCTTTTATATTTGAGAAATACAGAAGGTTGAAACCTTTGTTTACAACATAATATTTATAAAACTTGAATAAGTTGATTTTAAAATGATATATTCTTAGACCAGGTTTTGAAAAAGAAAACACTTTTTGCAATGAATCTCGATGGGTCCCTGGATATTTGGATATCAGGGGACGCAGTGATGGCATGATATTTAACCATGATTTTTTACAATATTTTAACTCTTAACTATATGGTAATGATTTTAAATTGTTTCCACCGTTGAGGTTAACTGAACTTTTTAATTGACATAACGAATTAAAATTGTTTGAATGATACGACGAGGGTGAATGACGCTTTTTAATACTTGTACATAAATAAAAGCGATAGTGTTACGCATGATTGACTATCCAACCATATATACAGGGAAAGAAGATATAAAAAAATGCAAAATATAATGGGAAATAAATGTAAGTATTGTAACTATTTTTTGGTTAGTATGTTTAACTTTCAATCTATATTTAAAATCATCCCATTCGATGTTTATCACATTGTCATCATATTTAGAAATAATTGTCAATTAATTTATAATGAATTTTGTATTACGTAAGTGTTCGCCTTTTCGCTTCGAATAAATTGTTTAGACCACAATTCGTTACAAATGAAATAAACGGACAAGATTCAATTTTCTTTATTGAAACTAATATCGTTGTAAAAAGGGTAGGAAACCATTGATTAACATCGCGCTCTGACGTTTTTTATGCAGTTAATTTAATAACAGAAATGGAATGACAGAAGGTGATGTAAGACAACAAGGAAATGAATAAGTAGTCGTAAATGTAGCGAAGAACATAGGGTAACGGCATACTCGAATCTACATGCATTTATTATACACGGAACTAAATTTCAGGTTGTGAAAAAATACCAGGAAAATAATACGTAAACAATCAAGATATCAACACGAGGAAGACAAATAAAAAACAGTGCTAATAAAAAAGGATAAACCGGATTGAGGAAAGTCTAAAAGAATTAAAAGAGAGTGAACGAAAGTCGGCAATGCTGGAGACGGTAGTGTTCTATAAATGATGCCAACTGGACTATCATATTTAAAAAAACAATTAGATTTAACTAATCAATAACTTGATTAAAATCTCTAATCCCAATATTACATTACAGAAGTAGAAAGTATTGCAACGGTGAATTTTTTTCACCTGAAGCGGATATAAAAACGTGTCTCCTTGAACATAAAGATGGTTTTCCTTACGGGAAATGATTATCTTTATACTGCGATTAAAAGGAAGCCGGCTGTCCTGGAGTTGAATTGAAGTATTTTCTATGGTCCCATGCATTATTTAGTCGGATAAGGTACTTTTAACATACAAAAACTCTACGATAATGCAATGGCAGCTGCGCAGATAAGAACATGCAAAAAAAAATTGGGTGTGGCTGTGTCATGGACATGGCCGTGTGTTGTACGTGAATACGTCTATGTAACGAGTTATATTTTTTAAATAAAATATTTTTATTTATGTATTTAGGATAAAAGCAAGGAAACAATTAATTATTTTGTTACAATAGCGTATAGGCCGACATTATATATTTTTGATAATATTTTTTTATTCTCATTCACCTTATTATATTCACTGTTACTACTTTAAACTAATGTTTTATATACAATCGATAGATTTTGATGACAGCTGACGATTAAAACTTAAACGAACATCGTAGCTTTTCCGAATCAAAAGTTATACTAATTGCAAATCTCGATACGCAGCAAAATAACCTCAAAATGGCGGCGCTTCCCCCTCCACCGCGCGCGATGCGTCACTGTTCTTGCTTATCGTAATGAATTCTTTGATAGCTATCAAGTGGTATAATTTAATTTTTGATGTAGAGGATAGATTCGAAACTGCAACGCCAAACTGTATCCCCCGATTTTGTTATCATTAGGTTTTTTGGATTGCCCCGTATGGTAGCAAATTTAAAAACGTATTCACGTCAAAAATTCTTTGAAGCAAGCAAGGGCGACGAAGCTTTTATAAAATTGTCTTCAACTAACCACGTAAAAATGAGGAGTCTATAAACAGCCATACCACCGGACTTGCACAAGTTACAACTTTATTAGAACGGAATAACGAAGTTACTCATAAAATTACAACTAAAGGACATAATAGAAAATGACGTCACATAAGGCAGTATAAACAATCTCTGTTTAATATACTGTCATATAAATCGACATGTTTTTGAATAACTTAACTCTAGGACAGTCTGTCATGGAAAACCCTCAATCTTTTATATTTATATACAATCTTATTAATAATCGGGCGTTTTCATGTTGTACCGTTGCTATCATATACTTTGCAAAAATAATACAAAAATGTATTATAAACTTTACAAATATAATATAAAAAGGTATCATAAACTTTGCAAATATAATATAAAAGGTATCATAAACTTTGTAAATATAATATAAAAAGGTATTATAAACTTTGCAAATATAATATAAAAAGGTAGTATAAACTTTGAAAATATAAAAAGGTATCATAAACTTTGCAAATATAATATAAAAAGGTATCATAAACTTTGCAAATACAATATAAAAAGGTCTCATAAACTTTGCAAATACAATATAAAAAGGTGCGGCATCGGGTTTTAATTACTTCATGCAAGTGTCGTGTTAAGAGACAGAATATCAATAATATCAATAGGTTACGTATACTTCGAGACTTAACTAGAAGGAGTTGAAACAAAATAAATTCTTAATAAATAAATCAAGTACAAATTAATACGGAAATTAATAATTATTATGAAGACTTACGAAACATAACCTTTGAACATTTTCCCCATTACCACAAATCGTCAATTGCGTTTAAAATTATTACATAACTGGATGCAATATTACCTTAAGGAAAATCATTTATATTCATGGGCAGATTTGTCGTCGGTAATCTTTTTACGACGTAATGCAAATCTGTGTTGTTTTTATATATGATACGGCCGCTCTATTTTGCACATAATTAATACGCGACAAATTATTCAATTAATTTATTTTACCGTTTTAACAAGTGGAGCTCAACGTGAGTTTTTTATATTACTAATCCTATAATGTAGTCATATATCAAATTGTAAAGGCACGTGCATAAAAAATATTAATTCATTTATACTAACTTACTACGGTTTGGTGCTTTTTATTCACTGCGTGTGCTTAGTGTGACTGCAACTTTTAAGTAAGATGCCCTAAAAACATTTTTTTACATTCACAAGAAATGTGTAAGATCCAGTCGTTGCACTAAATTTCTTTTAAATATTTTTCAAAGAAATTATCTTCTCAGTAAATTTATTTTTTCTATTAGAAACGGTAACGCGTATAAACAAGCTTCTTAGAAGCTATCTGTTATAAATACGTGTAGATATTCTGTTGCTCTCTTTGTATTTGTGTTTTCTCCGACTTATTCCATTTTTAAATGTAAAGGTTATAACTATAAAAGTAGCCATTTTTTTACACTTTATCACACCCTGAATAACCTTGTGTTAGACGAGAGATCATTCACAACGCGACAGTTAACTTTCTGAATCAAATGTGAAATATTGCAGATTTATTTGTGATGTCAGCATACATCATTTAGATTTAAGCATGGTATATAACTAGATACAAAACATGCTCATGGTTTGGTCTTCATTCATACGGTATTATCCGAGTGTGTGTTTCATTACATAGTGTTCGTTTATCATGCTATCAGTTTCCACTAACCTAAATATCATACCTCATATTCTTATACTTTATTTATTTCTTTTTTAATTCAAATTGAGTAGCAATACACGTGAGACAACTGACTGATCATAAGTATTTTTTTATTAAAACTGAAATAACTTGTATAAGAAAATATATGACAGCAAAAAAGTTAGTGACATCAAGATAAATCGATATAGAACTCTATCATTGCTGGATATCTGGCCTCGGTAAAAAATATCTTAATGGTAAATGTACGTGAAGATATACAAAACACAAAATGACATATATATCCGTAGAAAGACATAAAAGCATACGTGAAACATTGACTCAGAACGAATAACACAGTTTATCATCCATACACTAAATAAGCTGCAATTTTACATTAAAGACTGAGATATGAGACAATTTTACATACGGGAACTTATTTTTTAAATCGATACTCGGTAGAGCCGCCAATAACACAATTGTTTTAAGGTAATTCATATATTAGACATTAGTGATAAACATTAATAAATATATATACGTGGAAAAATACCTTAATGGTAAATGTACGTAAAGATACATAAAACATAAAATGACATAAATATCCGTAGAAAGAAAATAAATCATTCGTGAAATATTGACTCAGAACGAATAATAGAGTGTATCATCCATACACTAAATAAGCTGTAATTTTACATTAACGACTGAGATATGAGACAATTTTACATACGAGAACTTATTTTTTAAAGAACCGGCATTAAGACAAATGTTTTAAGGTAATTCATATATTAGACATTCGTGATAAACATTAATAGATATACATGTATATGTGTATTTTGCCGACAAAACTTAAAAAAAAACTAAAACTCACCTTTTAATAACTGCATAAGAAGCACCCAAAGTAAGACCTAAATTAAATGCTCCCATCCACAGCAGCGACATCTTAATTGCGAAGTCGGAAACGCGGTCGCTCGCGTTGCAAATATTTTAAGCGTCCCAGTAGCACTTTGTTACAATAAAGTTCGATCCTATCCCTCAAAAATCATATAACGTAAAACTCAAAGGTAACTAACGTCCAAATTTAAAAACAACAAATTTAAAAAAATTATAAATTAAGTGATTAAACAAAAAATCTATCAAAAAGTCTTATTAAAACAAATTACTACAAAAGCATAACACGTATATATTATATTACACATAACAATTACACCACCGTCTTGAATCAATATAATAAGTACTCGCAAATCATGTGCTCAACTTATCTTTTGAAACAAAACAATCGTAAAACAAAAATAACTTTGTTTTGCATAAGCGACAAGTATATATTTACGATAATATATTTAAAGGCAAATTCCGATAACAACGTTAGACCGAGATTAAATGTACTGACAAACGAAATGCAATTTCGAACAGAACTTTCCCGTAAGGCAGTTAGCTATATACTGACTTCTATACGTTGAATGATTCGTGTATAGTGTAGGATTGCGTCGACGATCTCAACCCCACCACCACTGCATCGATTCGTGTGCACTGTACGGCTGTTCCTTTAAGCTCCATCAACCGTTAATCTTTTCGTTAACATTTGGTACTAGACATTGACTGTAATGAAGATTTACGGTAGATGAAATTACAATAAAATATATGAAAAAAGACCAAAGTTGTTTATTCAAATGAGCGCATACGTTTATTTCGATTCATCAGACATTTCACCAGTTATTTTGAAAATTTCGTTTGCCTTTATGACTTTTTACGATACGGGTCAAAATCCATTAAACCGAATTTAAGGATTCTATATTAATTAACCTTTAATTAGAAGTTACAAAGATGGATAAGGATATTATAATATTATCATCAATAGAAATTAGTTTTGCGTTTTTGGAGTTTTATGGCTCCATTTACTAAGTTATAAATTTTCAAAAAAATAAAAAGCCTAAACGCTTAAATGACGGTTTGATAGCTATAAAAGCAACCTCATACGGTTAGTCAAAAAATAAAATTGTAAAATTAGTTAAACATAAAAAAAATATGTCGGCGTAACAATTGGGATTGAGATGAACAGGAGCAAACAAATATTGACGTACAGAATCTTGATTGAACTATGAAAGTTAATAATATTTTAGATTTTATTTAAAACATAAAACATCGATGCTTTCCCGTGGTGATAAACATTTCAATCCGTATTGGAGTGCATGGTATAAGATTGTGAGGGTTACTGTGAATTAATTTCCTTGCTAAAAAAAATCTAGAACTAACTTAGAAAAATAGTCATACTCTTTGGGATAGAAATAAATATTGTTTGAACAGTAGAAATTAGCACGCAAAAGAAACGCAACGTCTCTTTATTTTAATAACAAGGCTTTAAATTAACTAAAAAGTTTAAAACTCCATATGATCTAAAATAAACAAGTTCCTAATTTTTCAGACATCATAAATCAAAGGCATCTCAATTAATTACTTTAATGTTGGAAATCAAAAATTTTACAATTTCTTATATTGCCGATTTTATAACAAACATATTAATTTATTTAAGTTGTTTTCTATCATTGTACTCTATTTAAATGTTACAGTAAAGTTCCATTATATATTATTTATTTGTTCGGTAGGTTAGTATTATTAAGAAAAAGCATTAGGCATATACAAGTTGTTTATTTATGTGTTAGCATAAAAACCACCTAAAGCGACAAGTTGTTTATTTATGTGCTAGCGTTCTCTTGATAGTCTAAGCCACATTTTTCCAGCTATTTTTCTTGACAATAAAACCAACTCCTTTCTTATATTCTTCCATAATACAATATATTACGTAGTCTCCTCTATCTTCTATTTTAGAACCTTCTTACTTCAGATATTCCTACGATATTTGATACTAGTTGTTCTATTTCTATTATCCTTATTTTGTTGGCTAATGATCATGCATTAAATGTGGCAGTATAATAAACACATCAATCAGGGTGTAATACTGTTATGCCGTATCATTCGATTGAATCTACTGAAGTAAAATACGTTATTCAACTCCAGTATATATAACAGAAAGTTATTACGCTACTTAGACAGCTCTTGCGACCTTCAATTAAGAGATTATTCCTTTGAGATTATTCCTTCTAACAACTTCGGACACCTACACAAGCTATGAATGTTAACATTCGCACTACGCTGAATTATTGCAAAGACCCGCTACACGCTGCAGTGCATCGATACTTGGAATATGATGCAATGGTTGCACGTATTGTGAAATACTTTTCAGTTGTTAAAACTTGTTTTACGACACCTCCTTGCATCTCGTTATGCTTTGACATGTACATAATGCACTTTACAATGCAAGTATCAAGTTAAAATGCATAGAGTACAAAATGAATTAAATAAAAACTTACGTAATTAACTGTTACACATTCGATTAAAGGTGACTAATTGTCACAGATTTTTTATCACATCGCCACTTCAAACTTGTTTATTGCGATTGTCATTGTTTGGTTTTGCTCAATTCTTCTGATGTTGTATTAATTTTTCGTCAGTAAATCTATCAACTTGCAAAAAATCGTATATTCTCACTGCGGTATTCAATTGTTTATAGAGTAGCTATATATATGTGTCTAACAACAAAGTTTGACGTTTTTATCTTTTAGAGAATTCTGGTTTTCCTGGTTTATATTTTTCATTTTGTGTCACCGCCACGTCTTTTTAATGATCCTTTATTGTTTTACGTTTGTTTTTCTTTCAAATTCATAAGTCCATATCTTACATAATATTTCATCATTTAAAAATCATAACTACGTATTGTAGATAACTGCTATCTGTAATTTGCTAATGTTTAATTTCTCCATTTTATTTAAAATTAAACTATATTACGCAACAGTCAGCATTCCACATTAGAGCAATCCAAATGAATTATGTTTAAGGTAGCAACATATTCCAATGGCCTTATTAAAAAAATCAAAATGACGCATTTCACAAATACGCAATTAATTGCCAAAACTTTGTACTCATGCCTCTTCTAAAATAAATTATAATACAAAAAGTATTATTTTTAGCGAATCAAATAACTTTATATACATATATTTATTCGTTTTTTTTTCAGTTCTTTAAAATAAATGAATAAATATTAATCATAAAACTTTAAAAATGTTTAAAACTTGTACAGGCACACCGAAATATGGAAAAAAATTGTTATTAAGATTTACGCAATGGATATGCTAATATATAGACTCTTATAATCATGAAAGTATCTGTCAAACACATGTCGAACATGTAAAAGTAAGAAATTCTTCTTAAATAAACTGGTGAATGTAACATGTTCGAAATAATTTTAAACTAACGTTTTCACTAAGTGCTACTGTCAATATCTAACGCTTGTATTTATCACGAATTTCTTAACGCATATGTAACTTCATTTCACGAAATACGCCACACCAAGTGAATATACTCGTATATTCCATCGCAGCTGTTCTCGGATGAAAATTAAATGATTCATCCGGTTCACATTTTGAATAGAAGAGTTAATCTATGTCAGGAATGAAGATTGTATTAATTTTGTAATCCCATCCAATTTTAAGTTTTCGTCAACCAATAGGACTGCACCATTACATCATACAACAAAATATATTGTCGCGATTTAAACAATCGTTTGGGTCGCAAGCGTTTCCCAAAATTTTGCTCAAAATTGTAAAACTGCCTAATTTTTTTATGTTTTTTTGGTGTTCATGTTGGTTGTGTGTGGCGTATTTTTCTTTCCTTTGCTAATGCTCTGTACTAACACAAAGGATTAAATAAACGACGTGGAATGTATTGCTTGAAGAATAATAGCAGGAAACCAGATGAATGAAGCTTCAATGAATGGAGATGAGAATAAAAGGTATCTAAAAGAGCAGAGTCCGGCTGTCCGTATACGTTATGATGTATGTATGCAAATGAATTACTGCTATTGTGGTATAACTAGTGAAACAACGTACAATGGAAATCAGGTCGTCGAGAGACATATGTGGAAAGGTAATAGAGGATAAAATAAAATAAAGTAGAAAAAAGAAAATATACCAATATCATATCAGAACGTAGTTTTGTGAATAGAAAATTTTCAGGGCTATTTGATATTACGACTAGCTTATTCCAGGATAGAAATTCGGGAGAAAAGAACAAATTGGGAAATAGAAAAATTTCGGTCTTGTTTAAGAATTATTAAAAAATTTCCGCCATGTTTAATTTTTCGGAATTATTAAAAGAATTTAAAGTTTATCATACAAAAAAGGGAAGAGCCATTGTTTTCATTTTATCTCACTTCACACATTAAATTACAGTTACCTTTGTCAATGGAAAATTATATACTGAGAATAGTTTTCCAGGAAAACAGAATTAAGTCCTAACTGGATATTATCTTATTTAAAATATTTCGAGATCTAATTTTTGGCAGATGCATTCTAAAAATAAACTTGTTAATTACGAGTACACTAAGGCCTATAAAAAATTAAAGGGTATATAATATTCATAAGTACAAACATTAACATTATGTTTCACCACATAAATATATTACCTAGCATAGATTTCACATGCGTAAAATATGGTGAATTACTCAAAAATTTTGATGATTTTTTTTTAGAATTAATGATCGTCATCGTGATGTGTTGGGTTGAGCGCGACACACCACGGGAACCCGAGTTCGATTCCTAGCCGCTCGTCGAGAGGAGCTAAACTTATGTTTTGGACGGTTGTAGCAGATTTCTCTCGTAGTAATAAGTCCTCCATATGTATCAATTCAATACATTAAAGTATGGTAATAAATAATTAGAAATATCGTTATAATTTTTGCAATAAGCTTCTAGAATCCCTCTTTTCTCACAATTTTAATGTTAGCAGTTTTCCAGATAGAGTAGAGGAACAGTTTTGTTGATATTTTAAACAATATTTCTAGAACTAATTTAAATTAAAATTTTAAACAATATTTCTAGAACTAATTTAAATTAAATAAATAAATAATTAGAAACATCGTTATAATTTTTGCAATAAGCTTCTAGAATCCCTCTTTTCTCACAATTTTAATGTTAGCAGTTTTCCAGATAGAGTAGGGGAACAGTTTCGTTGATATTTTAAACAATATTTCTAGAACTAATTTAAATTAAAATTTTAAACAATATTTCTAGAACTAATTTAAATTAAATAAATAAATAATTAGAAACATCGTTATAATTTTTGCAATAAGCTTCTAGAATCCCTCTTTTCTCACAATTTTAATGTTAGCAGTTTTCCAGATAGAGTAGAGGAACAGTTTTGTTGATATTTTAAACAATATTTCTAGAACTAATTTAAATTAAATTTTTAAAAGGAATAGTTTTGTAATTCTTATAACTAGCTCTTTTCATTTATTTGCTACTGTAAACATTTTTGAATGTTAACGATTGAAGTATATGCATATTTATTGCATATTAAGTGTTATTATTCCTTTGTCGCTATGCCAAATTAAATATTTCTATTTCAAATAGTTTCTGAGAAAAACGGCGAGGATATTTTCAACAATATCTCTAAAACCATTATACATAATACTATGAAAAAAAACCAATGGTTCTCGAATCTGTACGACTTGCTCTTACATTGACATCTCACACAATATATTAAATGAATATTAAATTCCATTACTTTGTTTTCCCCTTTCACAGTTTTTATATTGATGTTTTTGAAATAGTATCAACTACTGATATATATATATATATATATATATATATATATACGTGTATATATATATATATATATATATATATATATATATACGTATATATATATATATATATATATATATATATACATATATATATGTAAATACTTAAAGAGAAAACTAGGAGGAGTGCGAGGTTTGACATACTTAAAGTTTATACGGAGAAAAAGCTTAAATTTATATATATTACAAATACATAAAAAAATTCTTTGTTTAGGTTCAACACTTTATGTATTCAATTTTTATGTTCATACTGTCAATGTCAAGCACATAATTGCCTGTGGTCGAACAATCGCATAGAATACAGATTATCACCAAAGAATTTTAAAATGTAAGATTGACTGAATGAGTTTCGAGCAGTAGTGAATTATGATCGAATTTCGACCAATTGCGACTATTTTATATCAAAGGGTTTTTTGGAAAAACGTGCTGTGATAGACAGGCGGATACGAGAGTGATCTTATAAACGTTTCGTTTTTTTTCTTTTTGAGGTACGAAACTCTAAAAACTTAATGGTTTATATCTGAATCACCTGGAGTTAGAGCAAAGAGAACTATAGTTTCAATACTGATTATTTCCAAAAGACATAACTTCGCTTGATATGTAACATGCTTAGGCGAGTTTCCTACTGATCTTCTAAGCATGTTAGGTTTTCGGTCTTTGCAAACTCTAGGAAGTACCACTCCATTTATTTAATCAAACTTTATTTTTTAACTCTCAACGGAACTCTATGTGTTCAATTACGGAGAAAATTACGGTTCTTCGTATAAAATAACTTCTTGCGCCAGTGTAAGCGTTCATCTTTTTGCAATTCCAGCACCTAGAATCGAACTATTTCGGAATTCTTTTATTTTTCTCAGTACTAAATTTCTATAATGGGTTTAGTTATTTTATCGTCATTAAAATATCGTGTTCGTCTAAAATTTGATAGAACTATGATTTTTTATAGGATTTTGTAGTTTTACCTTGTAAATTATCAATAAAATTCTGTCCAATCAAACATTTTATCTGACCCATGTGCTGAAATCGGTCCTCAACTTCAACTAAGAACGAAATAAAAATTAAATCGATCAAACTAGATAGAACCCATATTAAATTTTATGCGTCGTTGTTAACTCTGGATTTTCCTTCTATAATGACACAGTCACGATACTCATTATGTATAATATTTATAAATATCATCTACTATTTTCTTATTATAAAAAAACGCGACTTCAATATTTGAAGCATATCATAATAAATATCAACACAACTGCGTCATCGTACATCGTATTTTCCTGCACATATCGAATACTTCAATTGACATTCAAATTTCGACAGTTATGACCTAAACGGTCAAACCTCACCGCGTTCGTTACGTCGAGATGTTTGTCGTATCTCCAATAAATATTGAAGCGCAGAATGACGTCAGTCGCTTCTTATCTCACGCTGAATAATGAATTACATTGACCGACAAAGACAGAAGAAGGTTGACCTTATTACATAATCGGTATGACGTTAGATATCGTTAACCAGACGTAAAGTGGTATACGACATTAGTCATTTTCCTATTTAAATTAATGCAATTAATTGTAACGCATATCTTTCTTTTATAATCAATTAAAATAAAGTTAATTTCGTTGATACATAATGGGAAATCCGTCGCTGTGTCGCTGATCTAATTACCACTACTCTCCGATAACAAGGGTGTAACCCGATTTCCAAATTTCCGATCTTAACGCGACGCGATCTAAACTGAAGTTACAGGGATCCAAGGAGTAGGTTAATTGAATCTAAGTCTCCGCTTTCACTTCCACAGTCCCAACTAAAGCCGTATTAAATTTCTCCATCCATTTTAACGCTACTTGTTGGAGCAAAACACTAGTATACACATATTTTCGAGCTATCTTCTACCACGATGAGACACAAAGCGCTTAAATAGCCTTCGTCATATAACGAAGGCTCCATTTTTATGGAATGTGGCATGATAATTGGTCAGCGCTTTCCTCTGCCTTTGGGTCACATCAATTTTATCAAAAGAATTCTTTGACAGACTTTTAAAAACAAATATAATTCATTTGTAATGTCTATCTAATTTTAAAATTTTAACATATAATAATATTGCACACTCACAAACGTCAAAATAAAAAAGCTATCTCAAAAGCCGCTCTTTGGTGATACTGCTTTGAACTGAATGTGGTCTATATAATATGTAAAAATAATAACAAGAAAATTTAAGTATAAGAATGGTTAAAAATGAAACGTTTTCAATTTTCTTCCGAAAAGAATTGCGACGTATAATAGTCTGGTTTGAAATAGTGGGGAAATTTTTTCTAGTTTTTCGCCTTTAGAATTCGGCGAGGACCATCTAGTTTGCCAGTGAGCACAAACGATCTCATTAAATGCGTCTCTTTCGTGTACAAGGGGGTTCATCTACTGGAACTCGAAATGTGATGATTCTGCGTCATAATTCCTTCCTCAACTCATAATTAGCCGAACGTTTTACGATCGCAAGGTCTGCAGCGGGCCTTCGCTAAAACAGGTAGTGCATCCGTTGAACAGGTCCTTTGGTTAGAGTCATGACCTTCCTAACCTGTTGGACTCCGACGTACCACGAGGCCCATACCGAAGGCGCATAGGCCAATATACCCAAGTATATCGCCGTATACATTAGCTTAACAGTAGAGCTATTCAGCTTCCAGCCGGTACCGGCAAGCCGGGCCATGGCGTGGAAGGCAATCCGAGCCCTCTCACCAATGTACCGCGCGTGCGGATTGAAGCTCCGCTTAGAGTTAAGGACCACTACCAAGTGCGTTACCCGGTCCCGCACAAGGATCCTGGACCAACCCATCACCACAGTTGGCTCCCTCGCCAGTCTGCCCTTGAAAAGGACAGCCTCGGACTTTTGGGTGGCAAAGCTGAGCTTATTCTTAGTGCACCAGTCTAGTAGTCGTGCGAAGGAGTCTGCCACCCGCTTCTCTATTTCTCTACAGCTCGCTCCTCCGACCATCAGTAGAGAGTCATCAGCATAAGCGATGGTACTGCATCCCTGAAGGGGTTCGCAAGTATACCATCGAACAGGACATTCCACAGGATGAGACCGAGTACCAACCCTGCGGGCAGCCCCCGATCAACGTTTTCTTTACTACGATATCTCTGTCCCGCAATAAGACAATTAGACTTGGAGCTATAAAAAACCAAGTCGCTAAGGCAACGCAATAATAAAAATACGGCCAATTATGTCGCATATTTTACACTCGCAAATAAATCAAACCCATAGGTTACTTCCCGTTGACCTAGAACCATGAAATTTAGCAAGAAGCAAGGTCTCCCAGCAATCGTTAAACGCCGAAAATTGTTAATGTGTAATTACATTACATAAAATTTTTTTTTTAAATATGCACACATAAAAGATATAGTAAGCAATATATTTTCGTACTAAAAATTTAATATTTTGTAAATAGTTTAATAAGAATGTTATTTAACATACATTTTTTTAAATGCAGTACATTTTCTACTCGTGCTTGACAGGTTTTTTTTTAATAACAATTTTCGATTTACCTTCACAAAACAAAACATAAGACATTAAGGAGAACATGTAAGAGATGATAATGTAACGGTCAATAAAATTATAAGGGTGTAAGCGAAACAAGTTGTGTCAGCATAAAAGAACACGGCATTATTTCTTATTATACCGTTTAGTTAAAAAAAACGGGTTAAAAGCATAAATTAAGATTATTTCTTTACAATTAAACATTTCTATGCTTGTTCCATTCACGAATATCAACTTCCTTTTAAAAAAAACTATACCTGTTTGTATAAGTTCCACTCCCCTTTTAATACCTGGCTTATTGTTTCCTTAGTGTTTTGTAACATGTATGTATTTTGTAAAGTCGATATAATTTTGAATCTCGAAGGAATGCCAGCTATTTATCAGAAATGAAAACCAAACACAATAGTATTTCTCAAGTTACGATGTTTCGGCTAGGTGAACCAAAATTATGTTTAATTATTTTTTTCGAGTTACGCTACACGAACGCGCCAGTGGCAAAGACTCTTTAGATATTCCGCATTAAAATCAAACAAATTTATTCAAGTTAAAATATGTCTTTAAGTTGTAACTAATCTAAATATATAAATAATACTAAAATTTTCTTTATAGAGGTGCGCTTTATACGGGAGTCCACTGAACAGTGTCACTTTACTACAAATGCTATTTTCATTTTCATTACGGAAAATTGATAAAAACCGCAACGTGCGACATTAGCACGTTCTTTAGCGTCTTTTCGAAATTTATATGTTTACTGCCTTTTAACGATTTGACCTGATTCCGTTTTTTTTAATTTTCATTTTCTTACAAATCTGTACACTGATCCGTAATTATAACGAAGCTAAAACTTTCACGCTGTAGATTCCTGTTTCTTCTTAATTCTGTCACTGTTAAATCTACTTTTCATTTCGTTCCTCACGTTTTCGTTCATCTTTTTATCATGATGCCGAACGAGATTGGCATAGTTCTGACTGCATGCGGGCGTGCTATGTAACATTGTGTGATAATACTTCAACCCAAAAAACACGTTTTACAACTTAAAAATGGCCCTTGACCGTGTTCGGCATTTGACTTCGCAGAGAAAGTCGAAAAATATTGCTCTGTTCACGAATCAAAATGAATCTCTGGAATAAGATTACCAATTCGATTTGTTAATCAATATATAGCCATGTCTAATTAATACTATTTCAAATTGATGGTTCCTTTATCTATAATGTCATTTGTAGTTTTTAGATTTTTTGTAATATTTATTACGTACATATTTTTAATATAGACAGATGTTTGGTATAGCGAGTAATTAAGAAGAACTCAAGTAACCTTGTCTGTAAAGCACGAAAAAATGCCGCATTTTTTGTCACTGCATCGTCTAGGAATAAAAGATGTATCTTCATATTCCATAGTTGTAACATATATTCTACTAGATTTGCTATAAACACTTAGGTTTGTTATTAATTTTGTTTACTACGATTTAAAAGTGCTCAAGAGATGTTTTCCGAAAAGCTAAGGAAGTGATGAAATGAATTTATAGAAAAAGATAAGAAAACATAAAATATTACGAAAACAACAATATTATATTCCCAAATTGATTAAGATTCTGCGCTTTCATGACATACGCTTCCAATTAAACGATTTACAAATTTCTTTTTAAACTATTTACACCAAGACAAAACTATTAACGCAATCGCACAGTTATTCCCGAATATTTGTTTTAAATTTAACTTATTTGAATGAATTGTAAATGGTGGTGACATGATGTAAAATGTATGTTTATAAGAATACTTACGGAGAGTTCAGGTCATGAATTTGAAAAATAATTCAAACTCGGTCATACGATATTTCATCATTATAAACTGCGGTCCCAAGTTGTCAACACATGCACATACATAACATATACGCACGCATCTTTCTTTTTTGTATCCTATGTACATAAATATATTTAAATATTTTATGCCCATCTAAGAATTTCAAGTCAGTACAGACAGTTGGTTGTATTTGCCGCTATTGTACATTTAAATTATATTCAATTTTAATTGTGTCAGATAGCGAGGAGTTTCAAATGACTTTTCTCAGTGGTTACTTTTCAACTCAAGGTACAGTCAGTAGTTTAGTAAACATTTTCCAACTCGGCTTTTCCCTAATACGTACGTCCAAAGATACAAATCGATATTTTCTGAGGTGATAATAAGAGCCCCGCACTAGTAACGATGTATTATATCGGCTATATCGGCGGTGTTTACATGAAAATCGTACAAACCAAATTAAACAATTTTTTTGTATTGTGCTCGTGCATTTACAAAACAAACTTTTTACATATATATAATATACAATTAAATGAAACTACGTGATGTAGTATATTTCTATTTTCTTTAATTTCTTTACCACGACCTAGGTTTCGTTGTATTACAACCTTCAGGTGGGATAAATCTTCAAAGATATTCAATCTTTGCTAATATCCCACCTGAAGATGTTGTAATACAACGAAACCTAGGTCGTGGTAAAGAAATTAAAGAAAGTAGAAATAATACTACATCACGTAGTTTCATTTAATTGTGAATAATGCATTTCTACAAAATTAACGCCAAATATATTCAATATATTTATAATACTAAAAATAAACCCTTACGTTGTCTTTCGGCCTTGTTCGGATCCACACGTTTAGATCCATTTGACACAGAAACGTGAAGTTCAAAAAAGCACAGGTTTTTATTAACCCTTAGAGATAATTAAGAGTGAAGAAATAAAAATTAAAATAGTGCACGATTTTTATGACAAAATTCACGCGATAGAAATAATACGTAGAAAGGTATGGAGGTTCCTCTTTTTTCTTTCTTAACTCTACATTTTCCAAATTTTATGCGTATACACTGACGAATCAAGTGCTATTACGCGCACTGACGGGTTGTCATATTATACTGGTGTCCCAAAAGTGTCAACGCAAAGTGGGGTTTAGGCCAGTTTATGACTATCTGGAAAAAAAATATAAAAAACCAAGCCATTTTGTTTTCTTATAAAAACAATAGAAAACAGCACTATCTGCCACACACTTACTCTCCATAACGTCACTGTCTGACTCCCTCTTCCTCTTTAATGGCGTCAGTGTCTGTCTCACTTTTACTCATATCCATCGATGTTTATCTAACTCAGACTACATGAATCTAAAACCGTAATCTTGTCTATAGGCACTGAATGCCCATTTTCACTGAATAAAGGTGTTGATTATAATTTTTTTTTTTGAGAAAAAATACAAGTATTTTTTTTAAAAGAAGACGTAGAATTTATTATTTATTTTGAAATCATAATTAGTTGCGCCAACTTTTACAATAACATGCCAAGGCAGTGCCTGTACATTTTTTTTGCAACATCAAGTGCCAAATTTAGCTAAAAACAATTTCTTTGAATAATTTCAAGAAAAAAATTAACAAAAATATTGTTTCTGTTTAAACTATGGCAAATCCGATTATGTTTAGGATTTTTTTAATTGCAGTTACAAAAATTATAATAAAAGAATTTGCTAATTTGTTATAATAGTAGTTAACAATTTTGTTAAGCCTATCGATTTTCAAAATTTTTCTATAAAATGCTTATACCATACTTAGCCATTTTGACTACGATTTTTTTTATATTCTCTCGGGTAGTCATAACGAGCCCTACATACCTGTACCCCGCGTTACATTGAATTTTGGGGGACCTGTATATAGTTTAACCCCAATTAGGACTATTACAGAATATTTATTACGTTACTAATAAATGAAAAAGTGTACTTCTTTCTTCGACACCTAATAACTCTAAAAATTAACCAACAAATCGCTATGACATTTGGCATGTCTATATTTAATATATTATCTTAACAAATTTGAATTAACATATAGATAACTTTTTAACTTTGAATTGGATAATTGCGGCAAGAAGAAGATAGGTAGTGATTTTTCTTTTTTTTTAATAAAAAATTAGTACTGCAACATGCCAATAGAGAGCGCAATGTGTATATTAAATCTTACTGCTCATGCCTATCAAAAACACCAAACTTCCAAATGTTTACTAAAAACGGCAAAACGTTCAACACTATTTATAGAAAGGTTTTGCAATTGTCTTGGTTAATCAGGAACTAATTCCGCCATTCTAACCGAAAATCTATGCGTGTGACGCCACGGGCTAAAGCTATTTTATTATAGTTAACAAATATACGTAGATAACATATAGATAAAAAATTAATAAATAGAATCCTTAATTCTAATAAATAGAAACCTTTGATCTTCGAAATCCAACTCGTAGTAGATAGTTTTTTAAGTGTGTGAAAGACGAAAATAAAAATCAGACATAGTTAAAATAACTTTGAATGTATATCGGTCGTCAGGTCAAAGTTTTTGTGCATGCAGAAAGTGACTGCGGTACCCAGCCACTTCGTAGTATTCAGCAGTTCTAAGTAAAGATTAACTGTAAAATGTTAATGTCAAGAGTTCTAATATATGCCACAAGTATTAAAATAACATAGATGACTAGAATTTACAGAAAACGTTAACGTATGATACTGGCCTGTAGCAGGGACAAAGCCTCAAAGCGAGGTCGAAACACCAACACCAAGCAAACAATAACAATGACATTCAAACCAGTAATTCAAACAAATTAGCAGGTCAACAAACGAAAAACGTCCTTTGCAAGTTTTCATACCTCGCTTTGTAAATTACCTTCATTCACTAAAAGGCAGTAAGTTATATGTGCGGGGTTTAAAATGATATACAGGTTTTACCTGAACGCCGACAAGGTTATGTTATGATTTACAGCACGTTAAACGAGTAATTCACGTTGGTTAAGGGGCGGTAGAATAACAGACGTCTTCTGTTCACGCATGAAGCACAGCGCCCATTCAACGACTCTGTAACACAGCGATGCGCAAACTTTTTCGATATTTTTTAACATTGCTGCTTGGAAGAAAAGAAGTAATATTAGATTTTACTCAGTACATGTAAATTTATGTTATACAATCCCAAACCTAACTAATTTTATAAAACCGGAAGCGTATTTGTTTGTCCTTTTCCCAGGTTGTAATCGAATAAGGGATCGACGTGACTTTTTGCACAGATATACCAGACCGGGAAATGTCATAGATTATTTTTTATCTCCGGAAATCTGATCCTAATAAATAAACCCTCATCTTAATGTAATTTTTTGCAAAGATAGTTGGCAGAACGGGAAATGACATAGGCTATTTTTTATTCTCGGAAATCTCATCCTAATAAATATATCCTAATCCTAACGTGATTTTTTGCTCAGAAATAGTTGGCAGGGTGGAAATTGACATAGGCTATTTTTTATCTCACGAAATTTCATTCTAATAACTATAATCTAATCCTGGCGTAATTTTTGCAAAGAGATAATTGGCAGGTCGAGAAATGACATAGGCTATTTTTTATCCCCGAAATCTCTTCCTAATAAATATATCCTAATCCTAACGTGATTTTCAGCTCAGAAATAGTTGGCGGGGTGGAAAATGACATAGGCTATTTTTTATCTCACGAAATTTCATTCTAATAAATATAATCTAATCCTGCCGTAATTTTTGCACAGAGATAATTGACAGGCCGAGAAATGACATAGGCTATTTTTTTATCCCCGAAATCTCTTCCTAATAAATATATCCTAATCCTAACGTGATTTTCAGCTCAGAAATAGTTGGCGGGGTGGAAAATGACATAGGCTATTTTTTATCTCACGAAATTTCATTCTAATAAATATAATCTAATCCTGCCGTAATTTTTGCACAGAGATAATTGGCAGGCCGAGAAATTACATAAGCTATTTTTTTATCCTCGGAAATCTCATCCTAATAAATATATCCTAATCCTAACGTGATTTTTTGTTCAGAAATAGTTGGCGGGGTGGAAATTGACAAAGGCTATTTTTTATCTCACGAAATTTCATTCTAATAAATATAATCTAATTCTGACGTAATTTTTGCACAGAGATAATTAGCAGGCCGAGAAACGACATAGGCTATTTTTTATGCCCGGAAATCTCTTCCTAATAAATACACTCTAATCCCAACGTGATTTTTTACACAGAGATAGGTGGCGGGCCGGGAAATAACACAGATTACTTTTTATTCTAAGAAATCTCATTCTTTTGGGAAAATTAAAACTAAAAAATATACAAACGAAATAACGAATCAACGGAGCAACGGATTGACGTTATTTTAGGTTGTGACAGATGAATGAACGGATGGACTTGATGAGATTATAAGTGTTCCTCGTTTCATTAAGTAACCATAAAAAAACATAGACAGAGTCAAATAAAGAAAGAAAAAACAGACGAGACTTTATTTTGATTTATTACACGGAAATGGTACACGCATAAACTTGTTCAACACATTCCATTTTGTAGAAAACAGATTATTTTCTTTCTTTTTAGTACCACAAGATTGCACTAAACGAGGTTGAAAAACATTAAAAAGTCTTTTGATTGGAAAAAAATCTACGTCACTGCAATTTTGGTGTAACGTAAATTCATTCAAACAAATATGACATGAGTTATTCACCTCCATAAGACCTATACTTCAATGACGAATTAGACATTGTTAGAGCTACGTGACCTGTTGGTATCTGACGAATTGAAAGGAAAGGGTAAGTGGTGCTACTGGGTTTTGCCTATCAGACCTAATATCAGGTCTTCTTCACAAAACAAATAATATAATGTTGATAAACTAACTGTTATCATCTAGTTTATGTAACTACAATGATATTACATCTTGCAACTACCTTCCAATAAAATAGCACTAACTAACGAGAATAATATCTGAACAGGAAAGAAAAAAAAAATAACAATACATCTACAAAATACCCACTGCGCTAATCGAGAGGGAAAATTTCGTTAATCAATACCGGCACAAGCAAGTTTTTTCCTTAATCTCCGAGTGCGGACGTGCAGTCTGACATTGACCTGAACTAAAAGACTTGGACATGGTTGAGTGCATAGCGTTGTTCTTTTATGATGCTTTGTTGAAATCAAATCATGAAAAAACAAGTTACTTGTTCGCTTTAGATGGTACAGGTGGTGAGATATTTAGATGCTGCATGTCAGAAACAACATTTCTCATGTGTTGTTGTGTCTTCGTTTTGACACTTAACCTGGCCACTATATCCCATAGATTCAATAAGTTTGTTTGTAATTACCAACAATTACATGAATGTTGTGAGTGTGTCATTGTGAACGTGATGCTAGTCAAGTTTCGAGGAAAGAGCTACATTATATCACAAATGCTAAAAAAGCCAGGAAAATATGGACCGGTAATACGAGCGTTACGTAACGTCGAACACTTCTATTGGTTATATCTACTGTGGAAATGTCTAGATGTCTAATGGTTATGTTTTCTGTGGAAAATATTCCGGTGGTACAAGATTGACAGCACAGGGGAAAACCCTAATTCCAACTCAGTGCATCCTACGCCTGACGAAGCCAATCCAAGGAACAGGACGGTTGATAATTAGATCTCATCTATCCAGCTCATATAATAGATGAACTATCAAAGCGGAAGCTGACATATGTGGGAACTATGTAAAAGAGAGCTACCAAGCGAATTTTAACCACAGAAAAATCGAGAAGTTTAGTTTACCTTCATCGTATCTTCCATGCACCATAATGATCGGGTTGATGAAGATACTAATAAACTCGAAATTATACTCTAATATAATTTCACAAACAGCAGCAGTTGATGAGACTGACGAGAAAAGTTGGATTACTCGAGTAACTGACAAACAAGGCGATGGTCTATGGTGTTACTTTATCGAATTCTAGACTTGAGCGGCATGAATGCATACATTATCTATAACATACACCAATCAAAGAATGTTTACAGCGGAGATTTTCTAAAGGATTAACTCGTTCGTTCATGGTACCTCATCACCTACTGCGAGTGATATATTTGAGATATAAATGGCCGTATTTTTTAATTGCATTGACTGAGAAGTTTGATTTTTTAAAGCTCCAAAGGACCATAGACCTGAGCATTTCATATATAATTTCAACTTGATATGCCCACGCGTTCCTATTAAATAGGGCCTTGACAGATAGACTGACAAAGAAATGATCCTTTTGATAAGGGTCCTTTTTTCGCTTTTGAGGAACGGAACTCTGAAAATGGCGTTGACTGACTCATTCAAGACTTGTAGTTTTCCTAACTTGGTTGTATAAACATCTAAACGGTGTGGTCAGTGTGACTTTCACCACAAAATAGATTCCAAAAATAAATAATTTCAAGCATTTTTTGGAAACCATAAATCCATTTTAAAACTACAAAGATGACTTTGCCTGTTATCGATGTTAACTGAGATATTAATTCGGAAAATTATGGGCTAAGATATAATTATTTCTTTTAAAAGTCTTAGCCTCGAAATCTTTACAACAGATACATTTCTGCGAAATTTACCAAAAAAATCAAAGACGAGATTTAACCTATACGATTATCTAAGTAAGATATCCAATTATGTCACGTACTGTTTCATATGCACAGCGTAACTTATATAAGGCTGGTTGAATCTTGCATGACGTCAGTGAAACAATAAAGCAGCATTCACTGCACCTAAAATCTCTTTGAAATCCGAATTCTAACATCGAAAATTTGCATATTGTGTTAGTTTGGCTAAGTGAAACATTGGTGCCTAAAAGACTTAACGTATTTGCAACCACCGATTCCACAAAATTCGCACAAAAACCAAACTTCACTAACCCCTGCGCCCAGAATTGTCATATAAAAACACAACCCGGGTATAGGTTGAGTAAAGTGAATTCGTGTCGTCCGTCGCATATGCCTCACCTGCACATGCTATGTATGCACGTGAGTGTGGTTGGCCCAACAATACAATACGATAAAAACCATTTGTTGTCTCATTGTTATATATATATAACAATGAGAAGGCAAATGGTTTTTATCGCCCCTTTTATTATTCTTGACGGTGAAGAAATTGCAAGCACAAATGGTAAACTTAGTCGCGACATGACGAAAACAAAATGGGTAACTTGAAATATTGCAGATGTGCTCCGTACGTGTCCAGCCCACTAAAAGTGAGACATCTTAATAAAGCTAGATTTTCTGTTGAAGATGCCACTCTCTAATATCGTTTTCATCTAGTTTCAAATTTCAAACTCGCCATGAACTACTGTTTGTTTTACATTTGTACTTTTACGCATCAGGTCACAGTTCTTCGCGGATTTACCTGATTATTTTTGTATCCTTCATGCAAATACACACGTTATTTGTAAATACTTTAATTATATTATGCAATTACTTCCAAAGACTTCATACTGACCGATTAGAAGAAAAAATCGTAACGTTTTATTTCCCTATTTTATTTATACACATCAATACACAAGCCAATATACACACAAAATTATTGCTAAAATTGCAATACTTTCTAATCAACCCAAAGAACGACAATTTTAAAAATAAGTAGCGTGATGCACTACAAAAACTTATGATCACAACCAAAATTTAAAAAATAACATATGTTTATTTCGAGAAATAATAATGACCACGACAAACAAACAAAAACGCTTAACTTGACATGAGAATGAGGATATTAAAAGAATTGAAGATAAAGAAAACGTGATGAAGCGAGAGAGCCTAAATGGGATTAGAAGTAATGTTTTAAAACTATTTTGAATTCCTGATATCGGGCCAAGTTTGTTATATACTTATTTCATTCCATACAATATTATTGTCCGTTACAACCTCAGTTTTAGATTTGTGGATATGCCATTTTGCAAGTCTACAGATACTTCATATGGAAATCTCAATTGATAAGCAGCAAAATACTTCTTTTTTTACAGGGGCAGATTTAAAAATTTCCTATAGATTTAAAGTAGGAACTAAACATTTTTCTTTCTCTCATCGCACTGAGTAATTGAAGTGCAATATGCATAATGTTTTTTCCTCTAATTTCTCGATCATATTCCTTCCTCTAATTTCTTGACAATTGGTTTAAAAAATTAGAAAAAATTATAGATTAAATATCTACTTAAAAAAAACTTTTAAATAAAATTGTTAGGGTTAATTCGCATTAACAATTTCAGGAGTCATAGACAATTACCAAAACTTTCTTTATGCATGTTCCGATACGGATTTGGTGTCTACTAACATGTCTATCTGTAGAAAAACGGCTGTGCTGTAAAGTGGCACAGCCGTTTTTCTTAGAAAACGTAAAAATTTGAAATTTGGCACAATAATAAAGCATATTAATCCGCATATATTCCAATAGATAACACACAAAAATATTCCTTCGGAAATTTTTGTACGGAAAAAATATTAAAATTCTTTATATAGCGTGAGACATCGTTTGAAATGGCTGAATACAAGGATCTTAAAAATTATTTTTTTCGTAATTTCAAGTATTATATTTTCAGTTAATATTGAAAAACATGCAAACAAAATGTATACACCCCCAATTCTTAAAATAATGAACGTAAAATTATAAAAAACAGAGTTTTTAGAAGCCTGCGCCCACTTTTTGCCACATGAATGATTTTTCTCAATAAATTGATAAATAGGTAGAGCGTATCATCAGTGTAATGAGCATACTAATCAGGTTTTCATTTTACTTTTCTGTTTTATCACCTTGATAATTATTTTCACATTTAGAGAAAATATTTCTTCAATAATTTTCAAATCATTATACGGAAGCCTTAACCTTAAGTGAGTCTTCAGTTTTATTATTCACATTTTTTATATAAATTCGACACTGCGTGACTCCAGTTTCCAATCTCGTAGACAAATAACGAAAAGGAATCATTAGTCATTAGTTGCGGCCATCGTGTCAGCAGTGCGCGTCGATGACCGGATGAGCACGGCAGTGCTTTCGACGTCACTCACGAACGGGCAATGTCATGCGGTCATGCAACCATTATCGTTTTGATAAATGGCAATGACGTTGAAAGACGCTTGTCACGAGCGCTCAATGGTAATTCGAAGTCATAGTTCAACTCTATCTCTATTCATCTCTTATTCGGGCTAATTTAAGCATCACATACTTCAAGTAAGCTTCGTGTTATAATATAAGGCAATTCTCATTTAACATTTTTTCTAATTTGAGTTTTAAAAAAAACATTATTAATGAAAACACATGATAACAATTTTAAAATACTGAGCATATTTTCTAAGCCTATCTGAATCAGAAATTAAAAAAAGTTGTCATGATATTGAAAAAAGGAAAGAGCCAGAGGTACGGATAGCATAAGAAGGAAACAGTGTATGCATATGTAGCAGCTCTGCCGTATTCCAGGTATACCGACACGTCATAATATCATTAAACCAATAGAAGGAAACACGGGGAGAAGTAGTATAGGAATCATGGGGTTATAAATTTACCTAACGTTCAAAAATAAGTCGTGTAGCAGAATCATAATCGACGAAGTAGCTAGAAAGACGGCTGAAATGTTATATTTCTTAGTCAAGTCTATCACTAAATAAATACTTCGAAAAAAAAACCGAAAATATGCTGCAGGTTTATGATGATACATCGTCATCATCATCAATCGAAAGACGTCCACTATTGAACATAGATCTCTACCATAGATTACTATAAAAATTAATCCCAACTAGCGAGGGATCATCCCACATTGCGTCTTCCGGTATGTGGTCGCCTTTCGAAAGTTTTTCTTCCCTAGCGGTTGTTGGTTCTTTGTTGTTTGAGTGCTATATGACCTGCCCATTGCCACATCAGCCTGACAATGCTGCAAGCTATATCGGTGAACTTAGTTCTCCTACGGGTCTCCTCATTACGTATCATACCTCATAGAGAAATCCTTAGTATAGCCCTTTCCATAGTTTGATGAATGACCTGGGAGTCTTTTTGCAAAGCCAATGTAAGGAGCCACTCGGTAGATATGGACGTGAGAAATTATAGAAGACACTGTTAAGGTGTAGTGTGCAACAAACGTTTATTCAATTTTTACACATAGACTGCTACTACGATCAGATACAAAGAAGATTGCGTTGTGAATAAGTGTTATGTTTAATAAATGCTGAAATTGCAGCACTAATAGCGCCTGATGAGTAACACCAGCAAATTATTATTAACAGGTTGACAGACTACATCGAGAAAAAATCTTTCAAACTGGAACACCCATATCTTCTAACGTTTGAATTCCTAACCAGATTGTTAGCTTCTGCGAGGATGAAAAGAAATATTCTCAAAATAATTTTGTGAAGAAGCCTTTTAAAAATAATTTATTGAAACTTGGATGAAGATAGGATCACTCCGTCTTAAGCATATATCTCCGATACAGAACTAATGTATGGAGTCAATTTAAAAATGTGAACATCTTCTTAAATCTGAACATTTGGAAGATCTAAATATTACTCCGATAGTAATTTCTTTAAGTGTAACAGTCTAAAACTATGTTAAAACTATTATCTTCTGGAGAAAGGTCATACGAATCTGGTTAAGTATCACTAACCACCCTTATGTCGAAGAACTTCCCGAAAAATATTTGGTCTATTTATATTTTACATGGAGTCCATTAAAACTAAATATCTTTACCAAAGGGAAAATCTATAAATAAATCCAAAAAGAGAACTCCATAACGGGAAGATATTTTCAGATTAACCGATATTTTCCTTAAGGTTCAAAATGGTTCTGTATATTGCACGTAGCTACATGCATATGAAAACGTTCCACAATTGGTAATTCTAAATTACTTTTCCTGAGTCCTTTCATTTCTTTGGTCTATTAAAAAATTATTCTGTTGAAATTCAGGTAGTCGTACCGCGGTGTAGTTATTTCAAGCGATTGTTTAAGAAGGCCCACTACAATCAGGGCACTCGGGAGTAACGTGCTTCACCCTATTAGAATACATATTTTTTAGAATATTTTTCGATATCGATTTGTCAGTACTGCAATAGATATGTAAATTACAAGATATCATGACAGAAACCTATTACTGTTCCATTTTTATTGTCCATTATTATAATACTATGTTCCATTATTATTACTGTTCCATTTATATTAACAGTTGTTTAGCTAAGAGGGAAGAGAATGATACACACTAAACTAATTATTTGTGTTTAACATAAGAGCGTAAAATAAACATTTCGAACTTTCATTATTGTAATATCTTTCATTAATATTACTGTTCCATTTTTATTAACAGCTGTTTAGCTAAGAGTGGAAGAAATGATTTAAACTAAAATAATATTTGTGTCTAACATAAGAGCGTAAAATTAATTCAATAAAGTACTGCACTTACATTTCGGACTTTCGTTATTATAATGTTTCATTAATATTACTGTTCCATTTTTATTAACAGCTGTTTAGCTAAGAGTGGAGGAAATGATTTAAACTAAAATAATATTTGTGTCTAACATAAGAGCGTAAAAAAATGCAATAAAGTACTGCGCTTACATTTCGGACTTTCGTTATTATAATGTTTCATTAATATTACTGTTCCATTTTTATTAACAACTGTTTAGCTAAGAGTGGAGGAAATGATTTAAACTAAAATAATATTTGTGTATAACATAAGAGCGTAAAATAAATTCAATAAAGTACTGCACTTACATTTCCGACTTTCGTTATTATATGTTTCATTTATATTACTGTTCCATTTTTATTAACAGCTGTTTAGCTAAGAGTGGAGGAAATGATTTAAACTAAAATAATATTTGTATCTAACATAAGAGCGTAAAATTAATTCAATAAAGTACTGAGCTTACATTTCGAACTTTCGTTATTATAATGTTTCATTAATATTACTGTACCATTTTTATTAACAGCTGTTTAGCTAAGAGTGGAGGAAATTATTTAAACTAAAATAATATTTGTGTCTAACATAAGAGCGTAAAATAAATTCAGTAAAGTACTGCGCTTACATTTTGGACTTTCGTTATTATAATGTTTCATTAATATTACTGTACCATTTTTATTAACAGCTGTTTAGCTAAGAGTGGAGGAAATGATTTAAACTAAAATAATATTTGTATCTAACATGAGAGCGTAAAATAAATTCAATAAAGTACTGCGCTTACATTTCGGACTTTCGTTATTATAATGTTTCATTAATATTACTGTTCCATTTTTATTAACAGCTGTTTAGCTAAGAGTGGAGGAAATGATTTAAACTAAAATAATATTTGTATCTAACATAAGAGCGTAAAATTAATTCAATAAAGTACTGAGCTTACATTTCGAACTTTCGTTATTATAATGTTTCATTAATATTACTGTACCATTTTTATTAACAGCTGTTTAGCTAAGAGTGGAGGAAATTATTTAAACTAAAATAATATTTGTGTCTAACATAAGAGCGTAAAATAAATTCAGTAAAGTACTGCGCTTACATTTTGGACTTTCGTTATTATAATGTTTCATTAATATTACTGTACCATTTTTATTAACAGCTGTTTAGCTAAGAGTGGAGGAAATGATTTAAACTGAAATAATATTTGTATCTAACACAAGAGCGTAAAATAAATTCAATAAAGTACTGCGCTTACATTTCGGACTTTCGTTATTATAATGTTTCATTAATATTACTGTTCCATTTTTATTGACAGCTGTTTAGCTAAGAGGGGATGAAATGATTTAAACTAAACTAATTATTTGTGTCTAACTTAAGAGCGCAAGCATTCAATAAACGCTTTAAATACTGCGCTTGCCTTTCTGACTTCCGCTAGTGGGCAATAAACATATAGGTACTGACATCTTGTCTAGCCAATCCACGGAAACGATCGAATGAGAGTGCACATTTAGTCGACGCGTTTAGATCTCCGACATTCGAAACTACAGTATCACGGGACCTCGCTATGATTAGAGGAAAGTTACGACAGCAGCGCTGGGCGCGCACTTGACCGCCATTCCAACGGTTAACAATCGATTAGTCATTCATCAATCACAAGCAGTGCATGCCACTATCAATACATGCTGCTCCAATCAATTGGTCTATGATGTGACACGTTTCTAAAGTTAAACAATGAGATACCAATTATTTGTTCATAGAGCAAAAATCGGCAGTGAGTTTTTTAATTTTTGTTACATTGATTAATATATACTGATGTCTATCTAATAATGAATCGATGTTATAGACCGATATTATAGGTAATCAGATCGAACATAAAATATTTCAGCTGCTTTCTACTACGACAAAATACCACCGCACAGACTAACAAACGATGGCGAAAAATTGATTTAATATATATTGATGCCGATCTAACAAGACTCGATGTTATAGAATAGAGTATGGCCTTTATAATAATACTTCATTTATATAGATTTACAGCACAGTTATAGTCTTTATTATCCCGGCTCGGCCCGGATAATAAAGACTATAACTGTGCTTGATTCGCTTTTTTATATAATATGGATTATTTTACGATAAGCTAACTTCTTTATTCTGAATATAGTTTCTTTTATTTCTATCTGACAGTCTAAATCCAAATTACCTTGCCTATAAATTTAATTATTTAAAAATTGATATAATTTTTCATCTCCATTTTCAGGCCTTTAGGGGTTGAATTTCGAAAAATCCTTTCACCTAGAAAGAAGTCAAGAGAAACGTATGTACCAAATTTCAAGTTCGTAGGCTTTGTAGTTCTGGAGATTTCGTGGTGAGTCAGTAGTGACTAGTAATTGAATTATATATATATATATATATATATATATATATATATATATATATATATATTACATATATACACACACGCACACGCACGCGCACGTGCACACGCACACGGACACGCACACATATATGTATATATACGTAGATTATAAAATCTAAGAAAGGAAATTAATTTTACAAGAAAATATAGACCCTCTGATAATTTGCGTCTCAGATAGTGCGGATATGTAATACTGAATGCTATATGCGAATGAAAATCTAATGCTGATATGAATAAAGGACACTTATATGAGTAGGACAGAAATCAGAACAAAATCAGAAAGAAAGAGAATGGCCTACTGCAGCGGTAAAATCATATAAATAAAAAAATAGGTACTTGGATGTAAGAATGAAAAAAATAAATTGTTTACAGCGCTCAAGGAAACTAAAAAATACACATGATTGAAAACTAAATGATTGTAAAAAATGAACATCCCGACTCTTAGATCACCATGTATTCCTAAAAATCGAAGTAAACACTTGTTAAACTACGTCACGCCTGTACAACAAGCGAGATCTAAACGAATCAAGGTTGCATTGCAACAACAAGTAACCTAATAGGGCCAGCGTGTGCTTAGAGCAAACCAAAATGTGGGCCACTAAGGCAGGCAAGATCCATTTGAAGTTAAACCACGATTACTCTGTCGTAGTTGTTATTCCAGTTATTTATTTCATCCCTTGATATCTAATTCATTTATTAGGTGCACTTAATCGTTAACCTGTTTGGTGCGTAGAATGTGTCAATTGGAGCTCTATCGAGACACTAGCTTATGCGACCATCTATTTACAACCTTCACACCGTTTAACGTCGTTTCATGGAGTTTTAAAATATGACAACTATTACCAGTCAGCAGATAACATTTAAGAAACAATATATATGGAGCTAAACTGCTAGATAAATAAACATTATTCAGTATGAATACTCAGTATGAATACAACTCAAACTACAAGGGTTCAGTATACACTTAGGCGTATAAAACATTTAAGCGTACATAGTACTTATATTAAACTATTTAAAACTATTAATAATACTTTTCACCACGTAGATATATAGTACATCTTTCACAGATATAATAAATAACTGCTTCCTCTCATAATCTTAGTACCGTCTTCCTCAAAGATCTTTGCTAATATCCCACCTGAAGATGTTGTAATACAACGAAACCTAGGTCGTGGTAAAGAAATTAAAGATAGTAGAAACAATACTACATCACGTAGTTTCATTTAATTGTGAATAATTCTTAGTAGAAAAACACGATAACGTCACTTTAATATTCTAAATTCTTTCACATGTTTATAATTTTATGTATTCTTCTTTGTCAGCACTATAGCCTGGTGCAAGCCAAGGCTTTCCCAATTTGCTCCCTCCAGGTAATACTACTTGATGCAAGGTTTCTCCACCTGTTGACTCCCAAAATTTGTAATAACCACCTTGTAGCTGGTCTTCCTCTTCTTCTTGTATCTTCAATCTTCGCAAACGTCAGTTTTTAACTGGGTCCAGATCTTCCCGTCGAAAAACGTGTCCCAACCATCTGATTCTGTAGGACTTGATTACTCTCTAAATGTTTGCTTGCCCATATTTAGTATAAATTTTATTGTTATATGAGCTTCTGCAGATATTATTTCCTTTCACCGCTCCAAAAATTGATCGAAGGATCTTTCTTTCAACGATGAGTAGCCTATTCTCTTCTGCTTTATTGATTGCCCAGGCTTCGCTACCAGACAAAATGATAGGTCTGATGAAAGTTTTACATCTGTTTGCCTGTTCTGTCTATAACATCTGTTTGCCATTAAAAGTCGATTCCCAACTTCAACTTTTATCTCCTTTTTACTGATAATGTGCACAGATACTTAAACTGAGTGAATCCTTCAAAGGTATAATTTCCAATTTGGAGCGACTGCACATCATAAACTCTAGAACTTACTACTAAAAAGTCATTCTGACAATTTTAGGTGATAATTTTATGAAAATATTCAAATTGCACCTAAATATATGACAACTTTCGCATTTAGGCTAACAGAAAACCTTAAACGAATTATTGTAGTGGGAAACCATTATCATAATCCTCTTTTGTAGCAACTAGTTTATTTCAGCTATAAAGCGGAAACCTGTAACTAATATTTTCATCCTAACTACGTAACTTGACTACATAAGAAAATCACTAGAGGAACTCAATCGTATTCTCTCACATGAAGCCTACAAAAAACAATTACCGTAGAAAAGGTTTCAAATTAGTCTGTCCTGAAAAGTACTTAAAAGCTTTGCGCCAACAGATGATCATTTTTCCTATCATTTATATATGGCCTGAGGCCAATTTTTCTGAGTTATTGTTACCCCTATTCAATTTTCGCAGAGTTTCATTATCCTAAATCAAGTCTAAGAAAAAAAAAACAATTTATTGAAAACGTATATAACTCTAATGTGTCCTAAGACAGTAGCTATTTTGCACATCCGTTAGGTGTAATATCTGGAAATATCGAACCGATTCTAAAAATTGTCTTACTAATAGAAAACTACATGATCCTGACTAACATAGACTACATTTTTATTGTGATAAAAATAAGTTTTCAATTCAAAATATCGACATTAATAAATCGAGTCGAGGGAAAAAGTGATACTTGACTACTTTATCGGCGTGCGCTGGCCAAGTGGTTGAATATACGTGAAAAAAATGTAGTAGGAAAATATTAGTCATTAGGAGATCTAAAAAAAAGTCACAAACACCATGTATCTAACTTTAATATTTAAGCCATAAATTTTTTTTTATTTTAAAAATAAATTGAAAATTGTAAAGCGATTTTTACTTGTACTTTTTATGTATAATTACATTACTATTTATAAATAGAATCATTTCATAAACTGAGAAATTTCACGTAGATAAAATTTTCCCTTTACAGTATACTTTTTCGTCTCTATGAGATACAATGAAAATCACATTCTTTGGTTCATCATAACGACCAAGCGCGTCGGCGCTTAGTGCGTAGATATGATATTGGTGAGAAGTAGAAGGAGGAGGTGAGGGGGGTGGTCTATGAGAAAGGTAGCCGCGGGGCACACTCACGCGGTCGGTCTCCTAAGCAGCGGACGTTAAGGATATTTATTTTAAATTAGTTAATAAATTCAAAAGTATAATCAAACGTAATCCTTGCAAACAGGTCAATTAGAAAATATGTGAACCAGTGGTAAATTCATGGACGATTCAATAGACCGTGTAAATGCCTCAGATGATGACCTAGATTAGAAGATAAGCTACTTATTCCTGCGAGAAAATTTTCCATTTTCACGGGTAAATACGAAAATATAATACAAAATTATTAGTCCACGCGGGCGAAGCCGCGTACGGTCCCTAGTATAAAATATGTTTTGGCACGAACTTATCTGCTCGCGCTATACGCATGTGGATTTGATTTGTAAAGACAAAAATAGTTAATCTTACACCGTTGTAATCAATAGCAACACTGTACAAACATAATTAATTCAAAACTAGTGCGTGCCGATAACAGAACTTGAAATTAACGTTCAATTCTAAAACCGAACTGCCAGTGAAAACTACAATTACATATTAAATATTTAACTGTCTATCTAAACTATAATGTAACCCGGTCGAAGCATATCCTTTTATGTATTTAATCGAGGCCTAGACTCGTTATGGGCGATATGTCGCTAAACTTGACCCACGAGGTGTTATAATACCTACATTGCAATCTCTATAGGACAGGTTTTATATTAAAATTCAATATTGACAACATTAAAACGGAAGATGATCAAAATAACTATTCTTGGATTATTTCCAATGCATGTCTTCATCTGTATATTATTAAAAGACTTCCAAAAGAGCGTCGTTATACAATATTCTATTATATAGTATGGTTATTATATAGTATTAACATTGATCTAAATATCAAAGGAACATTAAACCAATTAAAAAAAGACTACACTAATTCATGTGCGCCATCTGTTACAATTAAATGAAACTAGTCAGTCACATGGCCAACTGTATGCGACTCTAGACGTATCCTTGTCGTGGCGTTATCTTATTTTCTTATTTTTTAACCAAACAAAAAAATGGTTCTCAATTTGTATTCATGTACATTAATATGACAATGCTTAAATAGCTTGGAATTTATCTAAAATAATGAAAAAAGTTATTTTTATAAAACAAAAGGCAATAATAGTAGGTCGATATAATACCATAATAATATACATACCAAAATAATTAGAAAAAAATTAATTAGTTTAATTTTCAAGATAATTTAAATACTTTAAATTTAATTGATTTAATAAATAAATTTTAAAATAACAAAATGAGCAGACATTAAATTTTTAGAATAATGAAATTTAATGTTAAAATTAATCTTAAACTTAATTTATTTTTGAAATAATTAAAATAAAAATATTTTAATTTAAAAATGCGTCATTTTTAATTTTTAATTGAATTAAATATAAAATTAATTTTAACAAGAAATTTTATTATTATAATTTTTTTTTTATTTCATCAAACAATCTGAATAAAGTTTAATTAACAGTGAAAATAAATGAATATGCTGGCAATTTATTGTAATTTATTAACTGTAAGTATTCTGTTATTGTCTTTTTTTCATATTTAGAATTTTTTATATGAATTTTAATTTTTTAATTTTTTTAATAAATGACTATTTTTCCTAAAATTTTAATTGATTTATTTCCTAAATGATAAAAAATAATAGAAAGAGAGAGAGAGAGATAGAAAAAGAGAAAGGGTTGAATAAAAGAAAGCTGCGCTTTTTGGCGTGAAAAAATACACTAATATAATCAATAGAAATCTATATATTAAATCACGTTTAGAGTTGAAAAGATAATGTAAGGAACTTCGTTCCTGACGGGGGTACCCAGACCGCACAGTTTTTTTTAAATATTAATATAACATTGTTTTAGATTGACTTAGTTTTTTAGACAAAAGTTAGGGTTTTTAAAAAACCTGTCGATAAAATTTAAAAGTATGGTGAAATAACTACTTTTCGTCTAATGTTAATTGTACAATTTTTGAGAGCGCTTTTTACCAAAACTAAACAGTAAATAATTTTTGAATTTTAAAATCAGTTAGATATTTTTTGTTTCGTCTACGGATTATCTATCAATACATTGTTATCAAAATTGGTTACTCTTTTTAGACCCAATAAAGCAGGACACATGTGTTGCTAAGCAAAATTCTTTGTAGGTGTACAACACTATGGCAGTAAAGTTATATTCAGATAAATCTAGACTTTTCTACGTGAAGGTATCTACAGCTTTTCCTACTTTTAATGTTCTTTTCCAAGATATTATGAACTACATTTGTATAGGAAACTAGACTAGTCTTAAAAACCTTCAACAAAAAAAAATATACACCATCTACATTATCGTGATACATGACGGAAATGCGAAACCGGAAGAGCAACCAAGCTTCCTGTCAGCTAAAGTAAGCCTCTAGGCCTAAGACCTCTAAGGTCACCGGCTGACCTATCCATCGCGACGGACTCGCTACTCGTATACACCAACGTCCGTTCAAATCGCGTCCAACCTTCACTTCGACGTGTCTTGTCTAATAGCAAAACTCTATCTGCTTAACTTGTGATTAACTTCATAAAATAACATTAAAACATGTGTATTTAGTATTCTAAAAAATGCAAAAGGTGTTTTTTCTTTGTTAGAAAACTTGCTTGGAATTGGAAAGACAGTGGCGTAAAGAATCGTACAAGAAAGTGACTCACTACATTATTTTCATGTTGCTTGGGACAAGCTAATCAAAAAAGACACAAATTATAAGACACAAAATATAACAAGACTTATTTCTACCTTTCTCGTTGGCTTATAAACATGGATATACGTTCGTGAGATCTTTATATGAAGCTTTTACTTGCAAGATTTTGTCCATATTGGTCTAAAATTGTAAAACCTGTGAGGATGTTATAGACTGACGGACGAACTAACGAGAGAGTATTAATTAGGGTTCTCTGTATCATAAAAGAATTCTACAAATGGACGCTCACGTGTTCGGCAAAAAACTAACGGGGGCTTACTTTTTCATGAAATACCTGTGTATAACGCATAATTATCCTATCATATACCGTCTTATAATTATAAAGAAATATTCATATTTTTAAATGCGTACGTGTTTTATTCTAACTTCATAGGAGTAAAAAAATAGAAACCGTTTATTAATTAATTTTTTTATAGTAAGATCTACATTAAATTGTCCAAGGAATCTAGCAATCTCCAATTAATAACATAAAAAACTGGCTTAAAACAGATTAATATAATATATGAAGTTATATTAATAGCACTTTTTCGTATAATCAAAATGTTGACTAACATCCAATTTTTGCAAAGAGATAAAGTAAAAAAAAATGGATTTGGGATTTATTCCCAATGTCGCAAATAAATAAACAAACAAGAACATACCCTATACTCACAACGTAAAATATATAATAATAGTTATATATTTTACGTTGTGACTATAGGTTACAATGATAAACACAACGGAAAAAAAATTCACAAAGAGATATTAAAATCCATAAATAGCAAAACGCACGTCACCAAAATTTATTATAAAATATTAGTTTAGAATCTGCAATGAACCAAATATTAAAAAAAATATTGAAATAAATTTGCACATTTGCGGGAACAAAAAAAAATTATTCCTTTTCGAAATTTTTTTAAAAGTTTCATTTTTCTAATCCTGATTTATTTAAACATTTATCTACGTTGTGACCTTTTTGAATTGAATTTTTTGCCGTACAAATGTAAATCCATACATTGAGAAGTTAGACCGAACGAAAAGTCGTACAAAAAGTAAAGAAATCGTAATGAAAAGTGAAACATATCAGTGTTGGTAAAGTTATGTCGTCAGTAGCAGTAAAGTTTATAAATCACATTTATGTATTAACAATTGTTTTCATATGCTTTTACCTACACTGCCCTTCAGAACAAAACGATATTATGCCGTTGCACTTTCAACAGGCGTGGTGCAGCTTTTACACGATCCTCTTTATATAACAGTTTCATCCCTCCTTTGATAGGGTAAGGCAGGGAGTAAAATGTACATAATTTTGGTGAGAACACAGCTTAAAGCCAGTTAAGCTCATACATGTATGCTGAATTCAAATCACGCGTGAAGGGAATCTTTCATGAAGCTTCGTTCGTGCTAATATCAGCAAAGCTGCGTGCAAAAACTCATTTATATTATCTTAAATAAATATTTTTACTCTGTGACACCAATTTGATATTCTATGTTCATGCTTCAAGAAAAATATCGATAAAATTTATGAATGAATTAATTGTAAAGTTAAAAATGACGGTACTCTATTCTGAACCAAGCTTTGAGATAACATGAGGCGCCATCTGTCGCTAAGTTATAATAATTCACTGAACCAGAGTATAGACGGCTGTCGATAGATGGTGGTATAAAATTATAATCTTTGAATATTTTCATTTGTTTAGCCCTGCTTACGATCGTTGCGAAAATAAACAGTTTTTAAATTAACCATAGATATTTACATACTTTGCATTTATTATTCAATCGACTTTAGAAATTATATTTTCTATTATATTATATTTCTATATATATTCTTGTTTTAAAAGTCGTGTTCTTTGAATATTTCTATAAAGCATTATTTAGTTATGGTGATGGTTGCGGGAAAAGGATTTATTTGCATACGAGTTTAAAATTAAAACGGAAAACGTAATCTGCGCAAAATTATGTTTTAGTAAAATAAATTATACACTACGCAAGAAAAAAGTTTTCTGTGAGAAATAATTTATTACTTGGAGAAATAACATTTTTTAGAGAAATAATTTAGAGAAATAAAATAAAAAAACATTCATCCGGAGAGCCTTCGGTTTAATGAAAAAATTGCAGCGTATCCCGCACTTTCGGGATCTTCTTTGGACACAAATGCGCAATCTTGGAGATCACAAAACAGGAAATTGATATATATGCTGTAATTTATATATATGTGCTTATAAGAATAACTGGACCTAATAAGGGAAAAAAGGTGCACTGGTTGAAAAGTCCTGGCTACCTGGTATCATGACGAGACAAAAGTGACAATTCTTTCGAGCTGTTTTGCAAGGGAGAGAGAGAGAGAGAGAGAGAGAGAGAGAGAGAGAGAGAGAGAGAAAAGGATATGTAGAGCTGATCGCTACCTTTGCTTGTTGAGAAAATACTATATTCATAAAAAATGCCCTTACGGTAAACTAAATATGTGAAAGTTTATTGGATAAGAAATAAACACACAATACACATTGCCTCACCGAAAACGTGTACATAATATATTTTCCCGTCGCGAGTTGACGAGAAGAATTATAAATAATTACAGACATTTTCGAAACGGAATAAAAAAAAATTTACTTTTATGCACAGGACAAAGGTAGCAAAGATTTAACCTATATTTAAGCAGTTCGTCGATTTGGAACTAAATGCAGAAATTAAACGAATAAAATATTGCAGAGAACGGACCCGGAACGTACTTATAGAACGAACCGTACACAGATTGCATCGTACCTTACTAAGTATTTGAGCTGATGCCGAAAGGAGTTTACCCGATTCAACGTAACCGACCCGAGTGTGATGGCTGACTTGCGTTCACTGTTCAGAAGAAGTGCGCAAGTGCGCCTATATAAGTTTCACTTCAAAAATAACCTCAAAATATTTATGAAGATTAATAAATATCAAATATCGAAAGCATTCAGGTTTAGGCGTTAAACTTTAGACGGACACATATTCTCCTATAAAAATATGTTTTATTTTCTTTGTTTTTATATTTTCTTGAGTATTTCAGGATCATTTTCTATTAAGTTCTCCATTTCGATTTATTTTTATCATCACGATATTTTCTTCCTAATTTATTTTATTGCCCCTCGAAAATTAAAACATAATCATTGTAGAATCACTCATTTATCCTTCCATCCATATGATTGTCTTCACTTCACAGTATTTTGTGACTGTCGATAGAAACTAATGAGATATATGTGGTAAAGAGGTGATTCGTCTGTTTTACAAAAAGTTACTTTAGACAGAAAAACAAAAAACGCTTGTTAAGGTATCAGTTCAAAGCTGCTAAACTTTTTCTCTCAAATTTTTAGATGGAAAACTGTGCATATTTTTCACATTTGATGCACACTATATAGAAATTTAAACGAAAATTTGCAAGACTATGAAAATATCATCTGTTTATGTTTAAAACCTCGTGAATAAAAATCGCACAGACATTACATAAATTGGAAATGGAAACTCTATGCCACTTTTATTTTTATAGTTACTAAAAGCTAAAATGTTGATAAATAAAAAACACATTTTTAGTTATTAAAACATTATTAAAAGCTACGGTTTGTCACAATTGATTTAATATTTATCTAGTAAACTTAACATTTGTTTCATTAAATGAAACATACAAAAAACTGGATGCTAAATGCAATTGATTACCTCGAATCACTCGTCTATAATATAGATATTAAACCACCCTCCGAGAAGAGAATATATGAAACAGTTTTTTTTATATTCTATTACTTTTAAATTATTTCAGTTTACTTATGTCGTTAGACTATTCTGATAAAAAGAACTCTGAGAAACGATAATGCGCACTCACCAAGTATGGCCCGCAGGTGCCCCTCGAGCGTCTGCAATATCGTCATCTTGATTTCGCGCACCGTCTTCCCAAGGAACTGCTCGCTGGCCGTGGCGAGAAGCTCGTCTGCCTTCATCACCTTGCATTGAGCTACGCCCGTCACCGTTAGCGGGACGCCCTGCGCCGTCTCCACGTACTCGCACATAGGGTTCAGCGTCATCACCTAAGCAAGCATTGTACAGTATATCTTCATGGCATTGACTTATTTGGATGCAGAATTTTCTGCAAACGTTGCAAGAATAGCTTAAAGCTACTTATTAAATTAAATACAGACGTACTGTAACTTGGAAGGAGAAATTTAACATATTATTTGGAATTTGAAACTACGGTTATTATAATCATTACTTACAACATTTCAGCTCAATTAGAAGTCAATCATAAGTATTAAAAGCTTTGAAAACTCTACGGATAGATGAACGGAAGTTTATGAAATGTGCTCTCCACACAATTTACACCACGACTTCTACCAAGTACTCTACGCGACGTATAGATCCTGGTGTACTTCGTTATATCTTTAAGAATGACGTTGATCACAGACACTTAGCCTTTAAAATCACATCCCTGACGCTACGAATTCGATTGCCGGCCGCTGCCACACAATTTACACCACGACTTCTATCACGCAATCTACACGATATATATATTTTGTTGTATATTGTGATGTCTTTAAGAGTGACTTTAATTACAGACACTCAGCTTTTAAAATTACACCCCTGACGTTAAGAATTCGATTGCCGGTCGTCGCTGTTTGAAGCGTTGCCCAGCTAGATTCAAATTTGACTTTTAGGTTACATGATCGCCAGGCGTGACATTTAACATTCCGTACGAATTAAAAAAAAAAGTATTTACTGCCTACAAACAGACGAAAAGTCTTGCTCAACTAACAGGCTTTTTGCTTTAGAGTTTAAATTTTGGTTAAAATTATAATTAACATTTTAGAACGCAGTTTAGTTTTATATAGAATTTATTAACAGACCATAACGTTAGAGACGAACATCATAATCGATGTTCGACGGTCGATTGGCGATATGGCGCAAAAACAAGTGTAAGAAGCTTATATGGCACTCCGTTATCGATGTCAATCTTGTCTTCACTCATTATATTCATTATACCTCACTCATTATAATTTATAATAAAATAATATATTTTACTTTGCACAAAATAAAAAAAAATAAATAGATTGTTTACTTCTCTTTTCTGATTTTGAAAACGTATTCTAATATTGACTTACTGAAGATCGATTAGACAAATTAGAAATTTTCAATTAGAATTAGCCAGATATTTCTGTCTTCAGATCGTGTCAATCATACGATTGGCACAATCTACAGTTTCTATGACTTCTTTCAAATATTTTTTAGAATCACCATAGTCTGTTTTAATTCTAAATTCGCAACCTTAACTGGAATTACTTTTTGTACCCTTTTCATTCTCCTTATTCGCAAACATAGTACCAACTTCCGCGGACACTCCTTCTCTGTATATGCTCCCAAGCCCTGGAACAAACTCGATTCTGATTCTGATACTCGAAACACATCGTCAATATACTCTTTAAAAATTAGCCTGAAATTAATAATTATTATTAACTTAATTCTTTAATTACTTTATCCCTCCTCTCTTAATTTATCCAATAAGATAACTCCTCCTACTGATTTAAACTTTGTTTTATTTTTTTTTTATACTTTGTTCGTTTTATTATTGGAAGTAAGTGGAATAATGGGGTTTACTGAGGTGTTTAGTTGTCAATATTATTGACTGATTGGAAGATTGGCATGTAGTCATGATAAATGCAAAGTAAAACTACATTTAATGTAGTAGATAGGTTCCCGATATAAACGCGAAATTTGAAAATGGGATCAAAATTTTAATTTTAGGACGAAAACTATAATTAAAATTTCGAAATTATTTTGTAGTTTTCTTAAGTAATTCGTACAAAGTCTGTTAAATAAATAATCGCATAACAGCGAAAACGCTTAATGGTGAAGACGCGTTAAACGAGGCTGCGTAAAACGAAGTATTACTGTAAAGGTTGTAGTTTTAAATTAATAAATTTGGCGCACTAACCTCCAACGAGAGCCGCTGGACATCGGTGACACACCACCAGGCCCAGGCCCAGCCGCCCACTATGGTCACCTTCTGAGTGGATCCGCAACATCCACCTGTGAATATTACAAGAAAACGTGGTATTAATTAGCTGAAATGTATGCTCACAGTAATAGCTCTAGCTGACATGTATAGACAATAAGCGAAATTTAATTTACAAACTTCCTTAGAGACTGAAATACGCAGTCAGTGGTCGACCACCTCGTGGCTGACATTTTTAGTGTTTCGTGACAAAATTGCTAAAACGGAATAGTAATGGTATCCGTCCGACCGTGTACCATAGGCGATTTCTTCGAAAACCATTCGACGTAAAAATTTGAAATTTGGCACAGGTATGGTGGCCTAATCAAAAGCGTGAAATATAAAAAAGTGAATTTTGATTCTAGGGCTTAATTTCAGAGGTGTAAATTGGAAAATTAAAAAAGTTCTTTTAAGGTTATAGTGTAGGTTGTCAGACGAAAGGTTATTAAAGCACAAATTCAAATATATAAATAATATATTTTTTATGAATTTTCCTGGAAAAATACTTCAAAATTGTTGCACCCCACCATTTTTACCAGAAGGATCGCTCAGAAAAACTTGAATATAGAAAAACTTAATAATTCATTAGGTACAGATTGAAGGAAAATTACCACGATTGAAAATTTCCAACGTGATTATTTTTTTTAAACAATTAAATTATTTATTTCTTTTTAACTGCTGAATAACTTTTGCCTCACACATTTTCCAAAATTTTTTGTTTGGTTCAGTCGAAACGTTCCCCAGTCACCTCCGCACATACACGATGTGATACGACATTGTTGTGATTGGCGGCGGTTATAGCAAGGAACACAACTTGTGTATCTTCTTTAACGTCGCATTCTTCATTTCTGAAGGTCGTGTCCATCCTGAAAAATCCTGGTGGCTTCGTTTATTAATTTTTTCCATCCAGTCCTGTCCTCGGCTTTCCTAATAGTAGATGTAATCGGGAGGCCTGTGAAATCTATCGAGGGGTCGTTTACTATTGATTTTCCCGATAATCATTAGCTTTTCTAAGTTATCTGGTTCCCTGCGTACAGTCTGACCAAAGAAGCTGAGGATTCGTTGGTAGCAGATGGTTTTGATTCTGAATTGTTTTCGAATTGATATGTTCGTTCTTCTGGCCCTCCAAGGTATGCGCAGCATTCTTCTAAAACACCTAAGTATAGCTTGATTCTTTTTATTTCTTAACTTCCCGACGTCGCACAGTGGATTGAAACTACTGTTTGAAGAACATGAGCTTCTTTTACAATAATCGTATTTATTTTGAAGGCAATCTATTGACCTAATTAGCCTAATGAAAAGTTGCCCAATAACCTACTTGTCGTAAAGCTAATACTTTGCGATACAATGTGAAATTTTTGAAAATGTTGTACGGAACATATTTTGTTCGTCAAGTTACGACCTATAAAACCCGTGCTCGTAAACGCCCGTTTGCCTTACGTATGACACAAAAAATGGGTACTTTTTTTATAAATCATAATATGTATTTACATTATATTAAACATTTACGGATGAAATACTAAGAATTTTGTGATTGGAATAGCAATATTTTTTGTGGATGTACTTCGTATCTAAATATTGTATTCCCATGCATTAAAAATGTAATACGTAATAATCTGAATCTCTTCAATGAGTTTATTGGATCGAATGAGTTAAAATTTGGAATACAGCATAATTTTTAGGGTTTCGTCCCTCAAAATAAAAAAAAAACAGAAGCCTCATAGGATAATTTAATATTCTTTGTCCGTCAGTCAGTCAAAGCCCTTTTTCTTAAATAAATCTTTATTATAAATTGCTGTGAAAATTTCAAGTTTTTTGAATCATGCAACAAAAATATATGTCGCTTTTTTATTTTTAAAACCTATAGTTTATTTTCGGTCGACTAACAATTTTAAAAGTCGATATAAAGATATGTCTTATAGTACAAGTAAAGGGAAAAATGCAAAAACCAATTATTTATAATTCTATCGTGGAATTATACTTTTTTTAAATATGCGCCTGTGAACGTTGTGGTAGGCAATATATTTAAGTTCTGAAAAATTAAAATTTTCATAAATAGTTTAATAGATATACTATGCACCATTAAATATTTGTAATTAATTGCCTAAACGTGTACGAACTCCTCTTAGAGCGGGTTCTAGTAGTGGCTGACAGATTTTTTCGAATTTCAGGAGATAGCATTATAACCAAAATTTATTTAAAAAATTCTGCTATTTTTTTTATTCCTTTGAGTGGTTATAGAAACGTCTCAATCTAAAAAATTCGACGTTCATTCTAAAAGTTTTTTTCTATTATACAAGAAATATTTTAAGATACTTTTATCTAAATTATCATTTCTCTGACATTCGCACTCGTATTATCCCTACTAATAAAATAAAAGTGAAACGTTGTCCGTTTATTGGTTTGTTTGTATTTCTTTTACGCTTACATGATCCAAAAGCTTTCAACAACACTATTTTGCATATAGATAATATAAATACTATATTAAAAGATATAATTAGATTTACCAATAGAATAAAAAAAGATTTACCAATAGAACAAAAATCAAACATTATCTGTTTATTTATTTGTTTGCCTTTCTATGTCCACCACAAAAAATGTTAGAAGTTATACCTGGCAAATTATATTCAAAATAATAATTACCATGTAACTATGTAGGTAGCAGGTATGGTTGAAATCTATGCCTATTCTTGGAAAGAAAAAAGTTTTTCTATTAAGACGGGGGCGAAGCCGCGGACAAAAGCCAATTTCTTTATTCTTAATTGGTATAAAACTACTTCATTAAAAATTATTCCATGTTCTTTTCTATAGTCCACTTTTTAATTGTTATTTTATTATTCTTATCTTTCATATTAAGTTATTTTCTCATCTAATATTATCTGCTTCTAACTAGCATCGATGTCAAAGCGCCTTTCTTTCGAATGTCTCTTTACTTCGGACGCTACATTTTCTACATTATAATGCAAATAGCTTTCGTACCGAAAGCAGAGCTTTTATCAGGACATAAGCTCCGTAAGGCCAATGTCACCACGGGCGTACGGCGGCAGTCTAACGGTTCGTACGAAAGCGTCGAGTGCGATGACGCGGTGTAGCGCTACGGCTACATGCCGACTGTCACGTGCGACCGATGCACGCGTTGCTTAGCACGTAGGCACCACCCCGTTTGTGGAAATGTATTGAGTACTGTTAGAGCGGGCAGTGTTATGAACTCATGTACTATAAACTTAGGGACGTAAAATAATTTATTTATGACATAATTAAATACGGACAGAAATATAGCGTGTTTCACCAGCGAATAGCGAATTATGTGATTTAAAGTTATGGCCTTCTCCATGTATATTATAATTTAAGTAGTCCTAAGGCAAGCACTTGGGTGTCTAGCAAATTAAAATTAATAGAACGTAGAATACAAATAATACAATAGTTAATCAAAAAAATATGATTTATTAATATGGTAACTAAATTACAATAAACAGACTAAATGGAAATTAGTACTCAATGCATACATAAGTTAAAATGACTGAAATAATTTAGTTCACGGCTTAGAATAAAGAGTAATCCAGAAGGCGAGAATACGCCCGCCGGTGTGTCCACCAAAACTACGCATAAAACGCGTAGTTTGGGGAGTATCAACAAAACGTGACTGTCAGTGCCAGTCTAGACATAGCTCTGAACGGTCGTGTGGTTTGTATGTGACAACATCGCTTAAAATACCAAGTTGTGCTATTCCCAACTGCAAAAATATCACTGGATTGCAAAAGAAACAAATGGGGATTATTTTTCATACGTAAATTCTTTTACTTAATTTAATTTTTAATTAACTGTGTAACTTTAAAGTATCGAAGTAAATTGTTACTGAGAGAAGCGCGCCATTTTTGTTGGTGTTGTCATTTATTAAACTTTTTTACCCAAAATAAAACATATTAATTGTTTGATGCTGAAAAATGTAAGATTTGATTTGTTAAAATATCAGTATTCGGAGATGTTCTTGGAGAATTGAAGTGAACATTGGAAGTATCCGTCGTCATATTTAATATTAGAATATTTTACCTACCTAGCGTTTATAAGCACTGTATGTAGAATTACGGAGAAGCGCGAAATAACCAAACGTTACTTTTATTCATTTTCGTCGTCTTTTTTAATTTCTTGAAAATGCAAACCGATATTGTTTAAAATAAGTAGAAATTTCATCAAGATATTGAACGCTAATTTATATAGCTAGTTTCCTATTTCCATTTTGAATTTCTTTTGTATGGGACCGATTATTATCAAATCTTTATTGCGTGTTTTTATAACCCCTCTGTACTTTAAGACACTACTATCTAATCGTTTTCAATTTATATTCACATAAAACCTATACACATATACAAATACACATTCTACAAATTTAACATGGCGGCCATAATAATACTTTATATAATAAAGCAAAACGATGCACCACATAAATCGATGCAAATGTGTATCGTTTCCGATATGCGTTTATTTCCCGGAGTTGAAATTATGAAATATGAAATTTTTAAAATATAATTTCAATTTTGGATATATGCAAGTACTTTTAATAAAAGCGAAGCTATAAAAAACTAATACCCGACTACGACGAAAAAAACTGAAAAACAGAATAACAAGTTACTGAATTGTGAAGCCGTAGGCGGGAGTTCAGTTTTGAGATGGAAATATTTTTTCTAGCAGAACATGTGTGAAACTGAACGCTTTTGGACTACGATCAAACATCCACACATAGACTATTAAATTCATTACTCTTTCTTTGCTGCACCTTAATTGGGTAATGGAGTCATCTATATAGTTCTTACATATCTTTTATTTAACGTGCTTCATATGTCTTTCCGGTTCAAAATTTTTACTCAAATTTCAACCTACTTCGTATCAACCGATCGAGCTGAAATTTTGCATACGTATGTAGTTGGTATGACAATACAATTTGATACAAATCGATTATTGTAAAAAAATTTGATTCCTATAAGAAATTTCAAGATGGCGGCGTCAATATGGCGGGCAAGTATTGTCATTCGCAGTTCGATTCGGCTGAAATTCGGTATCATGGTATTTTAAAGGGTCACAAATAATAATAAATTTATTATTTGAGACCTTTAAAATACCATGATTCAATATTTCAAAATAGCGTCTAGAAGAACGCGGACAAACTTTGGTTATAGTGACGCAATTCGAAAAAAAATTGGTATCTGGGCATATTGCAGGATACAAATCACGAATTTTGTGTCAATATTAAGAAATTCAAAAATGAGGCACCAATATGGCAAACAAATTTTGGTTAAATGATTCGATTCAACTAAAAATTGGTATCTGAATATTCACAAATCACGAATTTCGAGTCAAAATTCAAATATACAAAATGGTAGGGCGAAATAAATACTAGTAAGTAGAATAAATACTAATAAAGTAATTAAAAATATTTTGTTAACTAAATTTAAATGACCAGTAAGTACATATATTATTACTTAAATAAGTTTTTGAACAGCTATTTAAATATGTACAAATTAAACGGTGTGCTTAAATATGACTATGAGGGTTGTGGGTGGTGGCTACCTTGACATAAACTCGACTCGCACTACGACATCTTTTACTTACTTAGTTTGGTTTGGTATCCATTATACCAAATGCCACCTGAACTGACCATTGTAATGAATTTTATCCAAAGCGTGATTTCTTGAGATACTCGATTTTTTTTTTAATTCAAAAAAACATTTATCAACAAAACAAACAAAAACAATTAGCAACATTCAAAAACATTTGTGCTTTTCACAAAATTGAAACTTAAGCTAACTTGCGCATAACATTAAGCAAAGCTGCAACCATTTCAATAGTCTCCTGTCAATTGCGTATTTCTTACGTATTATTTAATATTCCTCTCGAATCCCGCAACCAGAACCGGAAATGTCGTGTCGACCATTTTCACCGCGTTGCAATCGAGTTACGTTTGTCGTATCCGTGATTAAAATTAATACACCAGCTTAAGTCTTACCACGCATAACGTAGTAGTTATTACGACATAAGCAGGCATTACTATTTTTTCAACAGAAGCCAATATTTTCAAGAAGCCAGTAATTTGATACTTATAACGTGTTTAAGATCCATTTTTCACTCGTCCTAGGATTAATCACGGATTTGATTTTAGTGGACCAACGTCTAACATTGATGAACTTCGCAATGTCTGTCATATTATTGGCATTGAAATATTATTGAATATTAATAATACTACAGACATTGTAAAATAAGAAGTAATAGTGAGTAAGGAAAATACGTTAAAAAGGAAAAAAACATTTACAATTTTATTTTTTCCATACCAATTTGACGCAATCAACTCCCATATCTTTTTCCTTTTTACGTATATATATCTTTAGTTATCCCAAAATTCTTTAATAAAACTTTGGTCTTTGGCATGCAATGTGAAAAATCTGTACGCAAATTAAAATAGTTCAGGAATCATCACGAGGATGCGTGACAAAAACAACACTGCAGGAGTAGGGATAGCGGAATATACTACAATATGTTTTCTTTGCCATCTATAGCGTATCCCTCCTTTCGTGAAGGTCCTTCTTAATATTCACCATATCAATCAACGTTGGTTGATTCAAATATCAATCAGCGTTGGTTGATTCTAAATTTTAGTATGTTTAATGCTCAATAAAGTACACCTGAAGATATTTCATGGTTTTCTATACAGTCACCGGTAGAAGTATTCCAGGTAATTATTTATTTTCATAGCGCCACCTACGATGTTTAATAAATTATTTTTAAAGTTTTAAAAACAGATGACAGATGGCGTTGTTCTTTTTTTAATCATTATTATTAGAAGGAACTGTTATATTTAATTAGGAAATCGAGTGAATAAATTAGTTTGTTTGCAATTTTTTACGAATTGTTTTTGAAAATCCAAAAACTAAGAAAATAACGAATAAACATCACTAAGCAGTACGTTACGTTGCCCATGTACTAATGTTGGTAACCTAGATTTAAATATTATAAAATATTATAAATATATATTACAAACATTAGTATTGTTGATAACATAGTTTTAAATTTATAAATTAATTTTTTTGTATTACCTTTAGAATAAAAGGATTTTCATCTCAAACGCCATAAACAAACTTTCTTTATACTTAAGTCTATTTTCTACGAGTTACCGATGATATAACACAGAATCATTGCCACAAAAAATGCAAATTGACAGAGCCGTATAATCCAACCAACCAACAAAAGTTAGACAGATGTCTTTACCTCTAGGTTAAGGCATCTGTCTAAGTGCAGGAAAGATTTTTAACTAATAATTCAAGACGACAACATAGAGCGAGTTAATCTTCTTTTTAATAATATTACTTTTGCCCCGGTAAACTATACTGTTTCAACGACTTTCTTATTCAGAACAAAGAGTGACGAATGCTGGAAAAATATTTTGGAAAACTCAAATATATATTTAAAAAATATGTCTATAAAATCTAAAATAAAATATTAACAGTGTTATAATTCCGATTTTCACCTACTGTACACGAAGAGCGGCGGAATGCAAGTCCGGCTCGCACAATGAATTTTCCATAGGTCGTTTGAAATGAAATTATTTTATTTATCACAAGTTGTCAATAATAAGGACTCCGTACCATAATAAATATTTAAAACACCTAATATAATTAAGTATGGTGGGAGGGACGGACTAAAATGGTATATTATATGTTATCGTAATAACTATTTAATAACACCTAATATAATTAAGTATGATGGGAGGGACGGACTAAAATGTTATATTATATGTTATCGTAATAACTATTTAATAACACCTAATATAATTAAGTATGGTGGGAGGGACGGACTAAAATGTTATATTATATGTTATCGTAATAACTATTTAGTAACACCTAATATAATTAAGTATGATGGGAGGGACGGACATAAATATTATCTTACATGTTATCGTAATAAATATTTAATAACTCCTAATATAATTAAGTATGATGGGAGGGACGGACATAAATATTATCTTATATGTTATCGTAATAAATATTTAATAACTCCTAATGTAATTAAGTATGATGGGAGGGACGGACATAAATATTATCTTATATGTTATCGTAATAAATATTTAATAACTCCTAATGTAATTAAGTATGATGGGAGGGACGGACATAAATATTATCTTATATGTTATCGTAATAAATATTTAATAACTCCTAATGTAATTAAGTATGATGGGAGGGACGGACATAAATATTATCTTATATGTTATCGTAATAAATATTTAATTAGTCCTAATGTAATTAAGTATGATGGGAGGGACGGACATAAATATTATCTTATATGTTATCGTAATAAATATTTAATAACTCCTAATGTAATTAAGTATGATGGGAGGGACGGACATAAACATTATCTTATATGTTATCGTAATCAATATTTAACAACACCTAATATAATTAAGTATGGTGGGAGGGACGGACTAAAATGTTATATTATATGTTATCGTAATAACTATTCAATAATGCCTAATATAATTAAGTATGATGGGAGGAACGGACATAAATATTATCTTATATGTTATTGTAATCAATATTTAATAACTCCTAATATAATCCTGATTTTTTTAAATTGTAGGTTTAGTCGTTACGGAAATAACGGAGAAGGGGGGACGGGGAGAACAAACTTCTTTGATTTTTTTTAATACACGTCTGAAAATATGTAACCTATGAAATACTACCTAACATTAAGAAAATATACATACTAACATTATGAAGAGACTATTGTCTGACAATGGGATCGTTTATATTGTACGTATATCACAGAAGTCATTAATAAAGACTTGATTAAAAGCAAAACGTATTACACCGCGATATTTGGTGGCTGCATTAATTCCACCACAATTTAGTACTATAAACTTCACCCTACAGAATTGAGAGCCAATTGTAATTTTAGCACGATCTGCTAGTACCATCTCAAATTGGCCATACAGTAATTGCCATAATTATTCTCCTTTTAATGTTCCTAAAAGGTCTACTACTTTATAAACAAGGATTTGATGAATTCCGAACAGTGGAAAAAATTTTAGTCTAAAGGTGATCCACTCACTTTTGAAAATGCTACTTTCAAAATTATGAATCACGTGTGTTCCTCCTACTTCGTTCGTGTGGACTTGGATTTGTTTAGACAGGTTATTTAAAAAAACGAAATAAAGTATAACACATATATAACTAACCAAAGGTTTCTACCACATTATAGATTGTGCCCTTTAAAATTTCATCGGAAAAGCTTTTAATAATCAAGAGTTCTGCTATTACACCGTAGATGGCGTCCAAACTATCACTATTGTACTATAGATGGCGTGCTATGGAATATAGTCGAAAATGTGGATATAGTCTAATAAGATATTTAAGAACCTGACAAAATAGTAAAATAATTATTTTGTTTTATACAGAAGATTTCCCGATTCTACAGAATTTGAAAGCATATTTAACCTCCATCAGGTATTAAAGTATTGCTTACGCCACGTGTATATGTAGTACATGTAATACCACAGCCTTAAAATGTACCAATATCATCATAAATTGAATACCAAGTTATCATAATGTTGGAACTGTTGCGATATCACGGTGAAACCAATACGGTGAAAAATTTCACGTCAATAGACGCAGTAGTTTTCATATTAAAACTGTTCACATAAACAGGAAGACAGACAGATGGGTAATATTTTTTTAAAGAAAAGATTAATTTTGGTAGACGAATATATAAATACGAAAAGTTTTTAAAAGTTGAAAATCAGAAAATTACAGACAGACATTTCAATTTAATTTCTTTTTTTGTATAATACATAGCAGAAAATATATTTATGGTTTGGTTAAAATTCCAGTAATTAAATATTCATAAAATTTTTAAATGGTTAAAATTCCAATGTCTACACTAATAAAATACAGCGCCAATTTTATTCGCACATTTATTTATGTAACCGTCGATATACAATTACAAAACAAAATTATTGCAAATAAAATGTCCACCAATTGAAAACTTAGATTTCAGCCTAGACCTAGTTCTGCAGACGGAGTTTACCGATGGTGCAACATCTATTTAGTTTTGAATATATAACAGGTATGAAGTAAATTATTATCAATACAACTTTAAGTCGCCTTTATCTCAGGTCATTATTGGGTTCAAGGTTAGCTATTAACATTCGGCGCGTTAAGCAATCAGCTTTTAAAACCTCATTACAAAAAATCACTGCCCGTTAAAGTTTTTTAACTAATGGATGAACATGCTCCGAATGATTAATTCTCTCTCGTAGAATAAATGACGTTTCCCATAAAATAAATGACGTATCGAATACGATAATTTTTTTAACTAATAGATAAACATGTTCCGAATGATGGTTAATTCTCTCTCGTAAAATAAATGACATATCGAATACGATAAGTTTCTTAACTAATGGATAAACATGTTCCGAATGATGTTTAAATCTCTCTCGTAAAATAAATGACGTTTCCCGTAAAATAAATGACGTAACGAATACGATAAATTTTTTAACTAATAGATAAACATGTTCCGAATGATGGTTAATTCTCTCTCGTAAAATAAATGACATATCGAATACGATAAGTTTTTTAACTAATGGATAAACATGTTCCAAATGATGAGTAATTCTCTCTCCTAAAATAAATGACGTTCCCCGTAAAATAAATGACGTGTCGAATATGATAAGTTCACAATATATCGTATTCGATGAGTAACATCGATTAGTAGACAGACGTATCTTTTAACAAAATACAATTTAGATCATTGTAACGCAGAATAATGTCTAAAAGATTTTCTTCGAAACCAATATAATTTTTATTTCGGAAAATAAATTGTATTCCTCGGTTTTTGGAAATGATTGCTCATCGTGACTCTTAGTAAGAACATGAATTTTAACACATTTTATAATGAATGAAATGTTTTTAGTATTCCGTCTCTCAAAATTGAAAAAATTTAAAAACTTGGTTGTTCGTCTGTCTGTCAAAGTTTTCTCTCAGAAACAGCTGAGATATAAAGTTATATATAGTATGATGTCAAATACAGTGTACCGAGGCCTAGAGAAATTCAAGTTTTTTGTTCACGCAACAAAAGGATATGGCTCTTTAAAGCGTATTTTTCCTTTATTTGCCATAGTCTTACGCACTGATCATCAAAACCTGTAAGTTACTTCGAGTCGATCTATAATATTGAAAGTCGGCATAATGTGAGGTCTTTGAATTATACATTTCTTTAATATCCCCTTGTGACATATATAGTTAGTAAAATTAAATTTTTGAAATATTTTAATAAATTACCATTAAAAGTTTATAAATGCCTAAATGTGTACGGAACTCTTGTAGTGCGAGTTTTGTTCGTGCTTGACAGGTTTTTTAGACAAATACTAAAAATAAATACAAAGCGACTTATTTAAAATTTACACGACCAATTTTTCAATAGATCCAGTCTAAAACAAACAATATTTGTTTCATGCTGAGCTTTTACTCGTACAACTGATTATTATAAATAGATAAAAATATAAAATAAAATAAACCTGTCAAGTATGCAAACACCAGAAACATTTAACGGTGCATAGTATTTCTATTAACTCTGCCTCAATGAGGTTGGCTCGTAATGATATGGGACATTTTAAATTTCGGTTACTTTATTGATTATTGTAGAATGTTACTGAATTTCCCAGTTGGAGTTAAAAAACTCCTCTTCTGATCACGAGACATTCCTTACATTGCAAGCGAATTTGAAATTGATTTAAATATATTTCAAATATTATTTTTCGTAATAACTAGGGACATTTTAAATTTCGGTTACTTTATTGATTTTTGTAGAATGTTACTGAAATTCTCAGCTAGAGTTAAGAACCTCCTCTCTCCTGATCACGAGATTTTCCTTACTTTTCAAGCGAATTTGAAATTGATTTAAATATATTTCAAATATTATTTTTCGTAATGACTCGGTACATTTTAAATTTCAGTTACTTTATTGATTGTTATAGAATGTTACTGAAATTCTCTGCTGGAGTTAAGAACTTCCTCTCCTGATCACGAGATTTTCCTTACATTTCAAGCGAATTTATAATTTATTTAAATATTTATAATTGATAAAACGCCTGTGACACATGGATAAACGAACGGAGGGATCTTGTAAGAATTCTGTTTTTCCTTTTGAAGTGTGGAACACTAAATTGTAGTAACATAAATTATCTCACAAAACAAACAAGATCCGCGAGAGGTAAAAAAAACACGCAACAATACTACCAGATAACGATCCATTAGAATCTCCACTATTGTTTTCTTAAGTGGAGCATAAAAAGCAATCAGTCTCGGCAGCAGTTGAAATAACATCTTAGGCAACATAAGAAATGAAGTGTATTCAAACGATATAGCCTCTGATCAGGTATATAAAAGGTGAAACGAAAAGTTGATTGACCATAAGCAATTAAAATACAAACGACTCTAAGCGATTTAACAATTTCGAGGAAAATTTTATGGTACAAAGACTATATTAATTTTTAGAAAACAATACAAAAAATTGAATGAAGTGATATAATTATACTAACGTAAAACACGCGTCCTTTAGCTCGACCTATTTTCCTCCTTAACATAAAGCATTCGAACTCTTTGAATAAACATTAAAAAATGTCCAAAAAATTGAACAAATAGGAAAAATTTACTCATTTATTTTGTCACATAACCATTTTTATTTATGCTATATTAATCACTAGCTATATTAATCACTGCCCGCAACTTTACATGCGCAGACCACTGAAAAAGTTTCTGATGCCCTTTTTTATAAATATATTTCTAGCCCTTGGATCACTCTTAAAACAAATTGAGGAAAAAAAAACAAAAACAATAAAAAAACTTCTACTAAACTATTTGAAGTCTCTAATTAGAAATGAGTCAGTTGTCAGTTTCGTTACAGCAAAATATTCCCATTCGCCAACGTATGTACGGGTGGAAAATTTCATTGCGCGATTTAAAATTCATGTAACGCCATTTATTTTTATACATAGGTATGTACACAACTTGAGTAATTACAGCACGTCGGGTAGCTAGGCACTTTTATGTTGCCGTTGTTCTGTTGCAATATAAATGAAGTTTTGAAAATGGTCAATTCGTATATCTTTTGATTAAATAAACTAATTGTGATGAAATAAAAACTTAATATTGGTTCAATTTCAGTCTTACGTTTTTATAAAAAAATCACTCAAATTGAGCCAGTACTTTTTACGTAATGCGTGTACAATCAAACACAATACAGACAAAAATGGCAGCGATGATCTTAATGCATTCCATCATATATCCTTCATCACTAGAATAATTTTTATAAAAATATTTTCAATGTACAGAAATGCAACGTTTACAGTTGTATTATTATATATATTTTTCAATAGCATTTACCGAGGCATGCCTTTCAGAATGCCAATTATGAAAAGCAGGAGAAATATTAAACTGAATGAAAATATACTATAATTAATTTATTCAGTCTCTGGAGAGAACGAACGCTATATAATCAAAGATAAAGATAATTCATTCAGTTGTTAATTTATTTTCGAGTTTCTTTAAATTTCGAATTGTATTTATAATTCGTAATGTATTTTACATCAACTTAATGTGATAGATGGTGGATTTAACAATAATATATTTAAAATACGTAGCAGTGATTGTAGAATAGTGTTATAAACACTATTCTACAATCACTGCTACGTATTTCAGTATCATAATAATTCAAAGGAATATAAAATATATTTTCATTATCATAATAATTCTAAATTTTAATTCAATAATAAAATAAATAATTTAATCTAATCATCATCCCTTCCTGCCAGACTTAAAATTTTAGATTAAATAAATCTGTGTCAATAGCAAATTCTTCAAAGACTAAAACATCACATTGCTATAACTGACATAGTCTGATCAAACTGCGAATGTCAAGTCAGCAATAATTTCACAATATTTGGGTATCACGACCTAATGTTTAGAAGTTAATCCCTCTAGACATTGATGCATGACAGAAATTAATTTTGAATGATGCCAAATTGAAATTTATAATAAATACATTGGGCTATAAGCTGTTCCACTATCATAAAACGCCATTCGTAAATTAACGATTAAACGGTACTATTCAAGCGTCATAATCTCTGAAACCGTTACAATATTCTTCCAAATGCCTTTTTATTAAACATTAACACATACGTGCTTTAGAAATGATACCTCGACGACCCCAAATCCTATTAATCCACGAGTGATCCTCGCTCGAACCACAGCTGATCGCTTCGGTTCATCGCTCGACAATTTCCGCCTTTCTTCGGTCCGACCTGTCGCCGTAGGAGAAATCACTCGATCGACGCCTCCCGCTACCTCCCCTCTTTCCCCCGCTCCGTTCATCGCAGCCCGTGACCGCTACTTGCAGTACACCGTGAGCACAGAGACACCAAATAGACGACGCGATACGTTAAACCGACAAGTGTCAGTGGCAAACAGTTACAGAGTGACAGAAAGCGATAAAACGAATTACTGTGACAGAGTTAAGTGACAAGTAAAATTACACGAATGTTTACTGTGAGAATAGTGAGTGAGCAACGGTAACCAGTAATTGCGATATAAAACTTCAGTTCGAAGGTAAAAACTTAACTAGTTATTTGTTACGATGTTAACTGAATCAGCTTCTAGAAGGTTTTCAAACCACATTACCATGAGGCCTTGTACACTTATCGCATATCTTTCAACGATCTTCAAGTCCGAGATGTCATTATATTCGGATATAAAGCTACTTCTCGACGTCCGCTAAACATATTAAAATGAAACAAAACACAAGTTACCATTAGAAGTCTCTAATTAGAAATGAGTCAGTTAGTTTTGTGACCACTTATTAAAGGTGCCTTAATCATTACTACACGTACACTATTTAACGTAAGATAACAAAACGTTTGAGGAGAATCACATAACATGTAGACAAATAACAACAGAAATTTATTCAGTAGACCACTAATTATAACCGAATATATTGTTAGGCAGATGGGCAAAACAAAGTATGGATTTTATACATATTAAGATTTACGAATAGAAATATATAATTTGTTCTTCAAAAGATACTATTTAATTTGATCAGTCCAATATTGTTACAACCTAACTTGCCGATTGATGATTCATATATTCAAGAATGATTGATTCATTAATGAATCATTGATTTCGAATGGATCGCTAGAAGGGTCTCTAATTTGCCGATGAAAGAGTTATCGTTAATTGCAATTAAGCGGTTAATAAAATTAAAACTTAATTTAAACTTAAATATTACATATTTTACGAAATATATAAATTTTTAACTGATAAGTGGTATGAAGAGATACCTCATAAATAAAATCAACAGCTCTCTTAGCCAGCAACTCTTCCATGATTAATGATTGTTTCTTTGTCTCGGGCAAGAAAGAATGAACTGTATGTAGAGCTTAAAGCTTACACAACGACGACATATTGCGGTGATTTTTTTTTATAAAAACATTAAATATACGTAATTCGCGAAAATAATCAAGTAATTAAGTTACTTAATTGGAATTCGCGGCATATTTCTTACAAATACATAATAATTGAATAATTTTATTTTCTCAGTTAACAATAAAAATAACTGTCTATTTCAATTAGTTATAACTTAGTTGAAAATCAATTTTACTTTAAGAAATAGTTATAGCTTGCCTATATTAGCGTATTGATTAAAAAAAGATATTTTCTTAAACCCACAAATATTCTTAGCGATTATATTTTAAATGTTAAAAGGTTCCAAAATGCAATAAATTAAAGTATACTTGGTGATTATTTGCAAACAAACGTTCTTAATCTTAAGTATTAATTGTACGTTACCATTCAACTTATGCTATATTGAACGAATCAACATAAGAAACACGATATTGAATTCGTGCTTTCTAGAAGTCCTTAACAACTTCAATAATCATGATCTACGCGTGATTTATATGATCCAATTCAACACAAAAACAAGTAAAATTGGTAAACAATTAACATGCATTTGTAATGAATAATGTAATGAATTTCTGAAGGTAAAATTATGTAATGAATTTCTGAAGGTAATATTATGTAATGAATTTCTGAAGGTAAAATTATGTAATGAATTTCTGAAGGTAAAATTATGTAATAAAATTCTGAAGGTAAAATTATGTAATGAATTTCTGAAGGTAAAATTATTTAATGAATTTCTGAAGGTAAAATTATGTAATAAATTTCTGAAGGTAAAATTATGTAATAAAATTCTGAAGGTAAAATTATGTAATGAATTTCTGAAGGTAAAATTATTTAATGAATTTCTGAAGGTAAAATTATGTAATAAATTTCTGAAGGTAAAAGTAAAAAATGTAATTGTCACAGGAACTATAAAATTCAAATAAATAGCCAAAAAATATTATTTCAGACATTTTGCAATGCAATTTACATTTTCCATTTTACAATGCAATTTACATGTTGCATTTTACAATGCACTTTTTAGGTATTATAACAGAAAGAGTCTTATTTGCTGATAGCAAAACACTCTCAAGTAATATCTAACATAACTAATTGGAAACAAATTTATTCAGTAAAAATTATTGTTGCTATTGTCAGCGTTGCAGTTGTTCTGATTACTAACCTTAATGTTAGATGTAAAACTAGACTAAACAGTTCTACACTTTTCCAAATGATTAATTAAATGCAAACGCGTACACATTACTAACATTCACGTTTGATGTGAAATTTGACTAAATAGTCTACACTTTCCTAAAAGCTGAATTAAATACAAAACGCATATACATTACTAACTTTTTTTAAAATGTTTGATATAATATATGACTTAATCGTGTACACTTCCCTACAAGGTGAATTAAATATAAATGCGCATAAATTAATAACAGTTAGATGTAAAATTAGATTAAACAGTTTACACTTTCCCAAAAGGTTAAATAAATGCAAACGTATATACATTACTATCCTTTGTGTTAGATGTAAAACTTGACTAAATAATATAAAACTTGACTAAAAAGTGTAGACACTTTCCCAAAAGATAAATTAAATTAAACCGTATATATTAGTAATCTCTACGTTTAATGTAAAATTTGACTGAACTTTCCTAAAATGTGAATTGAATGCAAATGTCTATACTATTACTAACATAAATTGTTCTCATTCTTTCATAACGACAATACACTTACGGTATTCCCACATTCGGCCACATTTTAGTGTCATGTACAGTAAAATGTGGCCGAATGTGGGAGCCGTTGCAAGAATGAATTTGACCGCTACAATCATAAATCGCGGGCGATTGTTTCCGAAGAAAAGATGGCAAGCTACGATCTCATCTGGGTCTACTTAACAAGTCTTGATGCTTTATCGTTTTCCTTTATCTTATTAGCTATTCCTTTCCAATTGTTCGTATGTTTTATTTTTTAGTGTTCCGTGCCAAAATTACCAATACTGAACGCTAATGGAATAACTTTGGTGTCCGTCCGTCTGTCACATGCGATTCTTTTTGGAAACTACTCGACATACAACTTTAAAATTTGTCACAGAGATAGAGTATGGTGACCCAAATATAGACGTTAACTGTAAAAAGTTCGATTGGGATAAATATTAAGGGGTAAATTGGGAAATTAAAAAACAATTTTTAGGTTATCGTGTAAGGTCATATGAAAACACACTCAAGGACGATTTCAACAATATATATGATGTGTGTGTTTTTTAATGAATCGGTTTAAACATTTTTTGGGCAAAACATTTACAATGCCATCTCCCCCCCCCCCATCACAAAAATATGGCTCAGAAAAATGTGAAAAAAATAATGAAGGTTGAGAATTAGGTATGGATTGAAATAAATCAGATCTGAAAATTCTAGCACGATTATTTTATATAAACAATTTAATTCTTTATTTCTTTTTAACTGTTGAAAGATTGGTGTTAAGAAAAAGTTTTGCGACAATAAATATTTCTGATGGTACGTCGTGGAGCAAAAACTAAACCACGTGTTTCAAAATTTTTAATTTGACTCAGTCGAAACGCTGAATACACAATCTGATACGGCGCTGGTACCCGATAGGATTCTTTTGAACTTCGCAATCCAAAAAGCGCCGATGTACTGCAATTGGTGTCAATCCAAATGGAAGAATTATTTATTGGGCCTACTACTCAATTAGATATCTGATTGGAACATAATCACAGTGCCCAGTGTTTTAACTCATTTGCCAATCCAAATGGAATAATTTTTAATTGGTTTATTACACCTTAGATATCCAATTGGAACATAATTATAGTACAAGACGTTTTAATTCGTTTGCCAATCCGAAATAAATCATTTTTAAATAGGCCTATTACTCCATTAGATATCTGATTGGAGCAGAATCCTAGTACTCTAAGTTTCAACTCGTTTACCAATCCGAATGGAAGTATTTTCAAATAGGCCTTTTACTGCAGTAGATATCTGATTGGAGCACAATCGTAGTATGAACTCGGAGTTTCAAATCCTTTGCCAATCCGAATGAAAGGATTATAAATGAACCTATTACTCCAGTAGATATCTGATTAGAGAATAATCAAAATACTCTGATTTTCAACTCGTTTATCAATTTAAACGGAAGTATTTTTAAATACCCTATTACTTCATTACTATCTGACTGGAGCATAACTGAAAGTTTTTTGAAGTTATACTTCTTTAGGCGCGTTATGAAAAAATGATGAGAGCGAAATTTTAAAAGTACTGGACAAAGTTGGCACGATACAACAAAACATCCACAACCTGAAGTTGCTCAATAAATATATATTTACTTATTTGACAGATAAGTAGTCCACCATTTTATTTTTCTGCTGGCTTTCTACTGTAAGCCAATCATCTGCCAGACCGTTCCCAAATTATCGCGCGTCTCTGTCAAATAAATTTTAAATTTTAATTTTAAAAACTTAATTATTTGATTGAATTTAGATTTTACCAACCGTGTTTATAATCGCGCTCCAGTATTTTATTATTTTATTTCCATTAATTATTTGCGTACGAAATACTTATTCTTATATTATAGCCAAAGAAGAGTAACTTGTAAGGCCCGTACATAACTTCACACACACTTTTTTAATGGACTTATTACTCTATTATATATCTAATTTGGAGCACAATCACAATGTATAAATTGTATAGTATGTATAAATTCGTTTGCCAATTAGAATCAGCCTAACGTAAATTTCAGACTAAGTATCGCTGGATGATGCTGCTAATTGATAAATATAAAGATCAGGTATAAACGTCCCTCCTGTAAGAATGGACAGTTTGCCAAGGCTGTTACTGTCATTTCGCTAATTGTTGAACGCGCGGGCGTGAATCAGATGACCGGCGGAGTGAAAGTGTCAGTCGTTTTAGTGCGACAACGCTCGGGACGGACGTCTCACTTTTCACGCCGCGTGATTCACGCGTGGCGAAACGTTAAGTTTATTTCAGCGCGGAAGCTATTGCAACCTACGCATCGTAAAAATCAGTTACTGGTGTCATAATCACCTTGTACAGTATAAATTTGCGCTACGTTTGTCTTTTTGTATGAATGTCATAATCTCGAGAAACATGAAATCGAATTTTATGTCTATTTCGACATTTTTTCAGAAATGAGTAGACGTGTAAAATGTACATCACATAATAATTATAAAATTTACACATTAATACAATGGAGTAGCATAAGCACTAAAATCGGGCTTAAATTATACATCGGACCTTATATACATCGGATCTTACTAAAAATGACGTCATATTACGCTCTAATATGATAACAAGGAATACTGTAACTAAAAAACTTTTAACATACGTACCATTTACAATTTTTAGCATTTTATGTGGGCAAACGAACAAATCTTTGTCTTTCATAGCTCTATATCAAAAGGTGTAAAAAATACAAAGCTGTGACAAACAGATGGAAAACGAAATTTTGCCATAAGCGTTCCACTTATACTTTTTTGAAATAAGGATAATGTTTTAGATGAGAAATTCAAAAATACCAATCGCCATGTCTTACCCACTGTTCGTAAACTATAGGTTTCTCAAATCAGTCCATATACATATATATATATATATATATATATATATATATATATATATATATATATATATATATATATGCGCACACGCATACGCACACGCACTCGCACACGTGCATACACACACTTGTATGAGTCCTTAAAATAGATTGCCATTGTCAGCCAAAATTGAACGCGCGGTCATTATGAAATTTTGAGCAAAATCAAGCCCGAATAAAAAATAGGCTTTGAAAGAAACTAGCGTTTAGCTTTTTTTTAGTTTTACCATTAGATACTTTAAATCACATACTGTGCATGTAAAAAACTTTTCCAATTATTCCTTTAATATTTCGAAAACTAGGCTCTATTTTCTAATTGTTCACGATTCTGATTCTAATTGTAATTGAATCTTGCAAAATATTCCATAACAAAAATAATTACGCAACTAAGTCACTACAGTTTATGTATTTGTAAAAATATATTAAATACTACTGAGGATACTTATATACAACATTTCATGAAATCTAAATAACTATTGGTCAATATTTTACATTTTTCTTTGAATAAGGCTAACATCGAGAAAAAAATTTTTTTTTCTTTGAATAAGGCTATGATCGAGAAAAAATTCCCTAAAATTATATGTTGATCAAATTACTGAAATATACATATAAATTTAGTAAATACGACTAAAGTATAACAAAACAAACCCATTTAGCCTATATACAATTTCTTTGTGCGTAAGTCACGTGACATCAATGGTAAAATTGTAATATCATTTTGTTCCAAAATTTAAAAAAAAAATTTATAAATTGTGAATATATTATTTAGTAATCAATGATATAAATAAGTGAAATATTAAAGTTCCATCAAATAAAATATAAACTTCCAGAAATTTTTATAATTGTAATTCAAAATTACGCTTCGCCACCGGCTAGAAAGAAGTTACTCAAAAAAATCTTATGATTGGAAGGCTGTGTAAATAAAGTGTTGTAATAAAAATACGAGCAGGCAGTGAACATCTCGACTCTAGTGATTGAAATATCGAAACCATAATCAAGGTTACAACCAAGCAGAACTGTCAATAAAAAAATAAAGCAACAGTATTATGTACAGACGCCAATATCACAATTGCAAGAAGCTAAAAGAAAAACCTTCATTAAATTTTAAAAAGAAACCTTCAATCCATTTACGCGGTTCCAACCAACTAAACCAGAATACAATTGTGTCGTCTATAAATGATTATAAACCGCATCACGTAATGGAGATTCATGACCGCTACGCAGGTACACGCCTTTCACATTCTACTTGGTACTGGTGAAGGTATTGTAGGAGATAGTAAAATAACTGGTCACCATTTAGTTTAGAAACAGCGTCTATCTCATTCTTCGGAAGATACGTGAGATGAATGTCAGTAAACATAGATTAGTTTCGTGGTAAAGCCATCACAAACGATATATTGATGCAGTGTTCAAATTCAACTAGAAAAAATTGGATAAGGTTTTTTCGTGATTTTTTTGTACCGCAATTTCGACCTCCCATTACAGCCGACGCCAAACTTTATGTATATCAAATGTGCCTTTATAGAAGTGTAGACGTCAGCATTTTACGTGCGTTCCTTTTGAACTACTGTTGTCGACGATTTTATAACTGATGAGTTTTAATATCGGGGCTTATTTAGGTCAACTAGTACTTGTAATAAATCTACCTTCTTGTAATAATCTTGAACTATCAAATCTGACGGTCTATAAATTTTCAAGATCACGAGTTAATCATCACAAATACTAGAAATTTAAAAAAGTTGGTGAAGTTTTTGGGGATCATTCAAGCTTTTTAGTGTGTTTTTATCTAGTGATTATTTGAACACGATTGAAATAAATACAATTTTTATGTTAAAAAGTTCTACTTATTTCAGTGGCTTAAAATTTAATTAAGCAAATTGTTGTTAATTTCAATGATATGCACTAAACTTTATTTCGGTTGTATAATTTCAGTAATAATTCCAGCAATAATATGTTAAAATAGTGTTAATAACATGTAGCAATAATATTTAAGCAGACGATAATTAAGAAAATCGTTATCTAATTTCTGTAGAAAATGAGATAACGAATTTCTCATTTACTCTTGTGTCGAAAACAAAAAAAAATTCCAGATAAATAGAATTCCAAATGAATTTCAAATAAAATTCAGTTAATTTGCGTCAACAATTTCAGAAGATATAAAAAATACAGAACCCTAATTTATGCATGTCGGAACACTCATGCATTTGACCACTTTTTTAATATTGTAATTAAATGTGTCAAAATAGTTAATATGTACAAAGTGACATTCTGACATCAACAGTTTTATAAAGAGGAGTTTCAGACAGTTATCTATGGCAAAAAAAGAATGAAAGCAATACACAGAAGCTTCAAAGAAATTACATCCATAAACATTGTTTTGACGAAACCAAAAAGTATAGTAAAAGAATCATATATAAAATACAAATACAGTTAACTGAAATTATCATCCGAAAAGTAATATAAAGAAATATTTATTGAAACACACGAAAAATAAATAAAACGATGAAAAAATTCGTTTATATCAAATAGATTGATTCCAAATTGACTAAAAGGACTTTTGATTCACTTAATTTATATATTTTTTATTTTTATACCTCGAAAGCAAATTGAGAAACAAAATTTTGATGAAAATTAATTAATTACCAATATTAAATATCACATCGGTGCAGGTAAAATTGCATTTAAAGGTCCGAAATGGAAAATTAAAATGAAACTACCAACAAGTCAACAATCCCTTCGTTTGTATATCAATTTAAGTTTATTTTTTGCACGTATACCCATTCATTTAAGCCACTATCGATGCAGAAAAAAGAACCGTCATAAAGGGCAATGAATCATTACCTATAGCAAGGAAACATAATTATCGATTTGACAAATGACCAGGATGACAAAGAATAGTTTACATTGAGGTCGTGAGTTCTATTCGCAAACTGGTCGGCCTAGTTCGAAGTATAATATACGAAGTATAAATACAGACAGTTTAGAGGCATTGTCAATATTGCAATAAATTTATATTAATTTTGACGATGTGACAGAAAAGAATTGCTTTAGTAGCAAACGTAACGTAGTTTAAGATTTTGGTTTTTCCAAACAACATCGTGACTCGCTGCCCATTTATACGCAGACGTAGACTTCGAAGACGTAGACAAAATAAAATTGTGGTTGGTAGCTAAGTTCCACTGTCGAAAGGGCTAATATTTTTGCTTTGTAACTCACGTCTTCAACTGATTTCATATGTAGTCCACGTCCGAATGAATGGATTGTAATGGGAGATAATTTAACAGTTTGAAACTTAAATTTAATGTAACAATTATGTTATTTTGAAAGGTCTGCAAAATCTAAGTTACAATATCGAAAGGGCTAATATTTTCGCTTTGTAACTCACATCTTCAACTGATTTCAAATGTAGTTCACGTCCAAATTAGTGGACTGTAATGGGAGGTAATTTAACAGTTTGAAACTTAAATTTAACGTAAAAATTATGTTATTTTAAAAAGGTGTGCCAAATTTAAGTTACAATACCGAAAGGGCTAATATTTTCGCTTTGTAAATCACGTCTTCAACTGAATACGTTATTTTGAAAAGGTCTGCAAAATTCAAACTAGAACATAAACCAGCTACCATTTTCAGCTTTGAATTGAGTGCGTCTCAAATTGATTTACGCACGACGGAATTACTTTCCTTTCTCCTTCAACTGGCTGATCAACATTGAAACTTTAAAATGTATAGAAGAAATCGATAGGCCAGAAGTGAAAGAAAACCTCGCACCTTCCGCACAATCTGTACCCAATACAATGACAACGACGGTGCGGTTAACATTTTTCAACGTCCAAGATTCCTTTTGTCACTCAAAGTGGAACACACAACACGACTAAAACGTATTGATTTTCAACAGCATTCTTCCGATAATAAGGTACTTGAAGCCTATAGACGAAACTACTGCATGTATTTTTGAGGTCAGTCCTATTAATTTTGCTTTGAAAGTCTTGGGTCTTAACAGTTTTAAGTTTATTTATTTGTTGACTTCAGTGTAAAGCTACATAAGGCGTACTTATTGTTACAGGATCAATATCTTCCAGTGAATCAAAACCGCAAGTAATAAAATATATCATTTGTCGTGAAATATTGCGACAGATTGTAGATACAATTATAAAATAAACAAAAAAAAACAGAAAAATAAGAAATTAGGAAGCTAAAGACACAAATGAGCGAATAAATTAATAAAAAATAAGTAAAAGAAGGAAAAGATATATTCACATTTATACATACATTCATATATATTATATATTAACAAGAATAAAGGATAGGTATGGGATACAGGAGGAAAATGAAGGGAGGAGACGATGGGGTGGTTACGATTGGTAGTTAAAAAAGGATTTTTTCAGGCAAACTTGGAAGTACGTATTCCAACATTAAAACATAACGTATTCTACAATTTAGCACAAGAACAGCCAAGGAATATTCGTAGAAGTAGGTACCACGTTTGGGACCACGTCAGGTACCATGTAAAATTTTCAGAATGAGGTCCAAGACCATATGTATCTTATAAAGAAGTTTATCTGTTAAAATTTGTGTGTTTGAACAAATGTTAAAGTATTGCAAATGTTAGATTAAATGCGCTGAACATGAGCTGTAGATTCTTATAGTCATTAAATGCATAATATAAATAAACAATTAGTTCTCCGTCATATTTTTAATAAAATTGTTTTCCTTAAAAACATGATTTTCCAAGATATTTTAGAAAAATCGGAACAAAAATTTTGCATATATATTTATATATGTGCGTATGTGTGTGTGTGTGTGTGTATGCATGTGCGTGTGTGCGCGCGTGTGTATTGAATATAGAAACAGTTAGACCCATTGACACAAAAAAAGACCCATTAACCCAAAAAAATGGTATTTCAAAAAAGACAAAATGGTGAACATTATAACCACTACTTTGTCAAAAAAAAATTCTAGTTTTGGTTATAGAAGTTTTTTCCAAACTCATCATTTAGGATGGTAAAATTATATTGTACCTTTTACTATAATACTTGTTTTTTTTGTAAACATTAATACACAAAATATCATTAAAGAAGGGTTTTCCATCTGTTCCTTGTTTTTGACGTTTCTAACAATTTCTCCTTTGTTTTGACGTTTCCAACAAAAACATAATTATGAATTCACAAATAGAAAACTAATGTTCAAGATTAAACATCGGCTCGAAAACAAAATGGATAGGTTATATCTTGGCAACTTAATTTATTTCTATTCAATTTATATCATAAGGCACAGGCGGCAAATAAGTAAAAGCAGAAATTAAAACGAGTTTTGAGAATTGCATGTAAATCTTAGTACTTGTACTGTGCCTCAGAAAGCAAGTGCTAGTTTTAAAATTTACAACCCCTAAATATCTAGACAGAATTTATAAATTCACTTTAAATTGCCAAGACACTGTAACTAAATATATAAACCTGAAGGTGCCTTTCTTAATATTTATTATAAAGACAAAAAAGTAGCCAATTCTCATTTGCAATACGCAATAAATTGTGCCTAATAGTTTCTATTGGTGATAATGAGTTTTCTGTGTTAAAAGAAAAAATAAATGAAATTCTTGAAATTTGGTTACTAAAATTGGTTACTGAAATGTGGTTACTGAAATTTGGTACTTAATCTACATTCCCAAAAAAAATTATTCTCTGTAATAAAATAATTTTTCCAGTTTAACAAAAATATATTTTAAGTTTTTCAAATTTTTAAAACTACCAGTGTCCTAACACTTTACAAAACAAGATGAGTTCTTTTACATTGTTTTTATCGGCTGTGCGCAGTCCACCGTGGTCGATATTATTTTATCGTCTCTCAGTAACGTCACTGACTTGCGTCGTATGGAATTTGACAGTAACGGTAGGTTGGAAGTAGCCCGCGGCAAGGAAAACGGCACAAATTGTTTAGGTCAAAAATTTACTCACGTTCAACGATACCCCAGTTACAAATAAAGGGAAAGATAACTCCAATCGCTATAAACGACCCAAAAAAAACATAAAATTGAATAGAGTTTTCTGTACATTCCTACAATAAAATCAATTAAGGGCATTTAAAATTAAGCCCATCCGCTTTGACTAAGGAAATAGTGGAAAAGAAGATTACAACATACCGTAATTCTAACAGGAATATTTCAATTTTTACGAACAAAGCAATGAAAGTGAGTAAAAATACTAGTTTTATCGTACAGAAAAATAAAATTAAAGTGATTACTAATTCTTTTTGAATTTTCAGCATTTTCCATTTTCATATTCGATGACTAAATCTAAGACATTTCTTTATCTGTCTGTTGATTGTCAGTAAGAACGGATTTAACCAGAAACGTACTGAAACTATAGACATTTTTCACGAATTATAGTTTTGGCTTCGTCGTGACGTCTCAAACGGTTCTGGATTGACAGGTTATCTAGAAAAATAAACAAAATTTCAACCACACGGAAGGTAGACAGCGGCGGACTGAAGGAACACACGGGATCGGGCTGAGGAACGGAGTGGGGGAGGGGGAAAGCGCAAGTCGACCTGCGCGGGATTTAAAGTAAATTAATTATATATGTCTAATATAAGAACGTAAAATAAAAGCATTCGAACATTGCATTTGCATTTTTGAATTCCATATGGGCGAAGTCGCAAGATACCGCTAGTTATTAATAAAACACTAGATGTTTGCTTATATTGTTTTTTGCTCAAAATAAGCAAAAATAATATATACTATTTTTTTTTAATTCAGTTTGTGACTTATTACATGCAATACAATGTCAATTGACTCAGTATGAACAAGAAGTTCGTGCATTTTATTACATCGTTATCTACTAATATAGTATATTAAGATAATGCCGTCTAAGCGTTTTTAGTTACAGCGTTTTTACGATTCCATGTCTCGAAAGGTAGAAAAGAAACCTTATAAGATCCTTCGTGCATCCGTCCGTCTGTCCGCCAAAACCGTTTTTCTCAGAAACTGACATAGAAACTTGAAAGTATAGAGATGATGGATATTAAGTAGCAAATAAAAAAAATTATATTTATAATTTTACGGTAGGGCAAATAAATTAATTGAAAATAAGTTGCCGACTTTATATGTGTGTGTATTGTTTTTTTTAAATTTTACGTAACCTAGTTCTAAAAATGTTGTGGAAATTCTTTTTTCATATTTTGCTAACGTCAAAATTATGAAAAAAAATACAACGTTGCTGGAAGTTTATTTATAGTTTGCCAGGAAAATCTAAATCTCTTTGTTTTTAAGAAATTCAAGATGTTTTATGCCTTTGAAAGATATATTTTTATGCGGCGAAAAATAATGTTAATATTTCTAAATAGTTATATATATACATATACACATATATATATATATATATACATATATATATATATATATATATATATATGTGTGTGTGTGTGTGTGTGTGTGTGTGTGTGTGTGTGTGTGTGTGCTTAAAGGTATACGGAACCATCCTACTGCGAGTTCTACTCGTACTTAACAAGCTATTTGTCCATATTTTTTATTTATAGGATATTATTTATTTTAAAGCATTTTTCAAAAGTCTTGTGTATTATTTATGCATATGTACCAATATTTGCCGATAATAATAAGTATATTGTACGCCCCTGATCTTCACGACCCACTGCGCTCTTTCACAGCGATCGTTGACCTCGCGCTCAGCTGGAGCCGAACCGATACAAACTCGTCGGCAGCTGCGTCACCTCGTTTCATTGCACAAGGCTCCAGTTTCGTCATTCTTGTTTGTTTTGCTAGAGTTATGTTTTTAATATAAATAGTATTTAGATACTTTTCATAGAAATAAATAGCGCTTCAACAAGAACACGTACCGTTGCCCGTTTAAAACACGAATAGCAGAGTCAGATATCATAATGTTCTCTGTATTTATTTAAAATAATAAACGTAACTATAATTCGACTATACGCAATTGTCAGAGTTAAATTATTACAAGGATATTAGATATTTATTTTTAGAATAGAAAGTGGAAACTCCCGGCTCCCTTGAAGACCCGTATATAATTAAAGTGAATGACAAGTAACTCTGCCAAATTTCGACCACCGACACCTTAAGTGCAGTGTAGTTAAATTTTGCAAATCTATGAAGCGATGGGCGTGATATTTATTTTAAATATTTCGCATACATTTTGCATTTTTATTATAGACTCAGTAACTAGTGGGCACAACATAACTATTCATGATATTGTAAATAAAAGAAAGTTAATTAAAATTAATCTGCAATAATAAATAGAATAATCATAACCGACTAAAATAAATCAAACCTAATTGCAATAAATAAAGCAAAGATTTATTAAATAAACTAAGTGATTATATTAATGGAATCAAATAAGATAGTATCCAAAATTGTAAGTAACAATCAACTCAAATCAAATTCCGTTAGATAATCTAATAAATTGAGTACATATAAATTAAACAGTAGCAAACAATGCAGAAAATGAAATAGTGATTGAATTAATACAATTAATTAAAAATGTTAATGAATAGGTGATGCAGTTTTCATTAAATAACGAGAGTATTGTGAGGAACCGAAAATGTTAACCGAAGAATGAAGCAAATTCATGTTACGGCAAATTTTATTCATGTTATTGAATAATCTCGTGTTAGTGGGATATACAGGGACATAAAAAGGTCGAAAAGGACGTCTTTAACTGTTTTGACGTGGAATATTCTATTTTATCTGTTAGAGAAGAACATACCGATAAAACAAAAAAAAACTGTCAAACATGACAACTGTCAACATTCGCGAGAAACATATTTAGGCATTTATAAACGTTTCGTGATACATTATATATTCCTAATTTTTATGTTTTTTAGAACGGAAATGTATTGCCTACTCTATCTTTCACATACGTATATTTAAAAAAAATTATGTGATATACAAATTAACGATTTTTGGATTCTTTTCCATCCAAAAATCGTTAATTAAAAAAAATATAACAGCTGTAAACTATCTACAATATTTATTTATTGTTAACTATTTATATTAGTAGATATAAATAGTTACGAAATTAGATCCGATCCTGTATATTAGATCCAGTTTAAGTGATCTACATTCTATGTTTTAAATTTTCTTTGGCCACTCTACTCTTCATTTTTAATATGTGCAGTATTATCTACAAAAACTAAATCCTGAAAACTATATGAAAACATTTCAAACTAAAAAATATGAAAACATTTCAAACAGTGTAATTCAATTTTTTAATTATTAAATGTTTTTTCCAATTTAATATTCTACATGTTATATTTTCAATTTTCTTTAGCCACTCTACTCTTCATTTTAAATATCGCACTTATCTATAAAAATTTTATAACAATATTTGAAATAGTATAACTCAATTTTTAAATTATTAAATTTTTTTTCCAATTTAAGTATTCTACATGTTATGTTTTAAATTTTCTTTGGCCACTCTATTCTTCATTTTAAATATCGCACTTATCTATAAAAACTTTATGAAAATATTTCAAATAGTGTAACTCAATTTTGAAATTATTAAATGTCTATTCAATTAAAGACTCAAATGTGTAGTTCCATTTAAAATATTTTGAATACAACATGAAATAATACAAGTGTAAAAAATACATACATTTTGGAAAAGGTATATCGATAAGTCAATAAATATTATATGGAAAAGAACGTTAAAAGAAACTAAAGAGGGAATGCAATTATTTTACAGGTACTGTTGAAGAAAATATCCACAAAGATACCAAGAAAGAAATGATTAATTTAATTTCCTTAGTCAAATTGTTTTAACATTTACCATGTCATTTAGACACTGCAAAACTGTTACACTATTTTTATATCTAAATAAACAAGCAACTATAGAGATTTAAGTAAAAAAAAATATTTCAAATATATCTTTAACACAAAACAATTGCTATATATTTCAGATTCGTCAAGATAGCCAGACATGAGTTCCATAGTGGGCGCGGCGGCCACCGCGTTGAGTGGCGCTGCCATCTCCGCTGGCTCTGAGGTAAGTCTAGATAAAAACCGTTAGAGCAATAAACAATCGTTAATTAATCGCAAGAAGTAGTTCGTACAGTCATCGGCAGATGGCATTAAATAAAATTATTTCATTTTATTTCAGAAGACACCCTTATTTGAGTTTTTTGTATCTATAATAAATCTGAAGAATTAACTCGGAATTGTCCAAATATTTATAATATTGATAGTCCACATGACACTGAATATAATTTTTCTCCATCAAAAAACGACCAACATTTAAAAATATTGTTTACAAGCACTTAATACCATGAAACTTCATCCGTCTGTCTCTAGGTGGCGTGGTTTATTCCCATGCTAGTGGCTGCCATCGCATACTTCCAGTTCGAGCAGATGGACCCAGAAAGTCGCCCTGTCAACGTGGATGATGACCACCTTTATCCCGAATATGACTTTATAGTTGTCGGCGCTGGTTCCGCCGGTATGTCATATCGTTTAATTTTTGTAATCCCAAAACCAACTACCCACATCAAGCATTCAGATCTTTCAACAATCTGTCAACAATATCATGAAAGAAAAAGTCAGCTACGGTAGTAAGTAATTAAAATTATGAAAAAATATGGATTTTAAGAGGCCCACGTAAAAGTTGTAGGAAAATTATAGCGATGCCTGTAGATGTCATATTTTTTTTTAATTATGCCCAAAATTGAATATATTTGGCGTTAATTTTGTAGAAATTCATTATTCTCAATTAAATGAAACTACATGATCTAGTATTATTTCTACTTTCTTTAAGTTCTTTACCACGACCTAGGTTTCGTTGTATTACAATATCTTCAGGTGGGCTATTAGCAAAGATAATAGCAAAGCTAATAGCCCACCTGAAGATGTTGTAATACAACGAAACCTAGGTCGTGGTAAAGAACTTAAAGAAAGTAGAAATAATACTACATCACGTAGTTTCATTTAATTGTGAATATGCCTCATGTTTTTACGCCAGCGAAAGATATAATAGGCAATATGTTTACGTTTTTCTATATTCACATACGATTTTCTCATAAATCATACGACGTAGAAAGTAAAATTTAGCGTAATAATACATAATATTAACCTGCGTATTTAGCAATAGCTAACTTAAAGATGTTAATTCTTTTTTTTCATTTTAAGTCTCATGTGAAGTATCATTTGAAAGGGCTTGTTATGAAGAATGCTAAAACACATTTTGCATAATTTTAAACTGCATACTTAAAATAATATTCCTAAAAATATGTGAAAATAAAGAATACTTCAACCTCGCTTCCCCAACTTCACCCTTAACTATGAACCTACTGAGCGAAAAATCATGAAAAAACGGTTTGGTAACATCTGGTTAGAAGATTATAGAAAAGCAATAACGATTGTCATAGGTAGTATAATTTATGAAATATACACCGTGATTTTAGGCCCGTGAAAGGTATAATAGGAAATATATTGACGTTGCGAAAAATTATTATTTTTAATACTCTATCAGAACTACAATATACAAGTGGCAAGTACCTGATAACTTGTTAACGATAGGCCAAATAACATGTTAACAACATATAACGATTCAAACTCGAACTAATCCGAAAAAACGATGTTTGAATACTGTAGATTCCGAATTAAATTATAATAACTTTGAAATCCGTTACTAAATACATTGCAACGATAAATATTACCAATTTGTAAATATTTTACTTATGCGAAAAATTATTAAAATTTTTGTTAGTTTTAAAAAAATATCACATTAAGTGAGAAAATTCATAATATTTTCAGAAAAAAATCGTAAAAGAGAAAAAACATAAGGTTCGCAGCATGACTCCTCACTTAATCCCATCGATTTAAAAACGCGAAATGCACAACTCAAAAAAAAATTAATTCAGAACAAATAAAAATTTGTCAAAATTGTATTGCTGATCTCGACCTTTTAATATGAAACTTGCTCCATTTACTAACTTCGATAAATTTCTTTATATACATTTACAATAATACGTTGCAGTATCTTCTAATATTCTTTTAGTAAAATACTAAGTTTCCAGAAAAACACAGCGCATGAATTGTACAAAACCAAACTAAGTTTCGTAACCAATATATTATTTATACTCAAATTAACCAAATTAACATTCACCATAATTTGGAGACCTGAATCTGATTACCTGGTGACGTGAAGTATTTTGAATGTCATTAATAGACAAATTGCCTTCTAAAATATTTATCATAGCAGCTTCAATTTTAGCACGGTTTAAAATTTCAGGTGCCGTAGTGGCCAACAGACTATCCGAAGTGGAAAACTGGAACGTATTACTACTCGAGGCTGGAGGTGATGAAACTGAGATATCTGACGTTCCTCTCCTTGCTGGCTATCTGCAGCTCAGCAAGTTGGACTGGAAGTATAAGACCGAGCCTCAGGGTACCTCTTGTTTAGGTAAAGATTTGATTTTATTGTAAAAATATCTGCTTTAATGAATGAATTGTCAAAGCAATTTGAAAAAAACTTACTATATTATTTATAAATTTCTACCACTGTTAAATTAAATTTATATCATTAAACAAAATATATTGCTTTGTTTTGAATCAGTGTGAATTTTACGTCGTTAAGTTTCATTAATATATTATTAAAATGATATGAAAATATCTGGGGTTATAACAAATGTTATAAAAATATATTGATAATTTTAAATACACGTGAACGTCACATAAAAATATTGTCCATCGATTATATAAATATTTGTACGTTTATCACATTTGCCACGATGATTAACATTTTGCTAAAACTGTTAAAGTTCAAGAAAAGTGAAGAAAGCCACTGTATCGTCGTAATAATATTAACGACGTAGTACGAACCCGGTTCGTTGAACTTAATCTGAGTAGACAGGTAACTTTAAGAACAAGTATCCAGCGGAGAAAGTGATAAAACAGCTACCCGATCTCAACCTTATAAATCTGTTCTAGTCATTCAGTTCATGTGGTTAAAGTACTGTTGACTACATTATTATATTAATATTTACAAACTTCAACTTAATACATCTATAAAACAGCAAGTTAAAAATGCCTAATTTCTATTTCAGCAATGGAGGGTGGAAGATGCAATTGGCCGCGAGGCAAAGTTCTCGGTGGAAGTTCGGTGCTCAACTATATGCTATATTTGCGTGGCAACCACAAAGATTACGATGTATGGGAGTCACTCGGAAATCCTGGATGGGGCGCTAAAGATGTCCTCTACTATTTCAAGAAGTCCGAAGACAATCAAAATCCGTATTTAGTAGAGACACCATACCACAGCAGTGGCGGTTACTTAACGGTTGGCGAGGCGCCCTTTCATACTCCACTCAGTGCAGCTTTCGTACAAGCTGGTGTGGAATTGGGTTATCTCAATAGGGATGTCAATGGTGAAAAACAAACAGGTTTTATGGTAGCTCAAGGTACGATTCGCAGAGGGGGTAGATGTTCAACCGCCAAGGCTTTCCTCAGACCGGCCAAGATTCGTAAAAACTTGCACATAGCCATGCACGCTTATGTCACCAAAGTGTTGATTGATCCCAGAACAAAAATAGCATTCGGAGTGGAATTCGTGAGGGGTAAAATGTTACATAGAATTAGAGCCAGAAAAGAAGTAATCGTCTCTGGCGGGTCAATAAATTCACCTCAACTACTTATGCTCTCCGGAATAGGACCAAAAGCCGAACTTGCGAAACACGGTATACCCTTAATTCAAGACCTACAAGTTGGTAAGAACCTCCAAGATCACGTAGGTTTAGGAGGTTTAACTTTCATGGTAAATCAACCTATATCTATAGTTGAAGCACGTTTACAAACGGTTTCAACGGCTATGCAATATGCGGTCCTCGGAGAAGGCCCATTAACTATCATGGGAGGAGTGGAGGGATTAGCTTTCGTAAACACAAAGTATGCAAATGCATCCGAAGATTTCCCCGATATAGAATTTCACTTTATCTCCGGATCCACGAACTCCGATGGTGGAAATCAACTGAAAAAAGCTCACGGCATAACAGACACATTTTATGAAGCAGTTTTTGGGCATATCAGTAATAGAGATACGTGGAGTGTACTTCCTGTGCTTTTAAGGCCAAAGAGTCGCGGTTATATATCACTGCGGAGCTCTAGTCCTTTCGACTACCCGTATATTTATCCCAATTACTTCAAAGATGAAGACGATATGAAAACTTTAATAGAAGGTGTAAAAATAGGTGTCGCTCTATCTCGAACGAAGTCTTTCCAAAGATTTGGATCAAAATTATCCACCTATATTTTTCCACAATGCGCTCACGTTGAACGTTTTACAGATAAGTACTGGGAGTGTATGATAAGACAATACTCCCTAACGATATATCACCCAGTTGGAACTTGCAAGATGGGCCCGTATTGGGATCCTAATGCTGTTGTAGACCCGCAGCTTAGGGTCTACGGTATCAAAGGATTAAGGGTTATAGACGCTAGTATAATGCCTAATTTAGTCAGCGGTAACACGAATGCACCAATCATAATGATCGGTGAAAAGGGTAGCGATATGATTAAGGATTTTTGGCTAAGAAGAAGGACATTCGTATGAAACTAATAGACAGTATATATTTGAGTTAAAACTATTGTTAATTGTCGATACAAGTAAGACTGCGTGGGACAAAGCGTAGAAGTCGATCAAGCGTTATTATCAAACAAGGGTTCCTTTGCATATGATTAGAAAAGGGGAAATTTACTCTACATAAATCGTTAAAATTCATAAATATATTTTACGATTTTTGCGAAATTGGGTGCCGACTGTAAATTGTAAATATGTGAACTATTTATATATGTAAATTATTAATATCCTAAGAGAGACAAATAAAATAAAACATTGATTTGAGATCTTATTTTTTTATTTATGAACATAAAAATAAATTTCACCGCGTAATATAATTAGTATAAAATAATTTTTTTATATAAATGACTTATTTTCTTATGGAAAGCTATTTTAATGGGCAAATGTTTGAAAAAAAATGTATTCACGAAAAAAATTATAAAAGGTATGAATTTACATTTTTTTGCTTACAAACGCCCATATTCAAATAATTAGATTTCAGAAGAAAAATTAAGGGTTAAAAAAGGATGTTAAAAACTGATTAAATTTGGCTTTCGTGTAAAAAGTAAAAAGCATCAAAAAATTCTTGCTTAGGTTCTTAATAAACGGAAATATACATTATTTCACCGTAAAGTGATGGGAATTTTCTAAATATATTGGAAAATGTCACTATACGTAATTATTAAAAAAAAATTAGGTGTACTTATATAATATACATTTTCTCTGTTATGAGTTACTTAACTTGTTCTTATAATGTATAGCATTAATGCATCAATTAAACACACGCACAAATTTAAATATTATACAGTCCTACTGCGCGCCTATGGTGACATATTTCGTCTGTCGTTTTCGAAGTAGTTAAAAAAAAATTAAAGAAAATTATAAATCGTGGAAATTTGTGTAGAGAGGTTGATGGTATATTTGTGTACAGACAATTTTTAACATATTTGAGATGTTATAAAAATATATTTATCGCTTCCGGTACAAATAATTTATATTTTCCCTTTATCTCAGCAATAATTTATTAACTTTTTCATTCCCACCCTCTCCTTTCTATACACAATGAAGTCAAGTTTTCCATAAATGGGCAGCAAACGGAAATCATGTTATAGGGTTTTCAATTTAAGAAACAAACCAAGTAGGAACAATAATACGTCTCCAAATCTCGGTTCAATACCAATGTTCAATTCTCGAGAAATTTAAATCTATATTTTGACAATTGAAAATTAGTGATGGACTGAATAAATAATAATTTCCATAAAAGCAACTAGTGCACATCTGAACAGGACAAATATACAATTACGCTACAATTAGCCATATTATTGCATTTTTCTGCAAAAAATTAGATTAGTCGTTCGCGATTACTCTAATGGATGTAGCTGGTCTCTGATTTTCTTACAAGTACTATTTATTACAATTTCTTACAAGATTTTCTTAAAACTAAGTATAAAAACCTATTTCTTATATATTATTTCTTTGATATTCTTTAGAAATTTATTTCCCCCTTTATGATGACGATCTTGAAGCGGAGGTTATTTTAAGCATGATTAATTTACAATTAATCTTAGATTTTCCTGTTTAAAAGTGATTACACTTGTGTTTTTATAAACTATTACAAATTGTCCCAATGAGTTTAATTTTTTTTAAAACTCTCACCATTGTTATTTATTTAGAGTATAAATAAGACGATTCCTGTAAATTCATACTTTATATATTATCGATACCAGTGGAGGAATATTGGAATAAAGGAATCAAGACAAGGAAAACGGAAGATTGATTAGAACGTAAATCGTTGATAATATCTAAGGAAATGGATCAGGAAAAGGGTCTCGTATTTTATAATTAAACTTATGATACATATTAAGTGGTAGTTGACCATACATATTAAGTGGTATTTGACTTAAAAAAATATAAGCTGTGTTGCATTCTACTGGATAAAAAATAACCAAATTTCGGTTTTACCAAGAGCATCTAAAATTTTCTTTTTCAGTATATTAAGTCGTGAAAACCTCTATTTGCCACGAAACGAGACAGTGATACTCAGGGTGGGCCGATTTTAATCTTTAATTTTTCGGATGCGTGCGGCGCGGTGAGGCTGGGGGGGGATATATTGCTAGACGCGTCGTTTCCTGGAAATTTAGTCGCCACGGAGCCGTACACGGGAGCGCAGCGTGCTTTTTGTGTCCGCGTGTATTATGAAAATAACAAATCTATGATTACTGTGCGACGGTTGTATCGACAGGAATACGATTTACGAGACATTTGTGAAGGTCCGGGCGCCAATGTGATACGGAAATGGATCAGTATGTTCGAAACAACCGGGTCGACTGTAACAATAATGGATCGCGGACGTCCAGTCTCTGCGAGAACGCCTGACATAGTGGAGCGTGTTCGTGTCTCTGTTCAGCAAAATCCGCAACAGTCAACATGTAAGAGAAGCCAGGTTTTGGACGTCAAGAGAACAACTTTGAGGCGAATTTTGAAACGTGACTTGCATCTTAAAGCCTATAAAATCCAGTTTTTTAACTTTGTTAATGAAGTACTCAACCGCTTTAACAACTTTTTCAACGTAATGTTTAGTGACGAGACCAACTTTCATCTTAACGGCTACGTTAACAAACGAAACTGTCGATTCTGGTCCGAGACTAATCCCCGACGACTTCATGAACGTCCACTTCACAGTCCTAAGTTTGTCGTTTGGGCTGCAATATCGGCAAACGGTATTATCGGGCCATACTTTTTAGAGGATGAAAGAGGTCGCGCGGTGACGGTAAGAGCCCACAATTATTGCGATATGATAAGATAGTTCTTGATTCCGGCCTTGCAAGAACATCAAGGGAATACGTCCTGGATATGGTTCCAACAAGATGGTGCCGCATGCCATACTGCCAGGATTTCAATGAAATTTTTCCGGGAAAACTCATTTCACAAAGGGAGAATATTGAATGGCCCCCACGTAGCCCAGATCTCACTCCATATGATTATTTTTTATGAGGCTACCTTAAATCTGTAGTGTACGACAACAGTCCAACAACTTTACAACAACTCAAGAGAAACGTTATCCGGGAAATTAACAATATTCCGAGGACAATGTTTCGCCGGTTGTTCCAGAATGTGCGACTTCGTTTTCAAGAATGTCAAGAAGCTGAGGGGCGTCATTTAAACAACATTATTTTTAATGTCATAAAAATTCTATTACTTCTATTTTGTAAAAATACAAATATTTTTACAAAATAGAAGTAATGGATATTTTTACAAAATAGTATAAATAGTAATCTAAATCGTTAAATTTACGAATTAGCTAGGATTTTAAAACGGAAGGAAAGGACAAATTATAAGGAAATCTAATATTTTGAATTAAGTCCATAAATATGAAATTGTGATGTTTTGAAAAATATGGTCGAGAAAATATTCAACTTGGCTGTACCAATATAAATCTTTGCGTAGCAACAGCAGACTGGATCGTTTCAATGAATACGAATCTTTAAAAGAAAGGTGACGACCAGCGCATCAAAATTTTCACGCGTGAACAATGACAATTGTTTTCTTCGGCGTAAAGGAGCATTTAGTTAAGATTCATCATAACCGATTGTGCCACTGAACCCATCACTATTATCGAGATGTCGATCCACTGGCGTTTAAACTCAAAACTTTTGTGACATTTTTTTGTGAAAAATTGTTCAAAAATCATTTCAATCCATGATAATTAAGCGATGGCTGATATTTGTACCGATAGTGTAAGGTGTGTCAAATTCTATCGATGACTTTTCGGTTTAGAATGCTATAATAATATATTTTTAATAAGTTGATATGTGTGTGTGTATACATACATATATATATATATATATATATATATATATATATATATATATATATATGTATGTGTGTGTGTAAATTATTTTTCTTTCTTTATTTCTCATTTATAATTTCGATTTTCAAAACCAATTTTGCTTTTCAGTCATTTCAACTAGGTCATATGGAGTGTAGTAAAAAAGCGCAGAAGTTCACCGTAGCCTATCATTTTGTTGCTACACTTAAAAAACACTTAAATGATATAAAATTATTGTTAAACCCAAAACCTATATTGTTCAAGGCAAATGTGAGTAAAGTAATTGTGATGTTGAAATTGAATATTTAATAATTTGCTACCCATAATGTCCATATTTTGGAAACAAATTCTGTATTACCTTTCCAAAATTCTAAGTAGAATTCAATTAAACGGTCAAGGTTTACACAACACATACTTACTCTAGCCGTAATGATGAATAATGCTTACATCAAACGCCAAGAAATAATGCAAAAACAGCCTCGTGTACGCGCACCACAACTAATGCCGGTTTCATATTACACCGCTTCAGTACAACGACACCTTAATTCATACGAAACTGCAATAAACTCGCAATTAAAATAATGCACTAAAGACAGTCCCGCGCGCAACTTCGCCGCATCCGCTCGCAAAGACGGCGTCAAAGCGGTCAGATTAAAAATGTCTTTTCTAGATGGTGTTTTATCAAATACAAGGATAACATTGACACTAGTGCCAGGAGTTACCGTCTTAATATATCTTCGAATGGCCATATTCTATATGCGTCCAGACATAGAAGATATTGATAATAGGGTACCCGACTGCCATGTGGAAGACATGCCTAGCTGTTACGATTTTATAATTATAGGGGGAGGATCAGCTGGATCGGTGCTCGCCAATCGACTTTCAGAAAATCCCAACTGGTCTGTGTTACTTTTAGAAGCCGGTTCAGATGAGAATGTTCTATCAGATCTACCTCTACTTTTTCCCGTACTTCAAGTGTCATCAGTCGACTGGCAGTATAGAACTGAACCAAATGCAGGATACTGTTTGAGCATGGAGGAAGGACGCTGCAGATGGCCACGCGGAAAAGTTCTAGGAGGTTCTAGTGTTTTGAATGCCATGTTGTATATAAGAGGCAACAGACGCGATTATGACTACTGGGCCAAACTTGGTAATACAGGTTGGTCTTACGACGAAATTCTGCCATATTTTAAGAAATCGGAGAACATGAAAATATCAGAATTCGCAGAGGACGAACATCATGGGACCGGCGGATATCTGAGTGTCGAATATTTTAAGTTCCAGCAACCGATTATTAAATATTTCCTCAAAGCTGGAGAACAGCTAGGCTACAGAGTTGGTGACGTGAACGGCAAAATACAAACAGGTTTTACACCGTCTCACGGAACGCTGAGAGACGGTCTTCGCTGCAGCACTGCAAAGGCATTCCTTCGAAGCGTTTCCAAAAGGGAAAACTTGTACGTGAGCCTCAATTCTCACGTTGAAAAAATTCTGATAGATAACAATAGAAAGGCATATGGAGTGCAATTTAGGAAGGGTGACTTTGTGAAAGTCGTAACTGCTAGTAGAGAAGTAATACTCTCTGCGGGAGCAATAAATTCACCACAAATCCTCATGTTATCCGGCATCGGAGACCACAATGAACTAGCTTCAGTGGGCATCAATACAATCCTTCACTCCCCCTTCGTCGGAAAAAATTTGCAAGACCACGTCGCGATGGGAGGACACTCATTCTTCTTTGAAAGCCCGGAAAAAGGTAAAGAGTATGGTTTTAATATGGGCACCGTTATGACTCTGGATAATATTCTCAAATTTATCCTAGACCACGAGGGTCCATTTTATAATATGCCCGAGTGCGAGGCCATGGCGTTTGTGAAGACAAAGTATGCGAACCAATCCGACGACTATCCTGACATACAACTATTTCTGGCATCAGCCGCTGATAACATGGACGGAGGACTATTCGGGAAAAAGGACAACGGTCTTACGGATGAAACATACGCGGCACTTTATGAAGACATTCTTTTTGAGTCATCCTACTCGGCCGTTCCCCTACTCCTGCGCCCGAAAAGTCGTGGTTATTTGACACTCAGAGACGCCAATCCATATTCGTATCCCTTGATTTATCCGAACTACTATTCTCATCCGGACGATGTTAAAGTTATGGTAAGTGATTTTTTTATATGAAGGAGAGATGTGACTGATGAAGTATGTGTTTTGGTTGAAAAGTCTAATAAATAATGATACTTAAACTATTAATACTACTCGTAGTAGATATACTCATACAGATATATTCGTATAAGAATTTATATACGAATATATCTATATGAGTATATCTAAATGTATGTATTGAATATAATTTTGTTGAAATTCATTATCCACAATTAAATGAAACTACGTGATGTAGTATTATTTCTACATTCCAAGACTCCAATCTTTGCTAATAGCCCACCTGAAGATGTAACACAACGAAACCTAGGTCGTGGTAAAGAACTTAAAGAAAGTAGAAATAATACTACATAACGTAGTTTCATTTAATTGTGGATAAATGTATGTACTTAATTGCTTAACTATCTTTTTTATTAATCTGTAAACACGTCCGCTTGTTATTTGCCTTCATAAACTCCATCATACCTCAATAACTTATTGCCAATACTTTACCCATATATACAAAACATTTCCACATAGTTAATATTTTAGTTTAAAATGTGGAAAATATAGTAATGATTACCATCAACATAAAGAAGAATTGCGATTAGATATAAATAATTTATTTAAATATATGTCAATGTACACATGACTTATACCATTAATTTTAACGAACGATTGCTGATGCGATGTCCACATATAATTTATTAATTTTCTTTGATACTCATATGTAAGCAAGCCATAATGAAATTTATTTATAATTATTATAAAACTGTAACAGAGTGAATTCGGTACATGAAATATATTTTAAGAAAGTTATTGATTTAGCGTATAGAATGATAACATAAGCCATAAAATATGATTTAAGAAATGTTGTCTGTCTTTCTGTCTATCTCTGTATGTTAATTTGTTCTTCAATCACGCGCAATCTACTGGACAGATTTTGATGAAATTTGGTACGGTAATAGTTTATATCCTCCAGCAAAATAAATGATTTTATGTAGGTTTTTATCTGAATATTTATAGATTTAAAAAATCTGAGTTGATTAATATTACGATATTGACTGCCAATGCTATCAATTAGCGTTTTTAGTAATAATAATAATAGTGAAACCGTAATTTTACGTGAGTGAAACCGTGTGACACCGTTTTGTATTCGATTGTGTATAATGATAAGCCCTTATGATAAGACTTTCATGTTCGTCTGGGTGGTTAAGCTTTACAATGAAAAAAATGGAAAATCATTTATTTTCTTACTTCATAGAACTATCGATATCGAAGAAAAGCTATCAACTTGTTAATTTGTGAAGATATTTTATATTTACTTAATTAGATATCGAGAAACACTTAAACAACTGACTGAAGATATACATCACTTATCTTCATTTAAAAAACTAGCGGTTCTGTTACTTCGAAAAAATGGAATCAATAAACTGAATAATAAACTTTACAGAACAAAATGATAATGTAATTACATTTTTTATTACGTTATCAGATAAAGTCTAAGACAGTTCACTCGCTGAGTACTTCAATACTATGATCATAAACAATCACTTTAATGCAGCTTACTGTTTTGGAAACAAAACGAGATAACATAATTACGCAACGATGTCGACGAGCCAACAAATAATATTAATTTTTTTATTGTAAAAAGAAAACTCGCAAAACATATATTTTAATGACATTATTAGAATAATTGCAAAATTATTTGTCATCTAACTCATTATTACCACGTGCCATCCGCTCTCCAATGGTACTCGATTTCTATTCTTATGAAATAAAAAAAAACCATTCTAAATTTTTTTGTTTTTATTATTATTAAAAGGATATTTTATTTTTTTAAAATAAAATTCCTACACCATGTCGGTATTTGTAAATTTATTTTGTACACAAACAAATCTCATAAGAGATTTATGATAATTTCTTATTCATTTTGTAATTATTGCATTCACCTCTTACAGTGTCTTATTCAAACGATTTCATAGCATAGAGTTGACGCGTCACAATACAGTCTGTTCTGACACACAACACCATCTATTCTGATACAAATCATGGTCCATTCTGACACACAGCACGGTCTATTCTTACACACAACATGGCCTATTTAGACACAAAATACTATTTATAGTCTCGCTCCCGTTTTTCTTTTACATTTTTCATATTTCTTTACTGTTGCTTTCCATCAAAACAAAAAAAATAACGTAGAGCGAAAACAATTTAACAGTAGGTGTGTCCGGTTTAACAGTAGTTATAATAACCTAAATAATTATTCAATTACTTTATCATTCGAAATCCTAAAAAACTATTTTGAAATAAATAAGAAAAATTCACCGACATATGATAAATATCACATATAGAAATGAAAAAAACTTGTTACAAATAGTACGAATATAACTCGCATTATGATGTTTCCGTTCACTTAATTGCATATAAACCTTTAAAAGTACTTAATATTTCTATTAAGCTATTCACAAGTATTATTTCTCACCATGTAAATAAATAAATATATTGTGTAGTATATTTTATAGATATAATAAATATATTTCCCAATAAAGATTTATTTTTGCACTTGATTTAAGTTATTTGTATGGAGTTTATATGAACTTTATAGAGACCCAACTATAAGTCATAAATTGGTCAAATATTACTCCTAAACTAGTAGATAATAATTTTCCTTTTAATTTCGTTATATTTACCAGTATTTTGGATACTTTTCTGGTATTTAAAAATAGCACTCTACCTGGTAGGGGTGGGCATTCAAAACTCTAATAAAAATTACCACTTTAAACCTTAATATTTCGTAAACTGATCATATATAGAAAGTGTTCATAACATACCCCTAATATTTTTAAGGGACCTTTTCAATGATATCCCTACAAAAAGGGCTGTGCAAATAAAAAAAAGTCACATTACATCTAGGGGAAGTATCCTAAATCTTTTTTTCAAAGATTTTTATTTATATAGTTTATTCTGATTGATTCTGCACGAGTATTTATGTAGTAGTTGAATCTTTGCTAATATCCCACCTGAAGATGTAATAAAACGAAACCTAGGTCGTGGTAAAGAAATAAAGAAAGTAGAAATAATACTACATCATGTAGTTTCATTTAATTATGTAGTAGTTATCAATATGTATGATCGTGCCAATTTTTAGCTTTATAGCACTGATAGTCTGCGACTAAAACAGCTGTGACGTACAGATGGACATGGCTGAATTTGTAAGGGTTTCTAGTTTGACTAAGGAACCTAAAATGATGTTCCTTTTCATTTAAATATACTGGTGTTATTATCAAATGACGTTTGATCGTGTGAGAAATGTTTTCACATACATCAATGTCAATAGACTAACCGCTTTATTGCGGTTTGCGACGACAAACAGTACGCAAGAGCAAACATTTATTTATATCGAAACGGAACAAATTAAATTATAATCATGGGTCGACAAGTATCGCGAAATTTTTAAACGATATAATCTCAATTACCCAACCGGACAGGGTCAAGTTTATAGTTAGATATTATTTAGTTATGTGTTTTACATATTATGTAAGCTATGAATAGCGTGGCACGTAATTTCGCTCAAGGACAACTGTTCATTCGATTCAAGAATATTAAACATTAATCATATTAAGTTTGCTCTCAGTTTTTACCGAGAAAGTTTAATTAAGAAATTATAATTATCTTCACTATTATCTTTCGCAGGTCAGTCATAATTGTAAGACGCTATTTTATTAAAAACATACTTTATACCACTTATTTTAGTGATTTTACGTTGACCTCACAAGAAATAATTTTAAATGAAATCTTCTGCATTTCAAGATTACTAAAAGCGAAAATATCACATCCTGGTTCGCAATTCGCAATAAGAATTATATTATAACAATAAAACTCTGAATTTCTGACACACTTCGTGTATGTATAAGTATACATTCGCGTGACTGAACAACCTATCACATAGTGTTCAGAGTATTCAAACTGGAATCTAATGATTAAATGGCTAATAATATTTCGCGTAAGTAGATGAACTGTAAAGTAATATTGAAAATAGAATCATTGCGCGGAAAGCACTACGACTGTTGATCAGATCAGTAAAACATTAAAATTTGCAACTTATTTTTAGTCGAAGCCCTGAAAATGGAGAGATTTTCAATTAAAGTTGTATATTTTTTATTTATTCAGTCATAAGGTTAAAGGTAAAAGGTATTTCATAGATGGTAAAAAAAACAATTAAAGTCGTATTTTAGACGAAAAACAAATGATCATTTTAGGGTATTTTCTACATTTATGCTCACTCACTCAAACATTTCAACAGTGAATAGAAATTGTTGTAGTGTATTTTATATAATTTGTAGGGAATTTGTAAAAATAATCTCTTACGCAGGTGACTTTGGTAACAAGTAAATACTCTATAGAATTATGTAAAAAATAATTATCTCACTTGAAATTGGCAGTACGTTATAAGAAAATCACAAGGACAAAGTCGGGAAGAATATTAAGCAGGTACGTGAATAACAATAATCAACAAAAACAGGATCAGTTTCCATGTTTAAAAATGACGCTGAAGAAACGTGATGCTGCCAAATACCTTACGGATTTCTTACATTTTATATTCAATATTTTTATACAGATTTCAGTTTAAGGAATAACAAACAGATTACCTCTTCAATGATTATTTAACTATTTCATAAAAGTTCTTTAAAGGGAATAACATTGAAATATAATTTTATTATATTCATATATATATATATATATATTGGTGGTCAGATTAAGCGAACCGAACATTTAAGTAACATGTAGGTTATGTGTATCGTATATTAATATAAAGTGAAATGCAACTGCCGTAAAATTTAACAAAAATGAACTTTGGAACTTTACTTACAGCATTTCTTAAATTTTGGCGAAAATTCGCCATCTTGAAAAAATTGGGCGAAAATTCGCCATTTTTTATATTAAAAAACAAGTGTTTTTTGAGAAAGTACTCTATGGTCGTGACTTACCTGACGTCACCATTATTGAATATCGCCAGCTAAAATCTCTCTATGATGCTGCATTATCATTCAATATAAATGTACATACAACTGTATGCATGATAGTTTTATAAACTTTCATTTATTTAAGCTATGAAGTTGGTGACATAGAAGATAAAATACAAACTGAACGTCTTTGTATCAGTGAAGAACTTAATTGAGGTATGTCAGAATAGAGCGACGCAACGTAATGCTCTAGTATCGCTGCCCATAATTCCCCAGCGAGAACAGTTGGCAAAACTTAGATAGACAGTTCAAATAATATTTGAAGTGACGAAGGTAATTATAATAAAAAAATTATATACACATAAAAAAATTTCAAAACGATAATTTCACTTATTTTATATCTACCAACCCCACCTTGACCTTAACGAGCGTTATAACCAATTTGTAACCATAAAAACAAAATGGTTATAAAATACTGCTTATAATGCTGTCACAAGACGACAGGCGTACGGAAAGTAGCGTAAAATCTAAAAGCCGATATAAATTTAAAAATCAAACATTGAATGTCATACATACGAAATAACCTATATGATCTTGATCTCCATGTAGCCTCTTAAAAGATTTCAAAAAGGATTACATTCAGATGCACCGGTTTAGTAGAAGACAATAAAACAATTATTCACATGTACAATGAGAGTTTTCCCCAAACATTTGGGCTCCCACATTATTATCTTTACCTTTTCTTACGGTAAATAAAACAAATTTGGTTTCTAAAGGTGCAAGTTTTTACAAGTAAACGTTTTTACAAGTTTTTCAAGATGACAATGTCACACCGAATCAGCCGTATCTTGTATCATGTATAAAGTAACATGATACAACATACGGATACAACATAACGTAAACGTTACGGAATTATTAGAATTTAAATAGATGTCTGCATGTTGTATCATAATGAAATCTTTAGTATAACAGATGTTACTACGCACGTTAAAATGGTGCTTTATTACACTTTACGTAAAGGTGGCAAAACAATGGACGTTACAGCTAATTTTATAGGTTTTTAAATATGTCCTTAAATAATTTAATAAATTTAGCCTTACTAGTAGAATTAATAGAACTAAATGAAAGGTAAGACGATTAATTTTGTAGTTACGTTATAAATATTATATTTTAAATTAAATACTTACGAAATGTAACATACATTATAAAAATTACTTTATATTTTAAATCAAATACCTACAAACATCGTTATATACTTCATCTCGTAAAAAATTATTTAGAATTTGCAGAAATACTAATAAAATCCATACTCGAAAACTGAAGAATGTCTCAGATTCATTTACGTTATCATATAATGATTTCATAAAACACTTTCGATGAATGAACTTTACTCGACGCGAAACTAATACCAAATAACATAAAAATGATATAAACATAAAAATGAATCTCCTGTCACCACCGACGAGATAGAGCCGTGCTTTTCTTTCTGGTCATAAAATTAAATAATTCTATTTTTTTCTCTCGAGTCAGGGCAAAATAAAGTTAGCATGTGGTACATTAATGACCAACAAAGGCATGGACAACGAGATAGTGATGCAACATGTCGATTTTTGAAGAAAATCTTAAGACAATCGTTACTGTCTCGCGTTAGCTGGCGTATACGTTAAGAGGAAAATGATACAGCACTGGGGCTGTTTAATTATTTGACAGATTTAGTTCTATGTAACCTTCTAATATCTATGTAAATTTCTCTTGGTCCATAATTTTGACAGCACTGACTCATCCATCTGCAGCTGTGCGTATTGCATTGAATACACTGTTAAGACCCGAGTACTCTTTAATATTGTTCCTTGAAGTTATAAAATATAAAAATATATATCCGCAGATGTAAAAAGCAAAGATAAAAACATTAGACGAACTTTACCATTTAATTTTCAAACACGAAATTCAAAGTTCCGTTATATTTTTATTAAAAGAAATTAAACATGTATGTTTTATTTATTGGAATTCCGTTAATTTTACCAGATCGAAGGAGCCCGCATAGCTCATTCTCTCATCGAGACGGATGCCATGCGCGAGCTGAACGCTCGCCCCAACTTGCACCGCAATCCTGGCTGCGAACAGTTCGACCTCATGTCCGATGAGCACCTCGAGTGCCAGGCGCGCCATCACACACTCACCATCTACCATCCGGTCGGCACTTGCGCCATGGGACCAGATCCGGCCGCCGGCGCCGTCGTCTCGCCTCGACTTAAGGTATGCATCTTGAAACCCCAGTAATATGTTAATCCAACTGGTTTTAATTGAAGGGTTAAGATTTGAGTTCGTCTTATTGATATAGGACAGATAACATTGACTGTGTGTGTATAATTCTAATTCGGTAGGAATAAGTTACCTAATAAAAATACTTATTATTAAATAAAATATTTAAGAATTACTTAGAGTATATTCACGTTTTAACGCACCTAGAATACGTAGAATCCATACAGACAAAGTTGTTTTTACTAAATAAACAATATCTACCACTTGGGTATTTTTTATTCCAAAATATTCCTTACGGAATGAGTCAACATTCTGTTTCTAATAAATGACGCTGATACGCTTTTAATTATTTAAGTTTATATAATCTAGTCTGTTCTCAACGTCTTTACCATTAATATTCTCATGCTCTATTAGGTCTTATTTTAAAAATAAAACTGTCTGACACAAGTAAAACTCATGTTCCGTAAAGACTTCCTTGCCTAGACCTCTCCAAAGACACGCCACGCAACTCCGTGAGAGATAATTCCATCCCCGAGTTCGATATAAATATGTCTCCTTATTTCTATCTGTTTAATCAATTCGTAATTCCGTCACGATTCGTCTTAAACTAAAAAAGACATTATGTTGTGACTTACGGACGGACAGACACAAAAACATATATGAAATTATAAGAGCTACGGAGTTTAAAATGAAACTATAAAGTCTACTTACTTATTGCTATTTGGCTACTTCAACCTTAATTGAGTGCAAAGGTACATTTCACAAACGAAATCAAACAATAATATCTTTACGTCATTTGATAGCATACAATTTTATGAAAAAAATAAATTACAGTCCTCGTTATATAAAGATATTAATTTTATTACATTTGAATACGCACGTATTTGAAGAAAACGCAATTTATACTAGCAAGACAGGTTCTACATATGATTCCTTTTTATTATTTTAAATAAAATTATACTAAAAAAACACGCTTTTGTAGCAATATGAACTAAACAATTTAAAAAAATTATCTTTAAATAAAAAGATTTTGATCAAGAGCGAAAGGATGTCTTTGCTGACAAAAAAATTAACTTTAATGTAAAAAGCATGGGGTGCTCTCCACTTACATTGCCATAACGAGTCTACCGACTTGTCGAGCACAACCGTTCATCATGCATACTGATGCCACGTATCCGTGCAAAATGCGTGCGTGTTTCCTTATAAATCGCCTGTTTTATTTTCTTAATATTGTTTCAGAAATGCTTCGAATTGATTTTTCGTTTTAAATTGCGTTTTTTAAATAAAGATCTTGGGGTGTTTACGTGGTTTTGGGCCCAGTCACAATTTTCATTTTTGTTGGGAACTGGTTAATCATATAGTTTTGATAATATTTCTGTTTTTAGTTTTTGTTGTCTTTAACATAAAAAAAGAAAATGGTTTTATTGAAAGAAAAAGACATAAAGGAACAAATTATGTTTCACTAAAACAGTAAAATACATATAATAAAGTTAATACTTTTTTAATGTTATGGCAACCTCATATGTTACGATTTGGAAAAACGTTATTAATAACAAGATAATTTCAATAGTTTCAATTAGAAATTCTTAATAGAATAATTATTAATTTCTATTGAGGGCAAAAGAAGTTCAAAACTACAATTTTAAAACTAAACTATCAGAACTTGGTCTTACACAATAGGGCCCATTTCTAAAATTAACTGATCTAAAACAACCTTGTGGCTGTTGTATTCGCTATTAATAGTTAATCATTACAAACAATTATTAACAACGATTTCTAAAAACGTAGTAATTAGAAAGTACCAAGAATTATATTTACTGATTTGAAAATTTCCTAAAGAATTAATTGAAATTCTAATGAACTTGAAGACACCCGCGAAAATTTTATTGATATATCATTTAATATATAGAGCATTGCAATAACCATTAAATAGATTAGTAACACGAGTTAACTCCAATTAGTGTTGGACTTTTATCATATTATTGTCAAACAATCCGTGCGTTTCATATGCTACAGCCATCTTGTACAACTTGTCGATATGAATAGTTACTGAACAATTTTACCTTGACCCAAATTGTTACTGAATATTTTATCGATCCAAATTGTTACTGAATATTTTACTTCAATCCAAATTGTTACTGAATATTTTACTTCGATAAAATTTATAGTACACAAATTTGAAATATTTTTCATTTTAATATTTCCAGGTTTACGGTATACAAAACCTTCGAGTGGTAGACGCTAGCATCATGCCCATAATAGTTAATGGAAACACTAATGCTCCCACCATTATGATAGCTGAAAAGGCAGCTGACATGATAAAAGAAGACTGGACCAAAATTGGAAATTACGATATGTCGTACTGCCAGCCGATACCAGGCTTCCATCGCATCGTCCATCCGCAGATACACACAGGAGAAGAGAATATATTCAGGGAAGCTGAAGATGACGACAGAGGGGAGACTATAAACCAGCCGCTGCCCTTCGACGTAAGCTTTGTCGAGAAAGGCGCATTCCCTAACGACACGTGCCCCTATAATCGATATTTAACGTCAAAACAAATATACGAAAATACCGACACGTTTGTATATCCGTCTTTTGAAACAACTACAACATATCAACATATATCGGTGGTCGATTACGGATATCCCTATGAAAGAACAAATCACCACAATACTTATGAAAATTATCCTCCCAACCCTGCCATATCTCGAACGCACCAAGATCAGGACACATATTTATTTCGAGATCCGAACAATCAATACTACGGTCATCATGACCCTCCGCAAGCAGAACATGGGCCTCTAATTTATCCAGAAGATTATCACGATCCCTCCCCATATTCCGACGTACTTGAAGAGCCCCAATATTCCACATATCGCGATAATGATTATTCCCTCGAAGATACTCCCTTCGAAACGGACTTTAAATCACAACATCGACCGATATTTGGACCGATTGATCAGAAATTAGGTTCAGAATATCCTGACACTGAAGATTCTCAGGATTATCCAGTTATTGCTGAGCACAATGAGAATGAAGATGAAGAGAAACAGGAGAATAACAACGAAGACGAAGAGTGCTTCGCTTGGATATACCGTGACGGTCGTTTCCATAAAATTCTGTAAATTTTTTAACACATTTAGATATTACTAGTTATTTTAGAAAGTTCAATAATATATATTTGGAATATTTTTTCATGATTAAAAATATTTTTTTCTTATAATAAGAGTAATTCCACTAAGCATCCAAAAACAAGTCTCCAAACTGAGCCATTACACGCATAGATTTGTTAATATCAACGTTTATTATTTATAACGTAATAAAATTATATTTAATTATGATTAAATTTATAACAATGATGACTCCTAAATCCTCCACTCGTTTAATGCATTTAAGTTTCAGTTCAGAAATTACTCTCATACTGATAGTGTATTGACAAAGGAGTTTTCATTGAATATTTATGTTTACTAGGTAGCGATTTGTTCATATAATACCATCGTACATAGAAACGATGACACACAGAAATATTGTGCATGTGTATATAAATTTAAGCTTAAAACTTAAGGTTAACAATAAATTATTTTGTATCAGACCTATCGTATCATCTAGGTCTTCTTAATACTGTATAAGTATATTACATAAGACTTTTATGACTAATTAATTAAATCCAGAATCAATCCTTTTATCGTCTATCTAGTTTGATTGTATTTTCGAAATCTTATGAAAAATATTGAATGCTAGCAATAGTTTGACATATTTTAAAGAGACATAGATAAAAATGTAAAAAAAACCAGGCACGTGCGAGTATGGCTCGCGCATAGAAAGTGCCACGTCGAGAAAAACTTGTTTGAAGTGAAGTTACTTTATTTATCGTAACTCATTATAAGTCATTCTATATAGACTTCCTAGTACAAGAAATATTTAATAATGCCTAGTATAATTAAGTAGTTAGGCATATATATTATCTTGAATATTTCTGTAAAAAATCATAATTGTAATTTAATATTGGTACAGTCGACAATACACCAAGATTTCGAGTTGAACTACAAATCTCGTCTCTATGACGTTGAGATATGGTCGAGTCAAAGTCCAAAATCTAGAGTGTTATCGACTGTACTATACAATAAATAACTCTTAATTTTTCTCTGTTTCATACGGACACTGTTTTCTTCAGGTTAAAAGAAAATATACATTTCAAAATCAAAAGTTATTTTTGCAGTCAATTTAAGTCATCTGTACAGAGATTCTATGTATTTTAGAGATTCACTATATAAGTTGATCGACTATTACTCGTAAACTAGTGGAGTCTACTTAGTTGCTATAATATTACTTTTAAATTCATTATGTACACTACTGTTGTAAATAACGTCAGATATTCAAAAATTGTGGTTAAGCTGATATGTAACACTTAATAAATATGAACACTTTAAAGCTTAATATCTGCTAAACGGATCCCTGTATCGAAAAAGTGTTCGTGATATATCCCCAACATTTTTGAAAGACTTATTCAATGATACTCTACACGAGTGGGCATGCAAATAAAAAAATTATCAATCAATTACTTTACATTTGAAGAAAAAAAATGAAAAATTTTATTTCTTAATTTTGTAGGCTTTTGATATTTGGGCCTTAGAACGAGACGAAGATGTCGCATGAATGTACGTTAGTCCAATATAAATATATATATATATATATATATATATATATGTATATATATATGTATATGTGAATATATATATATATATATATATATATATATATATTCGTACTGACACCTCAGGACATTATTTATAAAATTTTAATTTACGATTTTTTTCCATTTTTAAGTATTTTCAAATTACTCAATATTCATGTAATATATATTTTGTACATGGTATTACATAATAATATAAAATACATGGTATTATATAATAATATAAAAAATGACCATGAAAATATTTCTGTCGCTTACGTTTTATTTCTCATAGTATTGAAGATGAGGCTAAATTAAAAAATAAAAAAAAATAAAAAAAAAAAATAAATATATATATATATATATATATATATATATATATATATATATATATTCTTGAACATGTAATTTAAAGGTTCGAAAGTAAAAATTGTGTATATTTATTTAACTATCGTTAGTGAGTTATGTTCGCAAGGTCATCGATAATAATTTAATTTTGTTTTTATGTAATGTACTCGCTTTCACGTAAACTTGTTTTTTAGTATATAAATGCAAAGTTTATTATACTTTTCATGAATATTGAGTAATTTGAAAATATTTAAAAATGGAAAAAAATCGTAAATTAAAATTTTATAAATAATGTTGTGAGGTGTCAGTACGATTATATTAATACAGTAATATATATATATATACATATATACATATATATATATATATATATATATATATATATATATATATATATATATATATATATATTTATATATAAACATGTAAAATTTCAGCTTTATAGCATTAATAGTCTGCTAACAAAACGATTGAGACATGTAGATAGACAGACAGATGGACATGGCGAAAATATAGGGATTCCTAATTTGGCTACGGAACCTTAAAAAGTGCGAGAAATATACAACAACTGTCAATATTCATGTAAATTTTCTCTTCACAAATTTAAAAATAGTAAATACAAAAGTGGATTTTTTGCACTAGTTGTTACTAGTTTACATAACAGTCGTTCGAGACAAATAATATAAACACACGAGTACTAAAACAACACTAGAACGCCTATGGCCTAGCAATAGAGTCGGCCTGGAGAACACTATGACATAGTCACTCTTAGATACAAGATACATAACAAAACAAAAAATACACTTTACGTACGAATAACAACTAATTGTTTACGAAATTCACGACCTTTTTTGAATACATAGATAACGCCGTGATAAAAACGTTCTACACCTGATATGGTCAGCGGCGTGCGCTCAATTTCGGGTCAATAGGTTTAAGTGTCTGATGTAACTTTCCTTCTGGGAACTTTAATGTTAAAATTTTACATTTTTTTCCTTTTATCTCGATCTAATTTAAATTTTATTTCATGGCTCAATAACAATTTCCTTATTACATAACATAATACGTTTAGTAGGCGGGCCAGTGGTTCTTTTACGAAAACCACTGGCCCGCCACGCCATGACAGATGTGCATTATTCTCAATTATTCTTTTTTTCTGCCAAAAACTCACAATTTGGCAGCTCATGGACGTTTCTACGTCAAAATATTACTCAAAATATTATTTTACCTACTTAACTATAGCGCATCGATATTTTATTATATTTTTTAGTAACGACTCCCCGTCAAATATTCGGTTCTTTCAGATGCAAACATAGAAACACGATTTCAGAACATAGGCAGCGATTATGATGAAATACGTTCTTCGGTGATCAACTATAACTGAGGCTTTCAATCCAAAGATCAATAGAGGGGAAAGTCAAATAACCCACAAATGTCAGAACTATCAAAAAGGTTAAGTGGAACAGGAAAACCCTCGAGCTGCAATCTAAATCGAGAGAAATATTTACTCCCATTTTTATTAATAATTAAGAGGTCAAGCGGTGAATCTTGCCCTTGAAAATATACTCATGAACGGCACGTCCATGCACATAACCTCATAAATCTTGAAAAAAAATTGAAGATAGCATATTGAAGGCAGCGCGTCATATATTTATATTGTTAATTAACAAAGTTAATAATGTCAATGATAAATTCGATAGGTTTAAAACGAAGGCGCACCAGGGAGCTAAAACAATACTCATTTATTGAAATAATTAGAAATATTTACGAGTATTTATAAGGATACAAACAATTATCGTAAGTTTAAGTCAGGTTTGTTCAAGTAAACTATATAGAGAAGAAAAAAAAATATAAAAAAGTCATTAAAGAAAATATTAAGTTAAAAATGGTTTAGGTTCAATATTACAACTTTACGTTTAACGATCGACTGGCAAAAATGACAACCCCACTATCACCGGAAGTAAGTATATATAATTCCCTCTTTATAGACAGCAGAAGCCGGATGTTACTAGGCGGTTCAAATAAAATTACCGTCTTTAGTGGAACACTGCCTCTAAATGTCGCTGAATCTAGAAATAGACAGCGAATAATAAGTACCTAGGATAAATAATGAAGATATATATGGAAAGAGACTAACATTAATAAGTTGCAACGAAATAGACACAGAGGTTTCGATCATATTACTGAATTAATAAATTATACATATAATGAAAACTTGAAAGAAATAGTGTGTGTATATATATATATATATATATATATATATATATATATATATATATATATATATATATATCCATTTTTCATATAGATATGATGGAAAAAAAATTCACATATGACCGCAATGAAACTATTTAGCAAAATAATATTATATTCATACAATATATTGAAATTGAAAAAAATATTTATCGGTGTTTTCTGAAAGAAAACGATACTGCGGCCATCTTGTATGGCGCGAATTTACAAAAGTACACAAAGTAAGTTTCCTTATGGTGTAAAAAAATGAAAATAGCTTCAAAAAATTAATTCATACTCCGCAAAACCTCATGATTTCTCTACAAAATTCTCGTTTACTTCTAAACATTTTGATCATAATGCACAAATTTTTGTATGCCTACTACATACTAGGTGCCCCAATTTGTTAAGCAAAAAATTCACTTCCGCTTTACGAGTAAGTTCGTCTTCTCTTTGGAAGTTTTTTCGCCTAGGTGATTTTTTAGGTGATAGTTCCTCATTTTCAATTATTCTCAAGAATGTCTTGGCCGCTTGCATGTGTTTCTCCTTGTGATCTCCACACAAAATATGAGGCATCCACCTGGCGCAAAACTTTTGAGTAACGCAAGTCGTTTAGAGACTGTTGAAAATGAATTTTGTGCATTTTTTCTAAAATTTCATCAAAAGACAATCGACAGTCTTCTAATCAATAAAATTCAATAACTTTACGAACCGCTTCCACTAGGTCTACGTGTCGCTATGTCGAAAGTGATCCGATTTTCTCCTCGTCATGCACGTTCCCGTCTTTCCACGAAAGCTCTACACCAACATCGCGCTATTTGTACCGGAATCACGTTTTCCTTATATTCTCCACAAAACTCAGGATGGATATCGGAAGCTGGATTCATCCCTTGTTGTCAGAAAACGAATGACAGCACAGGGTTCACATCTGTTGTGTGAAGTTAGTTCTAGATCTATAACTAACCAAGCAACTCTGACAAGGTTATGATAACTAAAAACATTTTTGACATTTTTGTACATGATGATACAATTTAAAAACGGTAATACCGATGAGTATTCCCTTTTATAATTTTTACAACAGTAAAAAGTATGTATTATTATTAGAAGACCATATTAAGGTAAAAACAAAATTTTATCAATTAGGAATTTTGCCACTAACTTTTATGAATAAAAATATATATTCGTTCTTTCTACATAGGTCTAAATTAAATTACAGTAATTCGTAATTTAAAAAAATATTGTGCATGTACTTATGTACGCGAGTTAGAAGTTATACTTCTTTGGAATAATACAAGAATGACTTTATTTAGCACACAAATTATTAATGGAAATAAAACAATAAAAAGACTGGAGCGTGATTATAAATATGGATGGTAAAATATAAGTTAAATAAATTAATTAAAATTTTAAAAATTAAAATTCTCAATTATATGAAACTACGTGATGTAGTATTATTTCTACTATCTTTAATTTCTTTACCACGACCTAGGTTTCGTTGTATTACAACATCTTCAGGTGGGATATTAGCAAAGATTAACTCTTAGGAACAACCAACAGCATTTATATGTTTCAAACACAATAGCGGAAGACTACTTTGTGCGGATTTTTCCATTGTTTATGTTAGTGAGTTTATTGCAGGGGCGCAGACTAGGTTTTATTATATTACAGAGAGTTATACAATATACCAGTATTCTAGTTGGGGTAATAAATTCAATTGTTGTTATTATGTGAAATTATACAATGCAAACTTTAGGGTGTATGTAATAAAATTAAATGGAAGTTATTGTCGGTAATATATTGCAAAGGCAAGGGTATTTGAAAGTAAGGCCAAGGTAATATACTAATTCTACATATCTTATTATCGGTAATATATTTATACAAAAGCAAGGGTATTTGAAAGTAAGGACAAGGTAATACACTAATTCTACATATCTCCGGTTTTGTGTATTCATATATTTATTTATTTATTTCTTTTAATTTTTTTTTTTTTGGTTTTATTATATATAACTTGGGTAAAACCCTTATTAATAAGAAAAAATAGATAAACTTAAAAAGAGTGGTATCTATAAACTTAAATGTAACGATTGTAATAGTGTATACATAGGTCAAACAGGAAGAGATTTTAATACAAGATATAAAGAACACATCGCCAGCTGGCGAAATAATAAACCAGACACATCTCACTTTGCTAAACATCTCATTGAAAATAACCATCACCCCCATACTGATAATGCCCCCTATATATTACAAATAAATACAAAAGGCAATAAACTCAATATCCTAGAAACATTAGAAATAAACAGACATAAAAAAGTTATCAAGGTCAATATATTAAATGAACAACTAAATATAATATCATCACCCATTCTTAATATCTTCTAGATATAATATAAATATAAAACATTGACACTACAGTACCCTGGAAATTGTTTCAGCATTAATACACATATAAATATACGTATATATAATAAAACCAAAAAAAAAAAATTAAAAGAAATAAATAAATAAATATATGAATACACAAAACCGGAGATATGTAGAATTAGTGTATTACCTTGTCCTTACTTTCAAATACCCTTGCTTTTGTATAAATATATTACCGATAATAAGATATGTAGAATTAGTATATTACCTTGGCCTTACTTTCAAATACCCTTGCCTTTGCAATATATTACCGACAATAACTTCCATTTAATTTTATTACATACACCCTAAAGTTTGCATTGTATAATTTCACATAATAACAACAATTGAATTTATTACCCCAACTAGAATACTGGTATATTGTATAACTCTCTGTAATATAATAAAACCTAGTCTGCGCCCCTGCAATAAACTCACTAACATAAACAATGGAAAAATCCGCACAAAGTAGTCTTCCGCTATTGTGTTTGAAACATATAAATGCTGTTGGTTGTTCCTAAGAGTTAATCTTTGATAATATCCCACCTGAAGATGTTGTAATACAACGAAACCTAGGTCGTGGTAACGAAATTAAAGATAGTAGAAATAATACTACATCACGTAGTTTCATTTAATTGCGAATAATGCATTTCTACAAAATTAACGCCAAATATATTCAATATTCAATTAAAATTCTTTTTTTTATACAGAGTAGTAAAAAATTTGATCCTTTTATCTAAAATTACAATCATTATCATTTAATAATTAAATAAATGATTAAGTAATAATTTATAATGTAAATAAATACATACCGAAATTTCACCTGACATACACTTAAAATATATTTTAAAAAACTTATAACCACTATTTCTATGTCGAATCTTCACAATAAATAAATGTTTTTTTTTATAATTGGGACCACTATTAAATTTCAATTATAAAAATACATTATTTAAAAACACAGATATAACTTGGATTTGTATGAATATAAAACACGTGCTGTATATTTACAAATACCTAAGTAACTATTATGAATATAGTATCAGTCACTACACACATGTAAATATATATTATTTAAAAACACAGATATAACTTGGATTTGTATGAATATAAAACACGTGTTGTATATTTACAAATCCTAAGTAACTATTATGAATATAGTATCAGTCACTACACACATGTAAATATATATTATTTAAAAACACAGATATAACTTGGATTTTTATGAATATAAAACACGTGTTGTATATTTACAAATACCTCAGTAACTATTATGAATATAGTATCAGGCACTACACACATGTAGATATATATTATTTAAAAACACAGATATAACTTGGATTTTTATGAATATAAAACACGTGTTTTATATTTAAAAATATCTCAGTAACTATTATGAATATAGTATCAGTCACTACACAGATGTAAATATATATTATTTAAAAACACAGATATAACTTGGATTTTTATGAATATAAAACACGTGTTGTATATTTACAAATACCTCAGTAACTATTATGAATACAGTATCAGTCACTACACACATGTAAATATATATTATTTAAAAACACAGATATAACTTGGATTTGTATGAATATAAAACACGTGTTGTATATTTACAAATACCTTAGTAACTATTATGACTATAGTATAAGTCACTACACACATGTAAATATATATTTAGTGAGCAACTTCATCCTGTAGATTTTTATTGCATAGTGCACGCGCATCGTAACATTTCACTGTCATCTTTTTTTCATAACGCCCTTAAAGAAGGATAACTTCAAAAATAATTCATTTGCGTTTGATAGAATTGTTGTAAACTAACTATACTATATGTTGATATAAGGAAATTGACAGATTGAGATAAAGAGGGGCAAAGATAGCAATATATCAATGACCGGATTCAAAACTTTGGCAGCCCCGGAAAAGCCAATTGACTTTCCATGGTTAATTTATTTTCAAAACTTAAAATCGTAAATTCCAAACTAGAATTAATGCAGAACGTTAAAACATTCACGGATAATAATTCTCGTTAAGATAGTCAGGAAGAAGTACACGAGTCATAATATAAAGCAAAAAATTATATTTTATCGAAAACAGATTCTTATTACGGCTTGACCTCCCGAGACCGGTCGTATACGTCTCAGATTTCAACTGCAATTAATAAATTTTCCATTTGACATTCTACTGCTATCCAATTGTTTTCTAGTACTATACTGTTGGACACATTATTGTCCGACAAAAAGTGTAAAGCCGAACATGGAAGACAGATGACATCATTTTATTTATAAAAAAAACTACTAATCGTGGCCAAAATAGTTTCATTCGAATCACTCTTTCGGGTTGTCAATCTAGAGCCCCTTATAGTTTCGTTTTATCCATCTAAATATCATAATAATTTTATCAACTGACCATTTATGCCATAAAACTGAAATTTGACATCGTTACACATTTGTAAGACCACAAAGTTTTGAAAAAAAAATCATTCAAAAAAAGCTGTTTAGGTACCTCCCCTAGATATAAAGTGGAGGTGATTTTTTTTCGTATACTTTGTTGTGTAAAAATAAACAAAAAAAGAAATGGAATCATTCAATTAAATTTTCACCCACTTCAAGACGTTCAAATTATTTAAAATTTTGCACAAGTATCAAGAAGAAATTTAAAAAATGTACAGTCTTTAAAACAAAAATAAAATCCTAAAAAAAGTAAAAATAAATCAATAGCTTTTAAAATTAAAAAAAAACACGCTTTTATAAAATGCTGCACTAAAAAGCAAAAAATAATTATCGAACCTGTTTTCTCTGTATCTACTCAGTTAAGTACTTTAGTGTACGCCATGTTTATTATTGTGTATAATATTTGAGTGTGAAATGTGGGGCGCTTTTTCTCAAAAAAGAAACTATTTTGCTTCTCAAATTAATATTAAATGAATGAAAATGTTTAATGTTTTAGTTAGATATGAACCCACAGACAAACGGAGGAAGTTCGTTTGTAGCTGCTCTCAGACTGTCCAGTTAGCCTTGGGGCGGCTCGAAAAGTTCTACTAGATTGCATAAACATTGTTTGCATAAACCTTTGTTTTCCAATTGTAATTGAATTCAATGACTATTGTTGCTTCACTGAAATGGAAGCTACAATTTCTGAACATAAGCAATATGTGAATTGTGACGTCAGATTTCTCAACAACGTAATATTTAAAGTATAACGCACAAAATGAGGTAATTTTCATTCATGTCCATTACAATTGGTTGTGGGCCTGATCTCCATAATGGAAAAAAATGTCCTTTGGTAAATATTTTATTGTAAAAATAGAAAACTTGGAAAATTATACTGAGAAAGCATTGAAATTATAATTAAAATTTTGTTAAAACTTGCATTTCTTATCAAAAACAAAGGAGAGGAGTTTAGTGGTACGGATATGGAAGCATACTAATTGCCCTCAGTGTGACTCTATCCTAAATTCAAAACAGATTTTAACCTTTTCTTTCAGCTGATAAAATTAAGAATCGATTCAGGGGGCAGGTCATTGCCGGATCGCGGAATATCGTATGATATCAGTAAACTAACACAACAATGATAAAAATTAAAGAAACAATGCCATGCGTAAACAAATTCGACGACTATATAAACTGAAGGAATTTAGAGCTCATGGTCAAAGCACAAGTGACAGACACGTCGCTTGGTGCAAAACTCGAACTGAACTCCCGGCTCTTCCTTGACTGTCAAAACAGGTATTCATCTTAATTGTGATTTGGAATTGATACATTTTAAAGTTATAATGGACTTTTGATTATAACTTACTAAAAAGTATAAACTAATTCTTTTTCAAATTATCATAAAAGAAATAATATGATTATATCGAATTTCTACAGTTTCATTAATTTTAAAAATTTGAAAACTACCTGTGAAGAATATACTTAGAAAACGACAAATTTTTTTCAAAATTCCTTCCTTGTTCATAAAGTTCAATAAATCGATGATATTAAATTAATATACTTATTAAAAAAAACAATATTTTTTTCAGAATTCGACTCGCAACAAAAGCATCAAGATGAACCACTGGGCTTGTGACCCCGGAGTGGTAGGCGCCATGGGCCAGACCTACCACACCATGGGACCTCAGTTCGTGACAGCAATGAACACCTTTTTCGCTGCCCAATGTGCGCTAGTCTGCGACAAGCAGTGGCCAGAAGACCGTACTGAAAATGTCCTTAAAGGTAATTTTTCTTAACGCCAAATATCAAGTTTTCCTAATAGCAAATGAAAAGTATCATACGTGACTACTTCTAAATATATCGGATTAATATCAGGGTAGAAACTACATCTTTTCAGCAATAATTCAAAGTACTTGAAACTTATTCCCACGCAGCCTTTATACAAGTTGGGAAAGTTATGCTTTAGAACCCTGTCAAGCATGAGTAGAACTAGAACTATGAGGTTTCTATGCCCATTTAGGCAATTATAAACATTTAAGGGTCCATATTATTTTGAAAGTACTTATAAATATTATTTTTTACAATGCCTACTATATTGTCTACTACATAACACATAAATACATAATGTATATTTAAATAATATTATTTCTTACTATGTAAATATATAAATAAATATACATTTTAAATAAACAAATATGTTTGCAGTTGAATTAAAACACTTGTATAGAGTTACTACGAAATTTTTACAACTACATGTCATAAGTTGGGTCGACTATTGTTCGTAAACTAGTAGAGCTTACTATAGCTGTGATAAATTTCCTTTTAATTTCGTTATATATGCCACCAAAATCACTGTAAATACTTTCAGGTATTCAGAAATAATGGTTTAGCTGGTAGGGGGTGGTGACATGTAACTGAAAAAAACGATTAATTTGAAGGTTAATATTTCGTAAAGGGATCCCTGTATCCAAAAACTAAAGTGTTCATGACATACCCCTAATATTTTTAAATGACCTGTTCAACGATACTCCACAAAATAGGGTACGCGAATAAAAAACTTCCCGTCGTCAATTTACATGTAAGGGATACCTCCCTTAAACACACCTTTTTTTAAGATTTTATTTCATAAATTTCTAGGCGTTATAAATTTGTATAAACAATTTCAGCGTTATAGCAATAACAGTCTACGAGTGAAATGGTTGTGGCGTACAGGTAGATAGTTATGGCGAAACTACGTTAGTTTGGTTACGGAAACTTAAAAATAGGGTTAACACTTGTCATTTTCGTTACGTGATGATACAAACTTTAAAAATAATTCATGATGTTCGTAATAAAAGTTTAACAATCAGCAAAGGTGTAATTTTCCATGCTTTCCAACATTAATTTAGGGTAACTATTGAAAAAAATAACAATCTTTTATATTAAAAGAACATTTGGTAAATGATATTAAAAATTATATTATATGTCTCAAGAGGGTACAAACGGATTTAAGAATTTTCACTTATATGTGCTAGGTATTAAAATTTAAGGTTTATCGACGACACCGTATGAACATCTCATGTTTATCAATTTTAACATTTTTTTAGATCACTTATCCATGGAACTGGTTTAAATAAAACACTTATTAAACTTCTTAATTATTTCCAGATCCGAATTTTGACTTCATAGTCGTGGGAGCAGGCTCAGCTGGTAACGTTGTGGCTAACCGACTCAGTGAAATCGCGGGATGGAAAGTTTTACTTATCGAAGCAGGCGGAAACCCCACTCTTACAACGGAGGTGAGTTTAATAAACTTATATATTATTTATAAACAAAAAACATTTATACGTCTACATCATACAGCGCCATCTATTAGCATATTGAGAAAACATAAAATTGTTTTAAGTTTTTTTGTAGCGCCACCTGTCGGCAATGCCGCACACTTAAGTATTAGCTATTAAACTGAACGAACATGATTAACAGAAAAACAACACTAGAGGGACGTAACTTCATTGAAATTTCATAAAATATAAGCAGAAATAATGTATTGAATAAGCTTATTTTTATAGGAAAAATAAGCAAAGACCATAACTCAATGAAAGTCTCTCTAGCTCATAAAAATAAAAATAATATGTTAAGAGTACTATGAAGGTACAATAAAAAAATAAGCAAAAAAATTTTACATAAATATTATGCATACATAATATTTTAAACGTTTGTAATATTAGAGACACCGTATCCGGTGATCACCCACACACACACACACGTGTGTGTATGATCCACACATGTATACATATAGACATATATAGATACACACATATATACATATGTGTGTATCTATATTCTCTTCTCTTGAGACATTATAAATTAACTTTTTTCAGATGCCGGCACCCTTCTTCAATAACATAAACACCACGCTCGATTGGAAGTACCGCGTCGAATCACAAGATCAAGCTTGCCTTAGCTCTCGCGAGAAACGATGTGTTTGGCCACGAGCGAAGGTACTTGGCGGATGCAGCAGCCTCAACGCCATGTACTATGTGAGAGGTAATTACGACGATTTCGATGAATGGGAAAGATTCGGCAACAAGGGCTGGGGATGGAAGGACGTGCTCCCATTCTTCAAGAAGAGCGAGAACCCCAACAGAGGAAACATCAAACCTGAAGAACTGAAAGAATACCACGGCTCGGGAGGCTACTTGCACGTGGAACCCCATCAGTACAACCATCCTTGGGAAGATATTTTGATTAAGGCCAACGTGGAACTAGGCGTAGAAGCGGTAGAAGATATCAATGGAAAGTCTCAAATGGGTATTACGAGGACATTCTCAACCGTGAAATCGGGACGTAGAATGAGTACGGCTAGAGCTTTCCTTAAACCTATTAAGGATCGTCATAACTTCTATGTTATGAAAAATGCTTTGGCTACAAAGTTGATATTCGAAGCAAATACCAACAAAGTTATTGGCGTAACGGTCGTAAAGGATGACAAGCAAATCAATGTGTACGCATCGAAAGAGGTGATTGTTTCATCTGGAGCCATCAATACTCCTCAATTACTTATGCTATCCGGTATTGGACCTAGGAAGCATTTGCAAGAAATGGGCATTCCAGTCAAAAAAGACCTTGCAGTTGGAGAAAATCTTCAAGATCATCTCGTCACTCCTGTGTTCTATACCACAAAAGGTCAAGAAAAATCACTTAAAGACCACACAAGTGATTTAGTATCATATGTTATGGAACAATCTGGACCTTTGTCGACCCTTGGGGCATGGAAGATCACCAACTTCATTGACACACTAAACCCTAAATCATCCATTCCAGACATTCAGCACCATTACTTCATTTTCGAACCCAATGCAGCCACCAATTTTGTCAATTACTTCCAAGTTCACGACTTGAACGAAGAAGTCCAAAACATTGTCAAAGAATTAAACAAAGATGAGACGTTAATATACGTAGTCAATGTTTTGCTCAAGCCAAAATCGGCAGGTTCGATCTTGCTAAAGAGTACGGATCCATTCGAGCACCCCATTATATATGCCGACTACTTCAAAGACTTGGACGATTTGGAGACCACAGTACGGGGCATGGAACACGCTGCCCGTCTTGGTGATACGAAAATATTTAAAGAGCATAATGCCAAGTTGAGGAGAATAGACGTGAAAGCCTGTTCACAATATAAAGACATTAAGAGCAAGGATTATCTCAGATGTATAGCCCGTCACATAACCATCACCCTCTACCACCCGGCCGGCACCGCCAAGATGGGACCAGCGTCCGATCCCAAAGCTGTCGTCGATGATACGCTCAAAGTGCACGGTGTCAAGGGTCTCCGAGTGGCCGACGCCAGTATTATGCCAAATGTGATTCGCGGCAACACTAACGCACCTACCATAATGATTGGTGAAAAGGCTGGTGACATGATTAAGAGAGAATGGTTGGGCGCCGGACAAAGCGCCCACACAGAATTGTAAACACTGTGTGTTTCTTATTAAATTATAATTACACATTTCAAAGATGAGAATAATTTGGACCAATAAGCGAAAAGCACGCTCAGACATATAAATTAAACGGTGATGGACCCTATTTACGGATCTTCTGAGTTGTGACTAAAGATAATGCACTTAAACTGGCATAATAGTAAATACAGTAATAGTATTTAGTAAGACTAAATTCATATATGTAGATAACCAGTAAGGTAGTACCTTTTAAAATGAACATCAGTAGTATACTATTAATAACCAAATAACTAAGATCTGATTTCTGTCTCAAGTCACACTATTAACTTCTCATTTTCTGACTTGTATAATTAATTTGTCTAAGTCGAATAAAAAAAGTTCTTATTAAATATGTGTCTTTGATTTCGATTTGTATTTTCTATGGCTCGACGATCTCTTTTCAATTAACCTATAGATTTTATAATACTCATTTACAGATAATGCAAATTTGAAAATCAGTTTGTTTATTAGGTTACTGAATCGTATTAAAATTACTAAACTATTTGACATGACATATAGCACATACAAACGATGCAAATAAGTACAACCCTTCAACATTATGATAGGTTAAATGGGAATTTGATGTCCCGTTTTCTCGCAGGGAAAAAAATTGATTCAGGTTGGTTAATTTAATTTTTAAGACGAATTTATTTGTACTAAACTTGTTTCTTTAATAAAAATGTCACAGTTATATGTATATTCTTCAATAAGTTGACTTAATATCATCAATTTATCTGCATATGTCTTGAATATATAAAAGTTGTATGATTGATAAGAGATTTCATGCTTCGTAGGAATAAAAATATGCATACAGTTTATATATTTAAACGAAATATGTTTACGCTAAAATTTTCTTTATAAAATCACAATAAAGAATTCCATATACTTTTCAACTACCTAATGTAGTCTATATCTAAATGATAAGAATGATAAAGAAGCAAGTAATAATTGAATAGAAAATACACACGATACAATAATTCGAACAGTATAACAAGAATCGATACAATGAGCCTGAATACATTCTTATACGGTACAAATATGTAGCATTCACACTCGAGTACTCTTGTCTCTTGCGATATATAGCGTATTCTTGCGAGGGACATTGCCAAAGTCATACCAGGTATTCTTGCGAGGGACATTGTCAAAGTCATACCAGGACACAGTATTTTGCCCCGATTTTATCAGTTCACGACGGAAGTACGGTGAACACTTCGTAAAAGTTCTTAAACTATTATACTTCAAAGAAAAAATATCTGGCATGTTAGAAGGAGATATGAATTTTCATACAATATTTTAACAATTTGTAATGTCATATGTCTGTGTTACTGATGAAATGTCAGTTACACCATATTAAGAATAGAAGAGATATAGAAAAAAAGGGAAGCAACCGTATTTCAACTATTGTATCGTAATTCTTTCAAATATAAGACAATACTTAGCTTCTCTATGATCGAGATGCTATAGGATGTGTCCATATTAGTGCGATATTATGTTTTATGCAGCAATAAAATAGATGGCCACGTGATAGATAAGATTACGCACATCGCTATGCCAGATACTGCGAGCAAATCTGAAAATATGTGATGAGGAATAGTATACTTCAGAGACGTGATAATATATCTAGGCAAATCGTATATAGCATTGCAGATAATTATTTCATCCTTTATTTTTGACGAAATACGTTTGACAGCTAATGGTCAATTTTCGAACACTCATTGCTCACTGATATTGATTGATCGCCTCTATGGATCGCTTGTCTAATAGAATGTGTATAAAGCCAATTTCTTCTTCGACAATTCCAAATGAGATAATGATGATGGATACGAAAAAAGAAATTATTGAAATCATTCGAAAATTCATAACTATACTGTGCCGATATCAAGAAGCCAAGTGGACAAAAATAAAACTGAGCAGCAAACAGTTAACTTTGTTAAAGAACATAAGTAACAAATTATTAAGAGAAAAAATGTATTAAGAGGAAATGATTTCATGTTCCTTTGGAATTGGTTCTAACGAAGTTTGACCAATATGCGACATACTGGTATGTTATTCTGAGTAAAATAATTTATTAATCATGCGACAATGGCAACGACATTAAAAATAAGTTGTAGGAAAAAATTATGTACGAAGAAGTTATAGACATTAATAAAAACGATAATAAATCTTTCTAAAGATTTGATTTCCAAAAGAAATCAACCTATTTAAGGGAGTAGGGGGTGAAATTAAGCTCGGGGCAAAACGAGAAGCGATTATAAGTACGTGATTTACACGAAAGTCATTTAGCCCCATCATACGAGTTATAGAGATAAAACCGCGCCGCCGATGAAAAATATTTTTGACACGACTTTTGAATGGATAATAGTTTTCTCAACCGCATGCTAAATGCGATTTCATGACTACTTAAATTACGCTACTCTAAATTTGTACAGGTACTACTGGTAATAATTAATCTCAACGAAATTAAAAAGCGTTAACAGTAAATTTCGACGTAAATACATATTTTAGTAAATGCACTCTAACCTTTTATTAAAAAAAGTGTTAACATTTTATAACGTATCAAGATCGACCTTTGAGTGATTAATGATGCTGATTCTCATCCCGTCAAGCAATATGGAAAATATATTTAAGAAAATTTAAGGCATATTTTTAAAAGTGGATATAAATGTAAACTTCATGCAAGCACGCTATTTGGCGTACAAAATATGTAGAGGAGGGATTACGTTATGCATTTCGTTATGGTATACAGTCTTAAAATGGTTTTTATACTGTAATTGGAACATGATTTTTAATTTCCCTTAATTAATTTTTCTCTAAATAAATTATTTAAAAAAATGTGGTGTTTGGCCAGCCGATACAAATGTATATACAGAAGCAAGCTTTGTAGCTACGAGAAATGATAAACACTGAGTTTGAAAACTCAAAAAATGGAAACAATCCAGCTACCGCAGCATCCACACCTTCATCAATGTCCTTAACCTCATTCATTTCTAAAATCGATGAGACTATTCTTTCCATCTTTGTTAAGTCAGGTGTTATTGATACTGCAGCATCATCTTCTGCAGTCCAGGTCCCCTTTATCTGTATTACGAACTATAGCTGAGTTGGCAGCTTCTCTTTCACCCGCGCTTAACATTACAGAACACTTATCATTAACGACTACGTCAGTTTCTGAATATGTTTTTCAACATCTTTATTATAGGTTATTAACTAGTTTTGTCTTATATCATTAAATGAAAATTTCTGGAATTGAGTCTCCTTTATACCATGGCAAAAAAGATAGATGATGATAGGATGGTTTCGGTTACATCAGGAAAAGCCGTGCCAAAAACAAAGTATATCTAAGACAGGAAGACAAAGAACATGAAAAAAATGTGTTTCTGATGGAGTATCTCTAAAAAAAAATGAACTCATAAAGAGAAAAAATTGGGTATAACACCGTTCACTGATTGCTACATTGTGAGATTAATGATTTGAATTGTAGAATAAAATAGAAAGTATTTTATATAAAACTAATTCATTGATAAAGGAACGATGTGATATTAGAGGACCTATGGTAGGGGTCTTCTCGCATTCTCCGTATATTTTAGGAACTTAATTTTTTTCTGAAGCTTAAAGAAGTGATTATAAAAAAACAAGCATTGAAAAATCTAAAATGGAAACAAGTAAAATAATTAAAACTGCTATCATTATCAACTGTCATTTAGCACCCATCCAAATAGCTTTCGGTGAAGAATTTCAACTTTAATTCGGAAAGACAAGCTATATAGGCTGTAAAGTTTCTATCTTTGGAGTGAAAACTTTTGTTAATCGTAAAAAGTTCATGAAAATGGCTGAAACACTCACTGCAAGTGCTGAAAGTTGATTTAGCATTCTTGATAAAAAGCAACTATGGTACATACGTTTTTTCTTATATGTCAAGGAGCATAACGTAGGAGACCATTGACCTTGGACACTCGTGGCACTAAGCTCGCATTGCATTGAATCCTTATAATTATATGAAACTAACTAAACTTTGAAAAACGGTATCGGGGTACAGATTTGTTTAATTCATCCAACGTTCTTAGTGAGTTCTCACCCATCATTTCTCATCTTGGCTGCTCCACCCCCTGAAAACTTAACACGATGTACTTATATCTAAAATGAATAAGAATTATCAGCTTTGTAACCTGAGTAGTTATATCAATTATGAAGCCTACCAGAAATAAGATATCATAAAACCTGTATTTATGCACATAGACATTGTACTCACGTACTCGTATATAAAGGTGTAAAATGTCTACGAATATAAAATATGGACAGGAGAGACTCACCTTGCTTACCAAGGTGTGATAGACCGTGACTATAGAGTGAAATGTAAGATACTGGTAGATTGTTGCGAGGTTCTAATATTACGAATATGATCTGTTCGTTCCATAGTTTTAAAAATTCTTTACGGCCCAATGGTTAATTTATAGATTTTTTGGGATCCCTCGCGAAAATATAAAATTAAAATAATCTATAATTTTTCTGATTTTTCAATGAAAAATGTTCTTTTCTTTAATTTTTCTTCCAAATTATTATATTTAAATGTTTCGTTATCGTAAACAGAACTTGCGTAAAAAGAACTTAAAGAAACTTTTTTTCTTGAAAATAATACTATGCAAATGTAGTGGAGCGCTCGGTGTGCGTGCAATTTAGAACGCTTAACCCACACCTTAACATTGAAATAGTGTATCACGAGAACAAGATAAGAGAAAAAAAACTTTATTAATTACTAACGTTTTTTTTTATACTCGGTAACTCGTAAAAACTGGTTCGCTATGCTAATTCAGCAACATTCTATATACAAGGAAACAATTAAGCATTATCTCCCTACAGCTTACATGATTGAAATAAATTATTAAAATATAGAGAAAACAATTATTTTGCATACCGTTGATAAGTAATAATGCAAACTTAATAATTGTTTTGAAATGCTTAATGCTATAATACTCTGACCGAGGCCGTGTGTAAATAGGTCGAAGTCTTTCGAATGTGGATGTTCAGAAAAAGCCCTAAAAATATTGTCGATTCACAGTTTACGAAATGAGACAGTTTTACAGACGATAAACAAGGGGCTGGAGGTTCCCAAAAGCGTAAAGATTCGAAAAGTACTTTATCTGGATCACGAGGAATAAAAAAATGTTCTAATGAGGAATAAAAAATGTTTTGGTCCAGCCTTCATTCAAAGTACAAGATTGCAAGATTCCGACGAAACTTTACGGCTAAGAAACCCTAACATAATGTTTCAATATGAATACCACAATCCTGTTTCGAGCAGTAGTTGAATAAATCAAGGAAATTTTCAATTATGGACAGCTTCTGATAGGAGATGATATTCTAATAAGAAGATGAGTGTCATCAATGAGGTATTTGACTACGCTGATTTTTAATATTGATACCGACGCGAAAGAATTATAAAGAAAACGCCACAACAAGCTTAAAGTTTTAAGAAGTTTTCGACATTCGGTCGATATAGACTGAGATTTAAAATTGTCCATCAGTAAACAAAGAAACATTGCAATCTATTACATAAATAAGTCAATATTTAAACGGTCCTTAGCATGGAAACGTAAACAAGATACCACTCTCTTAGTACATTTATATTTATCGCTCTTCCAATTATGTACAGGGCTATGCCTTGAGTCAGTATTTTATACCGATTATATTTGCCACTGTAACAGGATAACCTTCACAAAAGCAATGTTGTTACATAATGCGAATAAGTTGAATAAAATTTTTTTTGTATTTATTCTTGTGTGTAATATAATAACCTACGATGTTTTATGATAACCTTCATAGTTGTTTGAAAACTCGCAATCGTGAGGTAACTAAGTTATGTTTACACAGGCATATCTGGCGTTATCTAATTCATTTGCTTTTTAAAGGGGGTGTTATTAGTAATTATTGCCAGACGTAAACTGAACACATCACCGGTAATAAAACAACTTCAAATTTCTATATCATTGTCAGAGGAAAAAGTAGCGTTATGTAACAATTTTTTTTTTACAAATTTGGAAGTAAGCAGTGAAAAATAATAACTTGAATTACAGGTAAGAACAAATCATGCATAATTATTTGAATTCGTTATCATTCTGATAAATCTTATACTAACATTTGTATTTAAATATTGTTTTTTTACAATGTACTAATATAATTCTTGCCAAAAGAATATAGTTCAAGCAAATCATTTCAAACAATATACAAAAAATAATGCGTTTCCTTATAAACAATAATAATTAACGTGTGGGCGTGTATATATTTTTTGCGTTGAATATGGACTGTCTTAAATACGAAAAATATGACTGGAAAAGGGATAAACAATGTTTATTTCCTATAAATAACAGTAAATATGACGTGAGCTATCTTTAAAGAAAAACAAAATTAACCTTTTTTTTATTTAATAGAATTGAAATCATTTTTTAGTCATACTCCATAGAAACAAGAATATGTAAAAAATATATATATAATAAATATATAATAATAATAATAATAGTTTAACTGTCATTCGGCCACTGTCCTAAAGAAAATTGTAAAAAAAATAATTATGTGTTTTATTCTCGTAAATAAATTGGTTTAATTTTATTTCTAAATGAATATGCGTTTAAAATATAGTAAATCAGCACACATAACTACTAGAAACCATTTCAGTAATATGACGGTATTTCTCCACATTGATCTGTCAAATTTAAATTCAGAAATTCATTTGTTTATGCAAAGGACTACGCTGATTGTTAAGTATTAACACCAACGAGTTTTGCCTACTATTGAAATTTACACAAGCCTTTGTGACATAGTAACAGTGTTTTATTACAGAACAACTTTTAAAGGTGTAGGAATTATAAAGAAAACAAACGTATTAAACAAAAAAAAACAGTGTTCAATATGAATTAAAAATAAAAAAATTCCTAGTCCTAAATTCTTTAGTTTAACAATTTTTTCAATTTATTTTCGCTGCACCGCATAAACTCAATCATGTCGTGTGTAATTCTTCGTTGTATTTTATAAAGTTCCCTTCGTTGTATTTAAAAAGTTCCCTTTGTTGTATTTTATAAAGTTCCCTTCGTTGTATTTAAAAAGTTCCCTTCGTTGTACTTTATAAAGTTCCCTTCGTTGTATCTTATAAGGTTCCCTTCATTAATTTATAATTAATTTACATCACAAACACCATTAGTTAAAATTTTTTATTACAATTATTTTTTTGGGCAACGCTGATGATTTCCGGCTGGTTAACATTAAGAATATCTTCATCGACACAAAACAGCTACAAAAATTTTCCGCAAAGTCCACACTTACAAGTCATGACCTTCCATGTTATACAACATACGAGTGGTAAATCAACAATGTAAGGATGCTGTCAGTATGTAGCGACAACCGACAGCATGAGCGTACTATCCGCATAGGTTGTTCGCAATTTTAATATCCTTGATCACCCTCCATGGATAAACTCACAAGTCCATTATGACTTACTTCTTTAGGATTATTATTAAATACTAAAAAAAACATGATTACTTTCAACAATGGTGACTCCCTGAGTCAATGAACTCTCAGCTTATTGGTATATTGAACGACGATATTGATATTGTGATCTTTGTTTAGTTAATACGATTTATATGACACAACGCCGGCAACAACATGCATCTAACGATAACGGTTACGATAAACATGAACTAGCTTTGACATTGTTATATATACAATTAAAATCACTTTATTGCATTCCAGTTGCATTGAGTACGCTGCTGACATTGAAATTCTGCGAACCGGTTATATAAGATTGTTATGTATGTTCATTTATATACACCCGGGCACATATGTATCTATTGTATTGATGATATTATGTATTTATTGGATTGATGCCAGAAAACTTATATCCCATTCATCAAAGATAGTTTTTACTCATCTCTTTATTAATTTCTTGGGATCCGTAGCCAAAGTATAGTTTTGTCTTGTTCGTCTGCCTGTCTTTTCCTCGTAGACTCTTAGATGCTATCCTGAGAAATATTAGGCTGTAAGGTTGATATTTGGCATGGTTACACATATGTATAATACATATAAAGTTAAGAAAAATCTTTAAATTAAAAAAGTTAGGGTAACTCCGACACATTAAATAGGGGAGAATTGTTTGATACCTCATTGTGTATGGTATTGTAGAATAAGGGTTACAAAAATTTGGGGGTATGTCATGGACGCTTTTTCAATACGAGGATCCGTTTTCGAAATATTAAGCATACCCCCTACCAGCTAAATCGTTATTTTTGAATATATGAATAGTATTCATAATTGTAATAATATAAGGAAATTAATAGTAATATTGTAGCAGCTAAGTAGGCTCTACTTGTTTACGAGTACTGGTCGCCCAACCTATGACATGTAGGTGGGTCGGTATAAAGTTCATAGAAACTCCATTCATATGATTTAAAAAACTGCAAACGTAACTTTTTTATTTAAACTTTTGTTCCTAATATTAACTGTGCATTAAAAACGTTTAACTTCGTCTAATTTATGTATTACATACAGATAATTAAACTATAAAGATGTTATGCAAGTAATTTTTATTGACTCGTTAACTTTCTCGGTAGTATCAACTCAGAGAGACATTGTAACAGGAGAATATTTACATGCAAGTTTTCTGAAAAGAGATGAAATTTAGTCTTAGAAACTTGAAAGGATACAGTTTTGTTATAACGTGTGTGTGTGTATATATATATATATATATATATATATATATATATAAATATATATATAGCACTTAACTGACTAATAATCGTATCCCTTATCGTAGTGATTAGTTAGCTGAGTTAGTTAGTTAGATTAGTTGCCTTATCGTAAGTGACTAGTCCATTAACTGTTATTATACAACATGTTGTACTCCATACATAGTCTTATCGTTTATCGTTTTTCCTCAAACTGGAAAACAACAAATACGGAAAACACGTCATTCGGTAGTTTTTAAATTTGTCTCTAGTGAGCATTTTTATCACGCAACTTTTTCGTTTTTTAAGTTAAATACGGGGAAAATTTGATGGTTGGAACAGAAATTCAGAATAACTTGAAAGCAATTAGTAACAAGGTCGATAAAGGACATAGGGTACATTTGTCAAAAAAGTGAATTATTTTCATTTTTGGATTATAAAATCGAATTCAATGCACTATTTGTTTTCATCAAAGTTATGAAAATGTTACGCGTTCAGGGAAAATAAGAGAAACGGCAAAAAGAGAGTGGATAAATATGAACCACACAGAAGTTAGCGAGTACATACGTCTGTACGTACGTGCGTATGTACTTTTCGCATCCTTTCAATGCCTTGTCAAAATTGAACGGATCGTGAATATTTTATTTCGTAGTGCTTGGCGGTACGTACACAACTTATTTAGGGATTAGCAGGATGGCACAGATTTGGCGACATAAGCACTTAAAATATAAGCCTAAGAAAATTCTAAGTAAAAGTTATTATTGTTTCAAAGCGAGTCATTTTCAGGCCCAGGTTAGTACTCGTCTATTATATGTAGTAGAAAATGAAAACGTTCTTTCGGATATCTGACCAAACATTTTGTTGCGTATACCTGAATGTCACTCCAAGCTCGTAGCCAAAAAAATATAGAAGCCACAGAAAGAAATATTGGAGTCGGATTGCTATCTTTGCTATAGTTAAGTTATTGAACAGTTGTCACCTGTCGTTTCAGTTTTGAATACACTTTCTTATTTATAACCAAAAGATTAAATACTGAGTTTTACGCTTCTAACTTCAAAATGAGAGACTTCTATACAAATTTACATTCTCTATGTTATCCCCTTAAGATATGAATTGTTAAAACTCCTTACAAGATGCTACACCTTATAAGAAACTTATTTACCAAATTTGAAGTTTATAGGCTTCATAGTTCCAACATTTTATGATGAGTAAGTGATTGAGTGGTATTTCGCTAAAACGCTAAAATATATTTTCTTTACTCTTAACCAGAAGCTTAAGTATCAAGTTCTACTTTTCTAACTGTAAAATTAACAGATTTCTCTTTTGAGACTTTAAATCTTTTATTTCTCTTTTTAAATCTTTGTTTAGATAGGCATAGGTGTAAATCCTTAGCAAAATCATATAAGCATATACATGCAGTGTAAGATGTTTTACGAAAAGTACAATATCTTTTATTACTAAAAAACTACACAACAGTGTAATTATTTTGATGAGGTCAATTTTCTCTTTATAACATATACTCTATGTTGATTGGAATTTATTTACTTCTATAAATTAATTTCATTTTTATATAGAACATTTTATGCACCGTTCAAACGAAATAGATCATTAAACTATTCAGTTTTATTTAAATTTGGCATTATCGCTGTATTGCCATGACCTAAAAACCAGTAACTGATTTTAAATTCTTTTTTATTATTATATTTTTCGGCGTATAATTTGGACAAGGTTTTGCAATCAAGTATTTAAAATATGTTTTAATCAGTTTTTTTTTATTAATAAGCTATGTACATATTGTTATATTTATTTCTAACTAATTAGTTAATATATTATTTTTACATTTAAAGTGCAATTTGATATTCAGCCTTTATGTTAAACCATTGTTTTGTAATAATTCCATGTATTATAGTACTTGCGACAAAATCGACTATGTAGCAATTGCTTATACACATTACAGATACATTTGTGATACATTTGGTTAATTGTGATGTCTTCGTTTCTGTGGCCAATTATTTATCACTCAGCGCACTAATCACAAATGCGGCTTTATTTTATGGAACTAACTTTACTGCGAATCATTTTTTAAGAAGTCAATTATGTATAATTTTTTATTATTATAAGTATATATACTTAAATAATAATAAGAGGAACCTATTAGAGTTTTTTCTATTATTTTAACATACGATTCTAACCGATTATTATAAAACTTAATATTTAAAAGATTAAAGAAAAAAAAATCCATTCTTTCATTTTTATTCATACCGATCCAATCGGCTCAAATTTGTTTATATATCCGATATTCTTCAGAAAATTTAGCAATCTCGGTTTTAATTTTCAAAAAGCTCAGTTAAGTTAATGTATTACCTATAATTAAATTGGCCCAGTAGTTTAACGATCAACCAGATTTTAGTCGAGCAATTGTATTTTGTTCGTAAAAATAATAAATATCTTTTCGGGGTAAGCGCGAGATTACAGTATTGTATCGACAAAAATCCCGGTGGTCGGTTATCACCCGCAATAATTTTTGTCTACATTTTATCACACTTACCACATATTAATAACATTGTTTATTCAAATATAACTAGTGCGATAAAGAAGTGTATATCACTTTGACTCAGCAGAACGTAACGCTATCTTCATAACACTCATAGTAATTAAAAACTACCTTTATCTGTGTATAAAGATAAATATATTTTTCGGCGCGTTTATATTTATAAACAAAACACACGATATCAATTAGAAAAAAATAGAGACGGAAAAACACGAACATTCTTTTACAATAATAACGTAACTTTAATGCGTGAGTGATAAGATAGACCCACTCGATTCAACTTATAATAATAATTATATAAATTACAAGTTATATAACATGTCTATATATGCTGATGAATTTGCAATGATTATTTAAAACACTTGAATATCGCGATTCTATCAATTTAATATCTAGGTATTTGTTTCTAATAAATAGGAATATTGTCCGTTTTGTAGAATCCTAAATTCGCAGTGGCTTTTACATTGCTACTGGTTGATTCGTTTTAATAACAAATGTTTATACTAAATTTTATAAACTAATTTAACACGGGTAAAAATAATATGTATTTGTTTTATTTCCTAAAGGATTTGCTTGCTACGCGAGCTGTTTTTGTTTTTTAAACCAGCTGTTTCTCGTAATTTCACTTCCTACGTTGGCTCGCAATATCGCGTATTGTATCTTGTAATCACTTCTACAAACATAAATAATGAAACTTGATGTAGGCATCCGGTTTTTTTGCAATTGGAAGAATTACCTACGCAAAAGCCGTCACATCGGTTACTATATATATATTACTCAGTATGAGGTCATAAGATAGGTATTGACATATAAAAACGTTTTCGATTTTTGTATACTTCAGTACTTTTCACTTATAACTAAGATTAATCACTTCTTTATTTTAAATTATTGTTACATCGCGATTTACCTTACATATGATATATTCAAAAGCTATTTTATTTCTTACCAACAAAATTGATTTTTTTTTGTTTTTTCTATTCAGACTAACGCAAATCACAACTGTAGTGAAAATTAAGGAAAAAACACCATGTCAATATTTTGCGAATCGTATTAATTTCGAAAAAGGATTTTCTGTCAGTTTTTAAACTTTTATTTTTATGAGTGCAGTGAGATTTGATGCAATAAATATAATCGAGGGATTTTTTTATAAGAAATTTTATTTTTTTTCTTATTTAATTTTGGAGGCAACTCACGAAAACGGTTAAGTTTTATTTACGTTCACAACATTTTACGCTTCGAATTAATAGAGGAAACAGACCTGCGCAAAAATATCGTAAGAAAAAATACATGCTGCATATAGTTAGGATGAGAGGATTCGAAAATAGTTTCTTGGCTAATTACATAAAATATTTAACAATAAAATATTTCACAATTAAATGAAACTGCGTGATGTAGTATTATTTCTACTTTTTTTAACTTCTTTACCACGACCTAGGTTTCGTTGTATTACAACATCTTCAGGTGGGATATTAGCAAAGATCTTTGCTAATATCCCATCTAAAGATGTTGTAATACAACGAAACCTAGGTCGTGGTAAAGAAGTTAAAGAAAGTAGAAATAGTACTACATCACGTAGTTTCATTTAATTGTGAATAATGAATTTCTACAAAATTAACGCCAAATATATTTAATAAATAAAATATTTAACAATAAAATTAGGTAGCACACGAATGTTCAATGACGCAGTTGATTAAATACCATTGAGACGTCATTTAAAACACATATGTTAATAAAATTGACATAGTGTTGTTAATATTGGTGAATATGCAATGATTTTTTTAATACTAATTTGTCATTCCATATATTTTTGAAATGTAAGTATTGTATATTAGCATTTCCATAGTTTTGTTTATTTTAATTTAATATTGGATGTATGTATTTGGGTTGGTCGTTTGTTTTAGTTTATGTGTACATAATCATAAAATGGGTTTATTTCTTTTATATATTGTAATAAATATGTTATTTACACTAAATTATGAAACAGGGGGTCTTGTTTATTTTCATTTGTATACTACTTTCTATATTATATTTACATTAAGTATTTTGGTATCATTTCAGGTTTATTTAAAGTAATACTACAAATATGAATATTAAATTGATTTCTGCTAGTTTTATGTTTTCTGCAAGTATAGATATGTACAATAACGAAATTCAACATAACAATCGTTTGATTTGTTTTTCTTATTCTGTTCCATTTTGTTAACTGGGCAGCGACTCTAAAGAAAAGTTAATAATTATTAGTGCGTAGTTAAAATACATCGGTTTCAATTGTTATTATAGTACGTAATTAAAATAAATAACTAAGACGTTAAAATGTGCGTAGGCACTCAGAGAGACTCGTAAACTTTCACAGATAAGAGTTTATACGAAAAGGATCTTATGTAATGGAGAAGTAGTGTTATAGGGCCTCCAATTAGGTATGCAAATATTATCTAAGGTCTAATGAACAACACGCTTTAATCACGAATGATGTTCTGTCACTAGTTGATAAGTACAATTGGCATAAGTCCACAATATCATCACATCCTGGTTAACAACTAATGCTATTGTTGCTTCGTCAACAAAAATGTGTGCAATAAAACATATGTCTTCAATCACGGGTGGTGTAGTATCAGGTCCTGGAGAAAAAAAGGATCACACAAATCAGTTCACACCCGCCAGAGACCTTAAGAATAAATTTTCATGTATAGCGCTCGGAATGAAGTTTTATGAGGAGTAAAATAAGAGCGTACGAAGTTCAGAACGTATAACCGTATAAAAAAAGTATAACCGTGTGGGAGTGTGTGTGACACACATATTGGCATTTTTTTATAGTGTAATCGCAATGATGGAGTGTGACACACATAGTTTGCTATCGTTTGCTTATATCAAGATGTAATCACTTAATGTTATTATGAGTGAATATTTGGTGTCTTCTATCTTACAAAAGTCTCTATTAATTTTAACTTCTTAGTCTGACGTTACTAAATGATTTTAATTTTGTTGTATACATTTGATCTTGTTCATTTGTGTTTTACTTGAAAATAATTATATTGTCAGCATTTTTTTTTATAAAAGAATTTTCCATCTGCATTTAATGATATTGACATTTATTTTATATACAGTGTTACCTATTTTATACATTCCAAGACAATCGTACTTAAGAAGTAAACTCCATACAAAACTGTTTTTTGTAAATCGATGAAGAAGTAATTTTGATCTGAATATTTTTAAGTCAACGACGGTGCATAGCTAATATGTTGACAAAGAGGATATAGAAGACATGAGGGCAAGATCAAACCAAAAATTGACTTTGAAGTAGAAAGAAATCGAACACGACGACAAATTGAACAAAAAAAAACGTAAAAATGATTGGGGTGAATGCTAAAAATAAAAGAATTGAAATTAATTAAAAACACATTTAACGAAACGCAGTAAATAAAAATTAAAATACTACCTAAGACATACCAAGTAGTGATTGTTAATATTGATGACTGCTAGAAGGGAATGGTTGTTATATTAATACGAATCTGTGTACAATGGCAACATTTTATAGCTGATTAGATTTCTAATTTTTAAATTAAAATATATATATATATATATATATATATATATATATGTACATATATATATATATATATATGTATATATATATATATATATATATATATATATATATATATATATATATTACTTTTTTAAGGTCTATGGAAAATTTCCCAAACAGTGAGTTTGTGCCATTTTCTTGTTCCGGTAGTTACTTAAATGCAGATGTGTTATTCAGTTTCCGTTTATTAATACAATTCAAAACGCTACATTGACTACTTACTTTGTGGTATTATTTACACTACCTAGCCATACACTGGCGATTATTTACGCCATACAGCTCTCAAATTATGCCCATTTGCATTGCATATCTCTCCACTTACGTTTATTTAAACACACGTTGCATCGAATTTTTCATTACTTACACTGAGGACTATTTATTATTGTTTTGGTTATTTGCAGGTGAACAAAACAGAGTTGTGAGATGTCGTCGTTTGAGAGTCTGATCTGCGAGCCCTCGTTCGCGGCAGCGGCGAGCTCTTACTATGCAGCCATGGGCCCGACTTGGGTTGGAGCCTTGCAGACCTTCCTCGCCGCCCAGTGCGCCCTCACCGACCCAGCCCAGTGGCCGGAGGACAGGACTGCTGAAGTGCTTGAAGGTAATCGTCACAAGCTTAGGTAGTTTTCGTGTTGGGGTGAAATCGTTTAAAGTTGCATAGATTTTCCTTCTTCTTTACCAAAAATCATTTAAATCTCAGCCAAACTTGACCGCAAATACTGACTGATAAATTCCAAATCCATTGATATACTATTCAACTAAAAATAATTGATAGAATCAACATTATCCACAATATGACATGGCGTTTAAAAACGCATGATATATTGAATATATTTGGCGTTAATTTTGTAGAAATTCATTGTTCACAATTAAATGAAACTAAGTGATGTAGTATTATTTTACCACGACCTAGGTATCATTGTATTACAACATCTTCAGGTGGGTTATTAACAAAGATTTTTGCTAATAACCCACCTGAAGATGATTGCTAATAGCCCACTTGAAGATATTGTAATACTACGAAACCTAGATCGTGGTAAAGAACTAGAAATAATGCTACATCACGTAGTTTCATTTAATTGTGAACGCATCGGTGCATTCGCACCGATTTCGAACCTGGACACAAATTGTAGATAAAAAAATTTGGTTTCTTAACACGAAACCGCAGAAGTGAAAACAATGTAGTGCGCTGGCAATATTTAATCCACTTTGTCGTCAAATAATCCATAAATATAATTAAATACATAATCTTTAATAGCCTGAGACTGTACACCGAATATCTTTAAGTAAAACTAAGTGTTACTTACTTAAGACCAGCTACTAAGCCTAAATCAACAGTTTTTAGAATTTTGTCTGTTTGTTGTGCACGCTAATCTGAACCACGGTTGAACCGATTTGGATGCGGTTTTTAGTAATATATTTAAATTAGCTTGGTTTAATTTCAGTCGGTTCACAAATAAAAAAAAATAGGACAATCTTTAGTTTACGTACGTTGTGCCGAACCGACAAGACCGATTTGGCTGCCAAAGTCACCTATTAGCGTTTTTCGTAAACTTTATGCTCATAGAGTTCTAAGAAAAAAAAAATAAACACAAAGAATTTCTAATAACTTTTCTTACTCCGAATTCCACGCGGAGGAAGTCGCGGGCATAGTTAGTATTATAATAAATATGATATTTTAATGCATACAAATACGCTCAATTGATTTATAAGATGCGAACTTCTGTTTTTTTTTTCAACCGCAAATAATACTGTACTTGCCGCTCGACGTTCACCTCGTTCGGCCGTACTCGGTCTACCACCGAGCATACCGATGCGTGAAGTGATACGAACTCATAATTTTTTTCCATAAAAATTAGAGAAGATGAGCCAAAAGAAGTTTTTACTTAAAAGTTCAAAATGGTGAAAAGTGAACACCTAATAAAAATGGTGAAGTTTTCACTTTTTACCATTTTCATCAGGTTATTAAATTTTCGTTATTAAATTGCGTTGGAAAAGTCAAATTAAATAAAATTCTATTCTATTTCTTGAGCATTTGAAGTATCCGGAATATTCTACCAAAAATTTTAGTTCTGAATTAAGAAGTAAAATTCACATACAAATATATAATTATTGCTTGGTTTTTTCGATGAGATTATAAGATCTCGTCCCTATGTAAAACGATAATTATAAAATTTAACATTTTTTTACGAAAATTTTGGCTAATTAATAACAAATTTTCGTAAATTTTGTCGAAAATGTTTATTTGCATAATTTCCTATGATTAAACACAATAATTTTTACGTTTAAGTAGCAAACAGATTTTGCAATCGAAATAATTATAAAACTGAATAAAAATTACAATACCACATCGACATTATTCTCAGAATCCAGCTAAAAACAAACTCATTTAAAGGATTAATCTATGATGTATTGACAGATCCCAACTTCGACTTTATCGTGGTGGGCGCAGGGTCGGCGGGCGCTGTTGTCGCCAACAGACTCAGCGAGAACCCCAACTGGAAAGTTCTACTCGTCGAAGCGGGCGGAAACCCAACGCTCAAGACAGAGGTTGGCATTAACTGAATTTTCTTATACACACAGATACACACACATGTTGTTTATATGTATATGTATATATATATATATATATATATATATATACATATACATATACATATATATATATATATATATATATATATATATATATATATATATATATATGCATATATTAATATATTCGTACTGACACGTCCCTACCGTAAATTACAAAAGTCCCTATCCTAGCATATTAATGTTATGGAGGGTGGCCAGCCTGCTAACGTTTGGAGACAACATTTTATAAAATTATGGACTACCATTTTTAAATATTTTCAAATAATTAAAAAAAAGTATAATAAACTTTACAGGTACATACTACAAAACAAGTATACGTGGAAATTTATACATTAAATAAAAACAAAATGAAATTACTATCGACGACTTTGCCAACAAACTCACTAACGATAGTCAAATAGACATACACAATTTTTATTTTCAAATCTTTAAATTACGTGTTCAAGAATATACATTTTTTTTTAATTTAGCCACATCTTCAATACTATGAGAAATAAAACATAAGCGACTGAAATATTTTCATGGTTATTGCACTAACGTACATTCATACCACATTTTCATCTTGTTCCGATGCCCAAATTTTATTTTTGTGGTCAATATATTGTTTTACTTTCGATTGTGACGTTATATTATAGATAACATTTAAGACAACGCTCCACTTAATATTCATCAAATTATACAAGTTTCAAGCCGTCAAATACATAAATAAGCTGGCTCCATAAATAGATTTTTATTAAATACGATTAAAACGAACTGTTACAAGGAATGAGCAACGCCAAACCATTATAGCTATGTAATCGTAAGTACATATACATATATTTTATATTGTTCTTTAAAACGTTCATGCATGTGGCATGCTATACTGGCACTAATGGGAATAAATCTTAAAAGTTGACTGACCTTTATTTTTCTTTAGGGGCTTTTAATTGTTTTACTGTCATTCATTTTTTCAGCGAGAACTCGTATTAAATATTATATGAACGTATTCTGAAAAAAGTAAAGATACATGTAGGAGGGATTAGAAAAGGAGATATAGCATTAGAATAAGAAAAAGCTACTTAAGTTTACTGGTACACAATTTAAAAAATTAATTGTGCGAATTCTCTCGTCACGTTTTAAGTACGAAAAAATAAAGGGTAACCAAATTCTGTGTGCGAAAAATTATCTAGAAATTGAACCATTGTTTCTTATGGATTTCAAGGTACTTAAATAAAGAAAACATTTTAAAAAATTCCATGACTTAATAGTCAAATCAGTAAGTGAGGAATTCCTGCCTTATTGATTTGACGATTTAGTCATGGAATTATTTAATTAGCATTAATGAAGCATTGTCATTGGAAATATCTTCCAATATTTGAACTGGATAAAATCGACGTCACTTCTTTTCTATTCGAAATTATTTGTTAAGAAATTATAACAATTTTCCCGACAGCTTTTGTTATATCTGTGGAAAATTAACCATGAAGAAACAGTCATGGGTTTCTTACCAACTATGTGTTCCATTTCCTTGGAAGAACTGCGTCTTAGGGCAAGAAAAGAAGGTTGGAGCGTTTAACTAATCCAATGGTCTGGATGGAACCAAGAAATCATAACGTCTGTTACTTTTGTTGCTTTAATGTAAAATCACGATATTCGAAAAGTAATAAAAGATAAGGTCTTCGAAGCTAAAATAAATGCCTCCTGCGTAAAAGAAAGCTCAGGAAAAGTCCCCATTAGTCCAACTATTGGAATATTTGCTGGACAATTTTAGACCAGTAGGATGTAATACAAGTTTGAAAGACTGCTTCTTACACACTTGGAATACTTTCCAGAAAATCTTGGAAGCTTTAGTAAGGGACAGAAAAGCGACACAAATTAATGGAATAACGATAATAGGGCAAGTAAGATATTAACATGATTGCGGTTTATTACTGGATATCGAAGCGGGAATTTAAGATTATTTTTATTTCAATAAGAATAAATCAAAATTATAAAAATATAGACATTTTTTCGTCTTTTTATTTTTCAACTCACAATATCTAATATTTTAATTTACAAAAATCGAAAAAGATTGTTAGAGATTCCAAAGCTTAATTTTTTTTATTTCAAAACGATGAATGCAGTTAATTGCAGTAATTGGTATTTGTGGTTCGAGCGAGAAAATTATTCATTATTTTTTTAATGAGTGCTCGATAAACCCAATTTTGTAAAACTTTGAACAAATAATCGCCGTTAGCTATGATGTATCATTTCAATAATCTAAACAGGTGAAAAAAGATGCACAGATTGGATAGGACTTAAATGACGCGACTATCTTTACTTATTACATTATAATTACAAGTCCTTTTAACAATCTCTATATTAGGTTGATTGTTTCAGATGATGGATAAGTTAAATATCATGCTAACTAGTGGCTAAGGAGTTCCGTATAGCTAATGAAAGACAAAGGCAGGGTATATAACAACAAATACTACTTATAATGAATTAAACCGATTTTTTCAACAAAAAATAAGATGATTAACGATATTTATACTAGTTTATAACCAAACATGGTTTTAAATAAACTATGTGTCGACAAATGTCTTGAAGACATATTATTGTAATAAACTTTTTATCGTAAGGGTAGATTATATAGTATTCATATATACGAAAATATAATATTTTCGACAAATTTTCAACGTTCATTTAATCCAAATACAAGATTTCCATGAATGAAAAATTATTATTTTTACATTTATCCTTTAACTTACATTGATCGAGAATAAGCTGCATGAATCCGAATTATACCATTAAAGAATACTTCTGACAGTTACGTACATTTTCTTTTTCGAGTAAGAACAGAACATTTGTTATATCCACAGATTCCGATGACGTTCTTCAACACTCTAAAAACGGAAATTGATTGGCAGTATTTCACTGTGCCACAAAATAAATCCTGTCTCGGTTCCAAAAACCGCCAGTGTTTATGGCCACGAGGCAAGGTTCTTGGTGGTAGCAGCAGCATCAACGCCATGTTCTACGTTCGTGGTAATAAGGATGACTATGATGAGTGGGAGAGACTTGGCAACACCGGATGGGGATACAAAGATGTTTTGAAGCACTTCAAGAAAAGCGAAAGCCTAACAGAGAAGCTAAGGAACATGGCAGGAGTGGAGAAATATCACGGCTTCGATGGATATCTTCATACAGAAATCACGGATGATAAAACCATATGGGAGGACATAACTACAGATGCCTATAAAGAAATAGGTCATAAGTTTAATGAGGATTACAACGGAGATGAACAGATTGGCACCCATAGGATGTTATCCAACATAAAGGATGGTCGACGCTGGAATATAGCTAGAGCATTTATAGCGCCTCTTAAAGATAGAAAAAATATGTACGTAATGAAATATACTTTGGCTACGAAACTGATTTTTCAGCAAAATTCTAACAAGGTAGTGGGCGTTGAATTAGAAAAGGACGGCAGACAAGAGCATGTATATGCCACAAAAGAAGTAATTGTTTCAGGTGGTTCAATCAATACACCACAACTTCTTATGCTGTCAGGCATTGGACCAAAGAGACATCTAGAAGATCTGGGAATCAAAGTAATTTCCGATTTAAAAGTGGGACAAAATTTGCAAGATCATCCATTTTCTATAGTTTTACACAAAGTTAAAGGTAAAGAAGTAAGTCTTTCGAATTTCACTCTGGAATGGATTAACTATTTTATGAACCGCACAGGAATATTCACAGGCTTAGGTCCTTCGAAAAGTGGAAGTTTTATGAATACCAGAGATAAAGAATCCCCAATCCCAAACATACAACATATACCTTTATTCCTACCAACAAACACAAGTAAATATATTGGCTTCTTTGAAAATCATAACTTCGAAGAAGAAATTATAAAAGTAGCAGGTGACCTAAATAATGACAACATGCTGATAGTTACTTCAGTCATCCAACTTCGTGAAAAATCTGTTGGTCAATTAACACTCGTATCTTCAGACCCGCACGACTACCCCGCCATAGATCCAAATTACTTCGATAATGAAGAAGACTTGGATGACGTGGTAGCTGGAATGTTAATTGCAAATAAATTGGGTGAAACTGAAGCCTTCAAAAAGGCTGGAGCTGAATTAGTAAAATTGGACATAAAAGTGTGCAGGTCCTACGATGTAAGAAGTGCCGATTACGCGAGGTGTATTGCGAAATACGTGACGTTCACGACTTACCATCCAGTTGGCACGGCTAAAATGGGTCCAAATTCGGATCCAGATGCCGTAGTAGATTCAACATTAAAAGTTCGAGGTATCAGTGGACTTAGAATCGCCGATGCCAGCATAATGCCCAACATTGTACGGGGCAACACTAACGCGCCGACAATTATGATCGGTGAAAAGGCAGCAGACATGATCAAGACCTACTGGCAAAACTTGAAGCACGAGGAATTGTGATTAACTAAAATTTTATGTTTGTGCTATAAAACTTTATGTGGCTTTAAGCGTTATTGCTTATCGTTTCAATAAAAGTAAATAGCATTTATTATAATTTGAATTGCGTTTCTAATCAGACAACCATATTTAATCATATGTTTAATACAAAATGAGGCGATACAAATATTTTTATATATATATATATAATTTAATAAATATTTTAGGACGTAACTAAACATCACGGTTTCGTAAAATTTAAGTTTTCTTAAAAAAATTTCTAAATATGTCGGCTAATTTTTACTGTTGCTTTATGTCGATATCGTGGTGAGCGTTATGTCGATATCGTGGTGAACACTAACATTTTAGAATTTTTGTCGAGAGCAGGATAAGAATATGCGACAAAGCGTGCGGAAACGAGAACGAATTTAATACATCCATGATGTTTATGAACGCGGGTGGGGAAGTGCGTGTATTGTAATTGGCGCGGTTAATATTCATTGATTTCGAACTGGCGACACGTGTCTTCACCCGGTTCGGCGAATATGCCATTTCTATTTGTTTTATGTTGTGTATGTTTGTGTGTGTGTGTGTGTGTATATATATATATATATATATATATATATATATATATATATATATATATATATATATTGTAACTTGATACACAATTTCAAATCAGCGGAAATTAATAAGATGTGGCTTTTGCCGATCGATTAAATTCATCGCGGAAATATTCAGCTATTCATTTTGCATAAAAATGGTTGTCTCATCTGAATACTTTGACATTTTCTTGTATTTTAGACTAGACTAACATAAAAATTGCTAGCTCAATTTAAGAGGATTTTTATGTAAATACAGTAAAAATAATGTAGGAAGCTTTATTTGGACAGTGATGTTAACCGAATATGAAACACTTATTATTAAAAGACTTCATTCAGAAATTCACGGCTTCCTATCCATGTATTTTGCTCAGTCGCGAATGGCATACTATTGTTATGTACTTTATTATGAGGCTGCCTTTTTCCTTGCTATGGAAATATAGAGGCAGCTTCACGGTCTTTGGATTGCATGACGGCAAGGTGGTAAGATAACGAGAAAATAAAAATTCAATCCACATATCACCATGAATCAACGAAAGCATATCTCATAAACGTACAATGATTATTTGTGTGACATTAAAGTAAAAGAAAAAAGATTTCGTGTTTTATTATAAACCTGTCTAACTTCAATAGACGTCAACTTTAATGCCCAAATGTCAACGAAGGTTGGAATGCGTATATATTAAATATTATTAAATTAATATGGTTTTGTAGGGTAGGTGCAAAACGTCATTTTATTTTTTTTTAATACAAAGCGGTGGCGGGATGAAATAAGCACATATTGTGCCTTAAGTTATGATTAAACTCATCATTGGATATTTTATCGGCCGAGTTCAACTTATATACATTTGTTTTCTGATAATTTGATTTTTTTTCGCTAATTTCATATCATTTCAATGTTCAATCATTTCAACTTCTATACTATTTGTATTATTTTATTATTGCTATATTCGCAGATTCTACAAACGACATTTAACAGTCTAAAAACGGAGGTAGACTGGCAATATCTAACGGTGCCGCAAAATAAATCCTGTCTTGGCTCCAAAAACCGACAGTGTTCATGGCCACGAGGTAAGGTTCTTGGCGGTTGCAGTAGTATCAACGGCATGGTCTACGTCCGCGGTAACAAGGATGACTATGATGAGTGGGAGAGACTCGGAAACACCGGATGGGGATACAAAGATGTCTTAAAGTACTTTAAAAAAAGCGAAATCCTAACAGAGAAGCTAAGGAACAGAACCGAAGCAAAAAAATATCACGGTTTCGAAGGATATCTTCACACAGACACCAGTGATGACAAAGATATATGGAAAGATAATATTATAGATGCTTACAAAGAACTAGGTCATAAGTTTCTTGAAGACTACAATGGAGACAAACAAATTGGTACACACGAGTTTTTTTTTAACGTAAAAGACGGGCGGCGTTGGAGTACAGCAAGCGCATTTATAGCCCCTCTTAAAGATAGAAGAAATTTTTACGTTATGAAATATGCTTTAGTTACTAGACTAATATTTAAGGGAAATTCTAACGAGGTAATGGGTGTGGAATTAGAAAAGAACGGCAGAAAAGAGCAAGTATATGCTACGAAAGAAGTAATCGTTTCAGGTGGTGCGGTGAATACACCACAGCTTCTTATGCTATCTGGAATTGGACCAAGGAAGCATTTAGAAGATCTGAGAATTAAAGTCATTTCTGATTTACAAGTGGGACAAAATTTGCAAGATCATCCATTTACTATGGTTTTTTACAAAGTTAAAAGTGAAGAAGTTAGTCTTTGGAATTTCACTGTGGAATGGATAAACTATTTTATGAACAGCACTAGAAAATTCACAGGCTTAGGTCCAAAAACTGGAAGTTTTATGAACACGAGAGATAACGCATCATCAATTCCCAACATACAGCATATAAACGTTTTCATGCCAGTAAATATGAATAAAAATATTGTTTATCTTGAGAAACATAATTTTGGGGAAGAAATTATAAAAATAGCAGACGAATTGAATAATAATAACATGCTGATAGCTACGCTAGTCATACAACTTCGTGGGAAATCTGTCGGTCAATTGACACTGGTATCTTCAGACCCGCACGACTACCCTGCCATAGATCCAAATTACTTTGATGACGAAGAAGATTTGGATGATATGGTAGCTGGAATGTTACTGGCAAATAAATTGGCTGAAACTGAAGCCTTCAAAAAGGCTGAAGCTGAATTAGTAAAATTGGACATAAAAGTGTGCAGGTCTTACGATGTAAGAAGTGCCGATTACGCGAGGTGTATTGCGAAATACGTGACGTTCACGTCTTACCATCCAGTTGGCACGGCTAAAATGGGTCCAGATTCGGATCCAGATGCCGTAGTAGATTCAACATTAAAAGTTCGAGGTGTCAGTGGACTTAGAATCGCCGATGCCAGCATAATGCCCAACATTATACGGGGCAACACTAACGCGCCGACAATTATGATCGGTGAAAAGGCAGCAGACATGATCAAGGCTCACTGGCAAAAATTGCAGCATGGAGAATTGTGAATCAATCAAATCTAATTCCTATAAAAAAACTATATATGATCTTAAGTATTATTACTTATTTGTTCAATGAAAGTATGCGGCATTTATCATAGTTCGAACTGCGTTTTTACTTTGACATACAGTTTTGCCAACCTCATTTAATCATATTGTTAATAAAATAATAATATAAAACTAAATTCTCAACTTTTTATTTCGCATAAAAATGATTGTAATATACTTTAATATTTTCTTGTATCTCCAACCAGACCAACAAAAAACTCTTACCACAAATATATTGGGATCTTACCAGAAACAATAATGTTTGTAATGTTAGCTGACTATGAAACGTTTTATTAAAAGACTAGCTGTTTTCGTGGTTTCGTCTCCACGTAGTGATTTGCTCGTCCGCGAACGGCATGCAGTTGTGACGTACTTTATCACAATGTTGCCTCTTTTTTTGATATATCGACACCTTGGATTGCATGGTGGCAACGTAAACAAACTTAGGAGAAAAGTGATTTCTATTTATACTTAGTTTTTGTACGTTAATTTATACAAATTTCGCTATTTTTTGTATAGTGCAAATTGTTCATTTTTGAATAGTACATAGTGTAAGTACAAATTATATTCTTTTTATTATATGAAGAAACTAATTTTTTATTTTCACTTTACACATATAAGCACGCTCAAGCTAACGCACACGCGCACGCACGTATGTAGGAGGACGTTTAAACATAAACGAAATTTTTTTTTAAGTGCAAATTTCTTTAGTTGCACCATGCGTACTTTTTCTAAGTGGTGAACGAAACTAAGCCGTAATGCTCGGGTCGGTGACGCTGAATCGGATAAACTCGGTTCCTTTCGGCATCGACCAACTGAACTAGTTTTTTAGGCGCACGGGCACGGTGCGCCTAAAGAACTACTTTTTTTAACTATCAAGTGTACTACTTTTTTGGGTGCACCACGCGAACTATTTAAATATTAAGTAAACTACTTTTTAGACGCACCATGCGCACATATTTTAGATATTTAAATAAATTTGAGTATTTATAACATATTTCAGTTTCCATGAACCTTCTGCTATATTATTACGGGTAAACTCGGCTCCTTTCTGCATTGGCCGAACGAGTTCACAGTCTAATACAGAGTGCATTGTTTCAAGAATTATGTTTTATTTTTAATTCATATTTTATATTTGTGTACGTTACGCGTATGTAAAATAATAATCTCGCATTGGTCCTAACTATCGTTATAGTGTAGTCATAAGCACACACCAGATTTTTTTTTACTTAAACAATATATTATTCTACATAACCTCCCGCTTTATGAACACATTTTTTTCAAAGTGTACGAAGTTTTTTTATTCCATAACTGCGCACGAATGCCTCCCGCATCATCGGTGAAATGCTGCTCGAGGTCATGTAGGTGCGTTATCCCCACTCCTACAATCCCCTCCTACAGTTATTTACAGTAATTGGACCGACACTTTTTCTTTTAAAACCGGTTGATCAATAATTTCATTTACATTTTAAGGTCCTGTGTATATTTATCTCTCTGTATGGCCGGATTTATTTTAAAATAAAAAAACGAGTGTGCTTTAGACCACACGACTGAAGTAAAGCTTCAATTTCACAAAATATGAACTTTAAAATTAATTTACAATTTTATTCACTGTAATCGTAGAATATTTAATGTATTGAACAAAATAATAATTTATAAAATTGTTCAAGAACGAAATGAAATTACAAAATAATAAAAAAATCACCGTTATATATATATATATATATATATATATATTTCATGCACTGGCTATGAGAGAAAGAGAGAAAGAAAATGTGTGCGCGCACTGCTCTCTCTTGCTCCTACAGTGTGATACAGACAATAGGTTTGCACTGTGTCTTAGATATACGAAACATAACTGGCTATGAGAGAAAGAGAGAAAGAAAATGTGTGCTCGCACCTCTCTCTCTTGTCCCTACAGTAATATACGAAACGTATTTCTCTCTCTCTCTGTCTTCACTAACTTATATCTCCCTCTCAACTTCCGTTCGCCTCGCACACTTTTCTTAACGCTCTCGTCATGCATTCACCAGCTTACTCCCCAAGCCAAGCGTGCGTAAAGAAGTTTTACTTCAAAAATGTATTGACAAAATACCGATTAAAATCGATCAGTCATTCTAATTTAAATAACAAAGTTTCACTGACGAGACGCATCGCTAACGTAGATGGTGGAAAATAAAATCACAACCTTTTTCTTGAAAGGAAAATTCATAAAAATGATTTATGCGAAAATACCACAAAAATAAGTTATCAAACACATTAAATTTAATTTTTTCCTTATTACTGAGCTTCGGTACACAAAAAAATAATTTTTCAAACTTGATCGCACGCACGAGGTGGATTACTATTTATAAGTATATCCAGTACAGTATCACTTAGTGTATATCCCATAAAAATATCAGCTTTGGAACTAAAATCTGGATGAACCAGTGAAAGTCTAAAACAGTGTATAATGGTAAATTTTGCGACAAAATAGTTGTAGCAAAAAAATTCTTGGCAATTTGTCTAAATGCACCATATTATTAATCGATGAAGGATGGAATATTCGTCTAGATTTTTGTTTCAATTGTAAAGTCTTATCGGTGATCCCATATAATAAATTATATATATATATATATATATATATATATATATATATATATATATAGTTGCGTAGTATAATAAATGTATATAGAGGCACGTAAATTTTTCATCACGTTTAGTATGAGTACTTCATATATCGGTGAGTACTGAAATTGTGGTGTAGACCACAGCTTCTCAATATCTCAAAGTGAAAGTACTTCAAGGTTTTATGCAAATGGTGGTGGGTTGTTAAAAACTTCTGTTGCCACGTTTAACACAAAACACGTTTGTATCATCTATTACCAAAATAAAACGTTTCTGTAGAGTAGGCGCCAAGTGTCGTTTTCATTTTTTTTTAAATCAAGGGTGGTGGCGGATTTTAGAAAAGCTTGTCTAGAGGTTGTTACGGGTAATCATCATTTCATATTTTGTTGCCGAGTTCAATTTAAATACTTGTTTTTTTGTTCTCAGATGCTTTTTTATATTTTGCATTTTTTTCATTAATTTCACATAATTTCGTTGTTTTTCATTTCTATATTGTTCTTACTTTTTAAATTGCTAACTAATAAACATAACTATTATTGCCATATCCGTAGATTCCACTGACGACAATGAATAATTTAAAAACGGAAGTAGACTGGCAATATATAACAGTACCGCAAAGTAAATCTTGCCTCGGCTCCAAAGATCGACAGTGTTCATGGCCACGAGGCAAAGTTCTTGGTGGTAGTAGCAGCATCAACACTATGTTCTATGTCCGCGGCAACAAGGATGACTATGATGAGTGGGAGAGACTCGGCAACACCGGATGGGGATACAAAGACGTCTTGAAGTACTTCAAGAAAAGCGAAGTCCTGACAGAGAAACTAAGGAACATGGCAGGAGCGAAGAAATATCACGGCTTCGAAGGGTATCTTCATACAGAAATCACTGATGACAAAGACATATGGGAGGACATTATTATAGATGCTTATAAAGAAATAGGTCATAAATTTAATGAAGATTACAACGGAGACGAACAAATCGGAGCACATAAACTGTTTTCCAATATAAAGAACGGGCGGCGTTGGAATACAGCAAATGCGTTTATAGCCCCTCTTAAAGATAAAAGAAATTTTTACGTTATGAAATATACTTTAGCTACCAAATTGATTTTTGAGCAAAATTCTAATAAGGTAGTGGGTGTTGAATCAGAAAAGAACGGCAAAAAAGTGAACGTATATGCTGCAAAAGAAGTAATAGTTTCGGCTGGTGCAGTGAATACACCGCAGCTTCTAATGCTATCTGGCATTGGACCAAAGAGACACTTAGAGGATCTGGGAATTAAAGTGATTTCCGATTTACAAGTGGGACAAAATTTGCAAGATCACCCATTTTCTCTCGTTTTACGCAAAGTTAAGGGCAAAGAAGTCAATCTTTCGAATTTCACTCTGGAATGGACAAACTATTTTATGAACCGCAGGGGAATATTCACAGGCTTAGGTCCTTCGAAAAGTGGAAGTTTTATGAACACCAGAGACAAAGAATCTCCAATCCCAAACATACAACATATACCTTTCTTCTTTCCAGTGAACATGAACAAATATATTAGATTCTTTGAAAATCATAACTTGGAGGAAGAAATTACAAAAGCAGTAGGCGACCTAAATAATGATTATATGCTGATAGCTACACTGGTCATACAACTTCGCGCGAAATCTGTTGGTCAATTAACACTTGTATCTTCAGACCCACACGATTACCCCGCAATAGATCCAAATTATTTTGATAACGAAGAAGATCTGGATGATATAGCAGCTGGAATGCTAATTGCAAATAAATTGGATGAAACTGAAGCGTTCAAAAAACGTGGAGTTGAATTAGTTAAATTGGATATAGAAGCCTGCAGGCCTTACGATGTGGGGAGCATCGAGTACGCGAGATGTTTTGCTAAATACGTGACTTTTACGACTTATCATCCCGTTGGGACAGCTAAGATGGGCCCAGATTCAGATTCTGATGCCGTAGTAGATCCAATGTTGCAAGTTCGAGGTGTCAAAGGGCTGAGGGTCGCCGATGCCAGCATAATGCCAAATATCGTACGGGGCAATACTAACGCACCTACCATTATGATCGGTGAAAAGGCAGCGGACATGATCAAGACTTACTGGCAAAAATTAGAGCACGGAGAATTGTGATTCACTCAAATTGAAGAAAGTGTAACTTTAGATGTAATTTTAAAGAACCTCAATAAAATAGAATGTTGTTGCGGGCATGAAAAAAAGTGTGAGCCGTTAGGAATATTCAAAAGATCCCATAAAAATAAACTATTGAAGGACACGAATTAGAAGAAAAGTTGAATCTTCTTTTTAGGTTTGTTAATTATATACGAATCCTTATTATTTTACCTTACTCGTTCGTCTGTCAAAATTTCTACTGTTTTAAACCTACGTTAATGAAAACCTGCAAAGATCTAAAGCTGCAGAAATTGTAACAAACGAAAAAATTTAACATTTTGTCGCATCTAAACTAAAATTTCTTTCGAGCTTCAGATTGTCATCTCAATTAATTTGCAATAAAATGTTATTTATTTTTCATTTACGTACAAAAGAGGATGAAAAATGTTTCTTTCGCCCACTTCATCGAATAAACGGTCTTTTAAAATGAAATTGACTTTCATTTACCATTTTTAATTTTCCTATGAGTTAATTAAAAATATTCGAACTTTCAATTAAAATTATTTCAGTTACTATGCTTATTACTACGCTATATTCTGACATACAGATAACCGGTTTCTATTCCAGCCATTCAAGACATTTTCTTTCGCAAATCTTAGGGAATACGTCCTTTATCACTTTTACTAGATGGTATATATAATGAAATCTTTTTTAACATAAAAAGGTATAACTAAATTAGATGACCAACGTTATACCTTTAACTAAAATATTATCTTTATAGTTTTAGAATTGGTAAATTTGATGCACTCTCTCAATACTGACTTATAATTATAAATAAAATATCAAGGATATATTTTATTTATAATTCAGAAGCTTATCACTTATATCCATTTAATAAACTATAAAATCTGGTGACACTAAATTTTTACTTTGATAGACGTAAAACATGGAACAGAAATAACAAGATACAAAATGAATATTTTGTATCTTGTTCCTAATTTATTTGCTGTTGTGTTACTTTATACCGAACAAAGATCACGAACAAACAATGCTAGGGAATTTCATGTTGTGATGTGATGATTATTATTATCCATGCTTCATTATTCACAGTTTGATTGCGTCTTTGCATGTCATATTATCTTTGTACATGAAAAGCGCTAGTGCTTAAAATTATACTGTGTATTTGGCTCAAGCAATTTAGCCCTAAAACACAACTTCCTTTTAAAAAATTAACTAATTTTAATATCCAAAAGTAAAATAGAACGTTATAAAATGTGAATGTATATTCCCCTATTAGCCAAATACATTATTACAACTAGAGGTTTGTAAAAATGCACAATATGTTATAGAGTGTAAACGCCTGCTAATTAGTTCAATTCGCTAGGACGAAAATATAAGTAAGTCTTCATGTTTTTCATTAAATGTCATTCGCTATGAACTATTGTTTCAAACGTGGGAAAATTAATCGACTTCGATTATTTGGGTCGAAACTTTTATCGACAGACGTCTAATTATGTCATTTATAGTAAATGTACTTAATTTTTCTAATTGTAAACTTCCAAAGCTCTGTAACATAACACTATAGACAACGGTGTTGTATATTTTCATGGGCATAACTGAAGCGCCAACTTCGACATTTTGATTTAGTAAAAATAAGTCGTGTGTGGTCGCACCTTGAAAAATATATAATTTGGTAAGTAATTATTCAAGAATTTATTTCAATCTTTAGTGTAAGAATACTTTAGTGAACTGAATTTTTTTTTCTTTTGTTTTTTATTCTACATGAAAGAAAACAAGTAAAAACAACTTATTTAACAATTACTTAACGAATAATTGGGAAAATAGATTTATACAGAATTTTTAATATTTTGAAACGGCTGTAAAATTTCAAATGATTATAACAATTGCCATATTATACGGTTTTGAATATTGGTCAATAAACAAACAACACCTAATTACACCAAACGTCATAAAATTACGCATGCTATGCCGGGCGTTCCGTAACAGAGAAATTAAAAATGAAATATATAAAAAACGATTTTCTTGACTTTTAACCTTTGACATTTTGATCAAAGGACACGATATTTTATGAGACTTTTCAGCACATATTTAGAACGTCAAAACAAAAGCGATAAACATTTTCAGCTTTCCTCCGTTAATTCCGAGATTTAGTTTTAATTTTAATTTATTCGATTGAACTCTAAGCAGTATAAATGTTTCTGTAACCCTGAAGGAAATTCAGCAAAAGAACATCTTTTGTGTCCCAGAACACTGTTGCAACAATTTTTTCAAATGATACACGAGTTTTCGTTTTCATTTGAGTAGTTTCTCCTTTTTTTACCATCCTCCCCTGTTTGCGGTTGCACATGTAATGATTGACCCAGGTATCATCACAAACTAATACGCGACGAAAAGGATCCTCCAACAACGAGCGAGACCTAATTTTTGCTTCTCTGGAAGAAGATGTGGTACTCAGCGAGCTGTAACTTCGGTCAAACCGATCTCGTCGTAAAACAATCGCATGTATAGTCCAAACGCTTCCAAAGTAAGTTGAGGGACGGTGTGGCGATGGTCATTTTCAGTGAGAAACGAACAGTGTGAAGGTGTGCTCCAGGTAAATTAGTCTTGGGCCAGCGATCCTTTATTTCATTTCCGATTCTCTCTCGCTCTTCAGGAATATTTTATACTAATAACATACTCGTGTCTGTAAACGTATATTTTTATCACACTAATCCCGCGATTTCAGCTGAACGGTCTCCCTCCCGGAACAAAAACTTAATATTTTTTGCAACGAGTGCACTTCCGTCTTGCTCATCTTGTTGCTGCTAGTAGCAAGATGCGCGAGACGGTAGTGCACAATATTGACACGATCCTTTCTCTCTCAAACTTTGCAATCTGTTTAAATGGGCAACAATATGAACGAATGAAGGATGGAATGTTCCTCTAGTATTTTTGTTTAACACATGTAGTTGCATGGTAAAATAAAAGTAAAATTGTTCATCATGTTTAGTAAGTATTCATATAACATTTAACTGAAAATATGGTTTAGAGAACAGCTTCTCAAAATCTGAAAGATACTTCAGGTTTTTTCATAAATGGTGGTGGGTTGTAAAAAAAACTTATGTTGCCACGTACAAGTTTGTATTATCTATTACAAAATAATACGTTTTTGTAGGGTAGGCGCCAAGTGTTATTTTATTTTTTTTTAATCAAGGGTGGTGGCGGATTTTATAAAAGCTTGTCTAGACATGTTCATGTTCTTTGGTTCTTAGATGCTTTTTTATGTTTTGCATTTTTTTAAAGTACTAACTAATAAACATAACTATTGTTGCCATATCCGTAGATTCCATTGACGACAATGAACAATCTAAAAACTGAAGTAGATTGGCAATATCTAACAGTGCCGCAAAATAAATCCTGTCTCGGATCCAAAAACCGACAGTGTTCATGGCCACGAGGCAAGGTGCTTGGCGGTACTAGTAGCATCAACACCATGTTCTACGTCCGCGGTAACAAGGTCCGCGGGACTATGATGAGTGGGAGAGATTCGGCAATACCGGATGGGGATACAAAGACGTCTTGAAGTATTTCAAGAAAAGCGAAAGCCTGACAGAGAAACTAAGGAACATGGCAGCGAAGAAATACCACGGTTTCGAAGGGTATCTTCATACAGAAATCACTGATGACAAAGACATATGGGAGGACATTATTATAGATGCTTATAAAGAAATAGGTCATAAGTTTACTGAAGATTACAACGGAGACGAACAAATCGGAGCACATAAACTTTTTTCCAATATAAAGAACGGGCGGCGTTGGAATACAGCAAATGCGTTTATAGCCCCTCTTAAAGATAAAAGAAATTTTTACGTTATGAAATATACTTTAGCTACCAAATTGATTTTTGAGCAAAAATAAGGTAGTGGGTATTGAATTAGAAAAGAACGGCAAAAAAGAGCACGTATATGCTGCAAAAGAAGTAATAGTTTCGGCTGGTGCAGTGAATACACCGCAGCTTCTAATGCTATCTGGCATTGGACCAAAGAGACACTTAGAAGATCTGGGAATCAAAGTGATTTCCGATTTACAAGTGGGACAAAATTTGCAAGATCACCCATTTTCTATTGTTCTAAACAAAGTTAAGGACAAAGAAGTCAGTCTTTCCAATTTCATTTTGGAATGGTTGAACTATTATATGAACCGCACGGGAATATTCACAGGCTTAGGTCCTTCGAAAAGTGGAAGTTTCATGAACACCAGAGACAAAGAATCTCCAATCCCAAATATACAACATATACCTCTCTTCTTTCCAGTAAACATGAACAAATATATTAGCTTCTTTGAAAATCATAACTTGGAGGAAGAAATTACAAAAGTATTGGGCGACCTAAATAATGATTACATGCTGATAGCTACACTGGTCATACAACTTCGCGCGAAATCTGTTGGTCAATTAACACTTATATCTTCAGATCCACACGATTATCCCGCAATAGATCCAAATTATTTTGACAACGAAGAAGATCTGGATGATATAGCAGCTGGAATGTTAATTGCAAATACATTGGGTGAAACTGAAGCGTTCAAAAAACGTGAAGTTGAATTAGTTAAATTGGACATAGAAGCCTGCAGACATTACGATGTGAGGAGTGTCGAGTACACAAGATGTTTTGCTAGATACATGACTTTTACGACTCATCATCTAGTCGGAACCGCTAAGATGGGTCCAGATTCAGATTCTGATGCCGTAGTAGATCCAATGTTACAAGTTCGAGGTGTCAAAGGGCTGAGGGTCGCCGATGCCAGCATAATGCCAAATATCGTACGGGGCAATACTAACGCACCTACCATTATGATCGGTGAAAAGGCAGCGGACATGATCAAGACTTACTGGCAAAAATTAGAGCACGGAGAATTGTGACTCACTCAAATTGAAGAAAGTGTAACTTTTGATGTAATTTTTAAATATCTTCAATAAAATTAAATGATTATTATTGCGAGCATGAAAAAAGTATAAGCCGTTAGGAATACTTCAATAGATTCCATAAAAATAAACTTCTGAAGGACACAGATCAGAAAAAAAATGCTGCTTTTTATGTTTGGTAGCGAAAGAGGAATCCTTATTATTTTATCTTACTTGTTTGTCTGTCAAAATTTCTACAGTTTTAAATCTACGTTAATGAAACCTGCAAAGATCCAAAGCGACAGAAATTGTAACAAACGAACAAATTTAACATTTTGTCGCATCTAAACTAAGATTTCTTTCAAGCTTCAGCTAATCATCTTAATTAATATGCAATAAAATGTTATTTTTTTTTCATCGACTTCTCCACACGTACAAAAGAGGATGAAAAATGTTTCTTTCGCCCACTTCAAAGAATAAACGATCTTTTATATAGAAATTGACTTTCATTTACCATTTTTAATTATCCTGTGAGTTAATTAAAATTATTCGAACTTTCAATTAAAATTATTTCAGTTACTAATCTTAGGTTATACGGTTCAGTGTAAAAATATTAATCTGTCTAAAAATACGAATACGTTCATTATCGTTGTTATTAAATGGTACATATAATGAAATCGTTTTAACTTAAAAAAAGGTATAATTAAGTAGATTACGAATGATATACCTTTAACTAAAATCTTATCTTTATAGTTTTAGAATTGGTAAATCTGATACACTCACTAAATACTGACTTATAATTATAAATAAAATATATCCTTGCTTAGAAGCTATTCACTTATATTCATTTACATAAACTATCAAATCTTGTGACACCTACTTTTTACTTTGATAGACGTAAAACATGGAATAGAAATGCGTCGTATAAAATGAACGACGCATTTCTATTCCATGTTTCCGCACTTTGAAAAATATAAAATGAGTTAAGTAATTATTTAAGAATTTATTTCAATCTTTAGTGTAAGTATATTTTAGTCAATTGAAATTTTTCCTCATGTTTTTTCATTCCACATAAAAAAACATGTAAAAGCAACTTATTTAACAGTTACTTTAAGAATAATTGGTATTAAAATTTCAAATGGCTATAACTATTGCCATATTATACGGCTTTGAATTATAGTCAATAAACAAACAACACCTTATTACACCAAACATCATAAAAATACGCATGCTATGCTGGTTGCCGGGAGTTCCTTAATAGAGGAATTAAAAATGAAATATAAAATACGATTTTCTTGACTTTTGGCCTTTGACATTTTGATCAAAGGACACGATATTTTATGAGACTTTTCAGCACATATTTAGAATGTCAAAACAAAACCGATAGAACTTTTCAGCTGTTTCTCTAACCCTGAAGGAAATCCAGCAAAAGAACACCTTTTGAGTCCCAGAAGACTGTTGTGACAACTTTTTCAAGTGACAAACGAGTTTTCGTTTTCATTTGAGTAGTTTCTACGTTTTTTACCATCCTCGTCTGTTTGCCGTTGCATATGTAATGATTATCCCAGGTATCATCACAAACTAATACGCAACTGAGAAAAGGATCCTCCAACAACGAGCGAGAAGGCGATCTTATTTTTGCTCCTCTGGAAGAAGACGTGGTACTCAGCGAGCTGTAACTTCGGTCAAATCGATCTCATCGAAGAACAATCGCATGTATAGTCCAAACGCTTCCAAAGTAAGTTGGGGGACGGTGTGGTGATGGTAATTTTTAGTGAGGTCACGAACAGCGTTAAAGTGTGCTCCAGGTAAATTAGACCTGGGCCGGTGATCCTTTCTTTCATTTTTGATTCTCTCGTCCTTCAGCGAATATTTTACACCAATAACATACTCGTGTCTGTAAACGTATATTTTTATCATAGCAATCTCGCAATCGTCGCAAAATTTCAGCTGAACTGTCTCCCTCCCGCAACGAAAACTCAATATGTTTTGCAACAGACGAGTGCACTACCGTTTTGTGCATCTTGTTGCTGCTAGTAGCAAGATGCGCTAGATGATAGTGCACAATATTGACACGATCCTTTCTCTTTTAAAACTGTCTGATCAATATTTTAATTTTATATTTTAAGATCCTCTGTACATTACTCTCTTTATAGCCGGATTTATTTTGAAGTGTAAAATTTATTTACTAAATGTCGATTAAAATCAATCATGCAATCTAATTTAAAATTAAAATAAAGCTTTATTGACGAGACGCATCGATAACGTAGATGGTCGAATATATAATCAATACCTTTTTCTTGTAAGAAGGAAAGGTTCATAAAAATGATTTATGTGAAAATAGCACAAAAATAGATTATTAAACACATTGAAATTGACCTTATTACATAGCTTTGTTACACAGAGCCTCCTTAAATTTTCGTTTTCAATATTAGCGATAATTTTTCAAACTTAGTCGCACGCACGGCGTATATATATATATATATATATATATATATATATATATATATATATATATATATATATACATACACACATGTAGTTGCATGGTAAAATAAATGTAAAATTGTTCATCTTGTTTAGTAAGTATTCATATAACATTTATACCGGTGAGTACTGAAAATGTGGTTTAGAGAATAGCTGAAAGTGAAGGTACTTCAGGATTTTTTGTAAATGGTGGTGGGTTGGAAAAAAACTTATGTTGCCACTTACACGTTTGTATTATCTATTACCAAAATAATACGTTTTTATAGGGTAGGCGAAAAGTATTATATTAATTTTTTTTAATCAAGGGTGTTGGCGGATTTTAGAAAAGCTTGTCTAGAAGTTGTTAGGAGTAAACTCATCATTACATATTTCATTGCCGAGTTCAATTTAAATACTTGTTTTTTGATTCTCAGATGCTTTTTTATGTTTTGCATTTTTTTCATTAATTTCACATAATTTCGTTGTTTTTCATTTCTATATTGTTCTTACTTTTTAAATTGCTAACTAACGAACGTAATTATTACTGCCATATCCGTAGATTCCACTGACGACACTGAACAATCTAAAAACGGACACAGACTGGCAATATCTAACGGTACCACAAAATAAATCCTGTCTCGGGTCCAAAAACCGACAGTGTTCATGGCCACGAGGCAAGGTGCTTGGCGGTAGTAGCAGCATCAACACCATGTTCTATGTCCGCGGCAACAAGGATGACTATGATGAGTGGGAGAGACTCGGCAATACCGGATGGGGATACAAAGACGTCTTGAAATATTTCAAGAAAAGCGAAAGCCTGACAGAGAAACTAAGGAACATGGCAGGAGCGAAGAAATATCACGGCTTCGAAGGGTATCTTCATACAGAAATCACTGATGACAAAGACATATGGGAAGACATTATTATAAATGCTTATAAAGAAATAGGTCATAAGTTTATTGAAGATTACAACGGAGACGAACAAATCGGAGCACATAAACTTTTTTCCAATATAAAGAACGGGCGGCGTTGGAATACAGCAAATGCGTTTATAGCCCCTCTTAAAGATAAAATAAATTTTTACGTTATGAAATATACTTTAGCTACCAAATTGATTTTTGAGCAAAAGTCTAATAAGGTGGTGGGTGTTGAATTAGAAAAGAAAGGCAAAAAAGTGCACGTATATGCTGCAAAAGAAGTAATAGTTTCGGCTGGTGCAGTTAATACACCGCAGCTTCTAATGCTATCTGGCATTGGACCAAAGAGACACTTAGAGGATCTGGGAATTAAAGTGATTTCCGATTTGCAAGTGGGACAAAATTTGCAAGATCATCCACTTTCTATTGTTTTAAGCAAACTTAAGGGTAAAGAAGTCAATCTTTCGAATTTCACTCTGGAATGGCTAAACTATTTTATGAACCGCACGGGAATATTCGCAGGCTTAGGTCCTTCGAAAAGTGGAAGTTTTATGAACACCAGAGACAAAGAATCTCCAATCCCGAATATACAACATATACCTATCTTCTTTCCAGTTAACATGAACAACTATATTAGCTTCTTTGAAAATCATAACTTGGAGGAAGAAATTAGAAAACTAATAGGCGACCTAAATAATGATTACATGCTGATAGCTACACTGATCATACAACTTCGCGCGAAATCTGTTGGTGAATTAACACTTGTATCTTCAGACCCACACGACTACCCCGCAATAGATCCAAATTATTTTGACAACGAAGAAGATCTGGATGATATAGCAGCTGGAATGTTAATTGCAAATAAGTTGGCTGAAACAGAAGTGTTCCAAAAACGTGGAGTTGAATTAGTTAAATTGGACATAGAAGCTTGCAGGCCTTACGATGTGAGGAGCATCGAGTACGCGAAATGTTTTGCTAGATACATGACTTTTACGACTCATCATCTAGTAGGGACCGCTAAGATGGGTCCGAATTCAGATTCTGATGCCGTAGTAAATCCAATGTTGCAAGTTCGAGGTGTCAAAGGTCTGAGAGTCGCCGATGCCAGCATAATGCCAAATATCGTACGGGGCAATACTAACGCACCTACCATTATGATCGGTGAAAAGGTAGCGGACATGATCAAGACTTACTGGCAAAAATTAGAACACGGAGAATTGTGATTCACTCAAACTAAAGAAAGTGTAACTTTAGATGTAATTTTTAAAGATCTTCAATAAAATTAAAAGATTATTGCTGCGAGCATGAAAAAAGTGTGAGCCATTAGGAATACTTCAATAGATCCCATAAAAATAAACTATTGAATGATACAGATTAGAAAAAAATTTGAATCTGCTTTTTAGGTTTGTTAATTATATGGGAAAATAATAAGGATTTTACCTCACTCGTTTGTCTGTCGAAATTTCTAGTTTTAAACCTAAGTTAATGAAACCTGCAAAGATTTAAAGCTGTAGAACTTGTAACAGACGAAACATTTTAACATTTTTTCGCATTTTTAGTAAGATTTCTTTCAAGATTCAGGTAGTCATCTCAATTAAAATGCAATAAAAAGTTAGTTTTTTTCATTTACTTCCCCACATATACAAAAGAGGAAGTAAAATGTTTCTTTCGCCCACTCCATCGAATAAACGGTCTTTTAAAATGAAATTGACTTTCATTTAACGTTTTTAATTTTCATATCAGTTTGCGTTTTTTAATTGAAATTATTCAGACTTTAAATTACATTTATTCCAGTTACTATGCCTCATCAATTGTAAGATATTTTGATAATTACATACAGCTATGCTATGTTCTGACATACACGTGACCCGTTTTAGACATTTTCTTTCACAAATCTTAGGTTATAACGTTCAGAAAAGATACAAATACGTCTCTTATCATTTTTAATAAATGGTACATATAATGAAATATTTTTGAACATAAGAAAGGTATAACTAAAGTAGATGGCGAACAATAAGCCTTTAACTAAAATATTATTTTTATCTTTTAGGATTGGTGAAATTTCTACACGCACTTATTACTGACCTATAAATAAATAGATTCTTGTTCAGAAGTTTTTAATGTCACTTATTGTTATTTAATAAATTATAAAATCTTGTGACACCTACTTTTTACTTTGATAGAAGTAAAACATGGAATAGAAATGCATCTTATAAAATGAATGTTTTATATCTCGTTCTAATTTATTTGTGGTTGTGTTATTTTATACCGAACAAAGATCATGAACAAACAATGGTGGGGAATTTCAGGATGTGATGTGATGATTATTATTATCCACGCTTCATTATTCACAGTTTGATTGCGTCTTTGCATGTCATATTATCTTTGTACGCTAGTGACTAAATTTATACTGTGTTTTTGTCTCAAGCAATTTAGCCCTAAAACACTACTTGCTTTTAAAAAATTAACTAATTTTAATATCCAAAAATAAAATAGAATGTTATAAAATGTGAATGTATATTCTCCTACTAGCCAAAGACATTATTGCAACTAGAGGTTTGTAAAAATGCACAATATGTTACACAGTGAAGACGCCTGCTAATTAGTTCAATTCGCTTGGACGAAAATATAAGTAAATCTTGATGTTTTTCATCATTCCCTATGAACTATTGTTTCAAACGTGGGAAAATTAATCGACTTCGGTTATTTGGGACAAAGCTTTTATCGATAGACGTCTTGTTTTGTCATTTATAACATAGATACTTAATTTTATACTCTAATTGTAAACTTTCAAAGCTTGTAACATAACACTATAGACAACGGTGTTGTATATTTTCATGGGCATAACTGAAGGGCCAACTTCGACATTTTGATTTAGTAAAAATAAGTCGTGTGTGGCCGCACCTTGAAAAATATAAAATTTGGTAAGTACCTAATTATTCAAGAATTTATCTCAATCTTTAGTGTAAGAATACTTTAGTGAATTGCAATTTTTCCATTTGTTTTTTCATTCTACATGAAAGAAAACACGTAAAACAACGTATTTAACAGTCATTTAACGACTAATTGGGAAAATAGATTTACACAGAATTTTTAATATCTTTAAACGGCTGCAAAATTCCAAATGGCTATAACAATTGCCATATTATGCGGCTTTGAATTATAGTCAATAAACAAACAACACCTAATTATACAGGTACTTAACTACTTACTTAACTAATTAACAGTTAATGTAAAATTAAAAGAAAAATATGTTCGGTGGTACGGGGTACAGAGACGTCCTAACGATCCTATAAATAGCTATTCAAATATTGTAACTATGTATAGGACCTTATTTTGTTTTGATTTATCGAATTTTGATTTTATTATTAATAGTTACCAGCAGTGAAAGAGGGACCTGGAAAACCCCTCGCATCTTAGTTAACGGCAGTTCAAAAATACTTTAGAGAAACGAACCTAAAAAAATCACTTGACATAGAACTGTGTACAGTAGAAAATGAGTCAAGCAAAAGGTAAAAATATCTAGCGTAATAATAAAATAATATTTGTATGTCAAGTGCTTAGTGATAAAAAAACGACTTTGTTCAAAAAACCTATGACAAATTATTTGTTGCAAAAATACTATAATTTGTGTGGAAATTAATTTGTCACGTCGATTTTTTTTATTAAAATACACCGTGAACCCTTGTGACTATTCGACACAAAGTTTAATATAAACAGCACAGCGAGATTCAAATTGCCACCGTGGTCACAAGTGTGCCATTACGATAAATCGTTACTATACACAAAAAGATGCTACACGTTGCTAGATTGGCAATCGGTGTGATTTCTACAGGGATAGTTACAATTTTATATAAAACTAGTTTTTCCCTTACGTAATATTAGAAAAACGTGAAAAACTTTTTTTTTTCAAAGAAATGGGAGAAATAGGCATATATTTCAATCAGGCTAGTTATGCAGCTGCGAGGTAAATATTCTTTTGAATCTAATTTGCCAGACTTCACTTTTAACATTTGCTGCGGTAAAGGCCGGTGCACCCTGCAATTTATGCGTCGATAGTCTGGACTGAAATGCCATGGAATATAATTAACTTAAGGATTAAGCATGCGAAAAGGAATATGCTCCACCATTTATAAAAATTAAATTGATAGCAGCGCCTACAATCTTTCGTGCGCGGGCAGAACTTTTTTTAGTGTTCATTAACATAACTAGCGCGAACAAGTGAATCGTAAAAAAATAACTTGAATACGAAAAGTAAATCGTGTTGATTGGGATTCGTCCTAAGTATGAATCATTAAAATCAAAGAGTGTTTTAAGTATTTCTTACGCTGTGTTATCAAAAGGTTCACCTAGAGTTATTTATATGAAGGACATATAAAGGCATCTATATGGAGGTTTTGTGGATGACTACCTCCTGGAGAAGCTATCTGAAAACATATTAATTAAAATTTAGGAACGGTGAGTATCTGCTTACATTTTCACCTATTATTTTTTTTGTATAACAGTGCATTTATAATGGGAAAACGTTACATTTAAAAATGATACACATTGTTGAAAATTTAATTGCCTGTTATTATGGCCATGTTTTAAACAGAGAAGCTGAAAAAGGCTTATTAGTTTTCGGGGGAAATATTACAAAATTAGTAAACTACCCTAAGAAGTATCTTAAACTTGTGTTCTTTGTGTAATCTCAATTCGTTCATCAGAAGCAGTAAACAATTCTTTTTTCAAATGTGTCAATATTATTTCACCACTAGGCTTGTTTGGCGTTCGAGTAGCCGTGGAAAGTGAAAGCTAATGGAGCGTTTCCACGGATTTAGTCTAGTGTTAAATAAACAAGTCTACAAACCATTCAGCACAACTGATAATAAATGCAATCGGACCTGAAACAAAAAGAGTTACTTACATAAGAAACGCGAATATTAAAGCGTTAAGCTTATCACAAACAGTGAAATTTAAAATTATATACTAATGTATCCCTCTTTCCACAACTTCTCAACATGTTTCATATATAATTTTAATACTATGTCGAAAGATACAGTTGTAAAAAAAGTCTCTACGTTTTTTTTTTCTATCGACATGACCTCATACTTCAGTATAAATTATATTTGTCACTTAAACACGCCTCTAAGGTAACAAAATATATTTAATATTCTTTTCAATAATTTTGGATAAACTTTTTTGAAATAATTTTTTCAAATTAATTTTGATACCGTTAAAACACAGCAATAATAAAGAAAAGTCAAAATCAATTTCGAATTTCCGAAATTTTACTATCCATATTATGGTTTGTGAGTGTAAAATTATATCAAAGTTTCCATAACATTTAAACAATGATGTAAGGTTTTACATTATTGAAGTAAAACTTCTTTACGCACGCTTGACTTGGGGAGTATGCTGGTGAATGCGTGACGAGAGCGTTACGAAAAGTGTGATCGGGCGAGGCGAACGGAAGTTGAGAGGGAGATATAAGTTAGTGAAGATAGAAAGAGAGAGAGTTACGTTTCGTATATTACTGTAGGGACAAGAGAGAGAGGTGCGAGCACACATTTTCTTTCTCTATTTCTCTCATAGCCAGTTATGTTTCGTATATCTAAGACACAGTGCAAGCCTATTGTCTGTATCACACTGTAGGAACAAGAGAGAGCAGTGCGCGCGCACATTTTCTTTCTCTCTTCCTCTCATAGCCAGTGCATGAAATATATATATATATATATATATATATATATATATATATATATATATATAGATATATATATATGCGAGTTTGCTAGCGTTACGTGAACGGTGATTTTTTTATTATTTTGTAATTTCATTTCGTTCTTGAACAATTTTATAAATTATTATTTTATTCAATACATTTAATATTCTACGTTTAAAGTGAATAAAATTGTAAATTCATTTTAAAGTTCATATTTTGTGAATTTGAAGTTTTACTTCAGTCGTGTGGTCTAAAGCACACTCGTTTTTTATTTTTATTAACAAATTCATTTTTATAATTTAAATATTATATAAGGGATACGATGTCCTTTTTACTTTATAATACAAACGTTGTACTTAACTCTTTGCATTCCACTATTCCAGCAGTCAATACAATTACAACGCCGAGCCTATATGTAACTGCGTTGAATGCAAGGAGTTAAGGAAGCCGAGATGAAGCATATCAAAGCAAAATGTGTAACAGTTTTAATGGTCTCGTTTAATTTGATATCAATTATGTGTTGACACATCTTGATAGTCTTTGTCTTCTCGAATATATCTGGACTTACTATTGAAATAATTTATTTATTATTTCGCGGTTACAAAAACGTAACCGCGAAATTTAAAATCATCTGGTTTGTTTTTCAATTTGTTAACGGGAGAACATTCAGAAAATTCAATGAAAATTTAAGAGAAATTCAATGGAAATTGATTTATGTGGTCTATAACAGATTTAATCCAACTTTAGCACAGTGGACTATTGTTCTGTTACAAGTATGCACAGTCGGAATAAAGTGAATAAAAGTGTGGAACAAAAGAACAAATCTTTACAAAACACATTTCTATATTTATGTTTTACAGATGAGTATTATTAAATTTATTTTTGCACAAACCATTTTGTATTTGCACTTTCATAAAAAAACGGCGAGTATTGCATCGCCATCACATTATAGTACATTGATAAAACTATTGCTCATTCGCAATTTAATAATAAGCTCGTGTTGTCACAAATATGGTTAAACGATTTCGCATCAAGAGTGGCACGTTTTAAGACTTATCCGAGTTATAGCAGAAAAAGTAACCTAAAATCTCAGACGTCAAACAGTGTAACTTTTGTAACGGTATTTAGGTGCGATTAACTTTCTTTACTTTCTCCACCAGCTAGTCGTTTATTATATTGTCGATGTAGTGTGTGCATATGTGCGTACCCACGCACTTATGTGCACCGCACGCACACGCACACACACATATAAACCTACTATGGTTCTATATATACATATATTTTTATGAGCTTTCATTAACTGTGCCCCAACCAACCAGCATTTCACGCATTTAAATAATTAAATACACAAAGCTATCGTGTTATTAGCAATTGTCTGTATTAACGTCTTCTGATGAGATGTTCAACCTATGGTTCTTGACTTCTGTCAGACAACAGATTTTCAAAAATAAAAATTTTAAGTTTAAACTAATTCTGCACCTTTAATAAAGAAACAATAAATATAACCTATTTTTGGAACCATAAACTATATTTAGAGGAAATTCTAGAATTTGTTTGTTTTTTCAAGTTTTTCTAAATACGAAAAAAAATAATTTTTAAATAACTTAAAAATAAATATACGTCGTCATGGAACACTTGGCAGATGTGAAACATCTAATTTTTTTTCACTATCACTTTTACTACCAATGTAACTCATATTTTAATAAACGCTTTTAACGTTTTAAGACAGTATAATACAATACACCGATATAGACGAGTGTAATTGTAAGCGTTAATAAATTTTTAAAAAATGCTGGTACACTAATGCACACGTAACGTAGCGTGTGCCTAGAGAGGGATGCGTAAAACCGGAAAGAATCGACAAGACACGGAGTTGGTCGAATAGTACGTTCGCGTCGTGCCATAAAAACGTTTTAACTCCCATCCAAAGGCGCCATTAGATGTCTTACATCAATAATTGGCCATGCCATAACGTATCAAATAACGGACAAACAGAAAACTCTCATAAGACATAAAATATTTGTATGGACTAGTAAACATCGAAATTAATAGTTTTTTCAAAATAAAATAGTCGTATTTTAGGTATTCCTAATACAACAAAACAAACATTAGCCACCGTGTGCTCGTTAAATTACTTAACAAGCCTGTCTTCGCTTAGACGTACGATAAAGCATATACTTAAGCTTGTGAAGGGCATTTGTACAGCGTCGATATATTTTATTTCCAGTACGCCAATCAACTTTAAACCGGGAGGTCGCTCTGTTGTTGCCGTTTTCCTATAACATTTCACCGTTACTTTATTTTCCTGTATGTATTAAAAATGTTGCAAAACGACAATTCAAAATTGATTTTTTCAAGAATATTAGTTTCATATTACGTTTGATTTGTTTGCTACCCTACTTTAAATCCATGCGTTATTATTTTATTTTTGGGTCGCAATAATATAAAAGAGTGTGTGTATTGTGATTAATTTCATTTCATTACTCGGAGTGAGGTTCTAAGATAGGTATTTATAAAAAGGTTTTAATTTTTTTTTTTAATTTCTGTTAAACATATTTTTAATTTAAATTATAGACAGATTACGATTTATCTTACATCTAAGTAGGGGTAGAGAGGGAAACTGTCACATTTTTCTGGTTGATTACGTCAATATATTTAATGACAAAAAGCATAAAATTGTGTATGGTACAAATATTAAACTATGCAGTAGATTGAATAGAGATTGAAATATAGTTTAAGATATATTTCGTTGAACGTCACATCCTGACCTCTTCGAGGTCATCATACTTATGATTACATCATACTCATAGAAATGTAAATTTATATGAATATCTTTATCTCTATTTAATGACGTCCCAACTTACTGATTCCGATGGCGGATAAATAATTATATATCGATTACGCAAGAGAGTGACTCTTGGATATAGCAAGAAATATATGAGAACAGGCTCGAACCAATGACCGTCTTTCAAGTAGACATAATGTGAATAGGATTCTAAAAATTAATAAAAGTACGTGGAAATGGTTTCCGTGAATGTGGCAAATAAAAAACCCACAAGTGTATTTCGAAATACGCATAAAATAAATCCGCCCGCAACTTCTGAAATTAACGACGCAATCACTTGAAACAATTTTGATGAAAAGATGTAATGCTAAGCTCTAACATTTTTCTAATACTCTGTGCCATAATTAGAGGGAGGTGAATAGACAACGTACATACCTTTAAAGTGTAATATTTTGTCAATCAAGGTTTAAAAATGAAAAATAGAAATGGAAACTCGATCTCGTTTTAAAACATCTTTTCAAATAATACCTCCCTCGATTTTTTCTTTTTCCTCTTAGATGAAAAAGTACATGAAAAACTGTTTTGATATTTTTCGCCACACTCAAATCACCATAGCTTACGGACGGACAGATGACGAAATTAGAAGGGTTTCTTTTTTTTCTATTTCTTTTTTGAAGTAAAAAATGGTTTATAAAAGGCGTTGCTGCAAGGCAACAACTAGGATATTAATACAAATGGGTGTAAAACGGCAACATTTCAAAGCTGGCTGTATTTCTTATTTCTTAATTACAATATTAAAAATTGATGACCCGGACACAATCATTCATTATTAACGGTCTTTTATGGAAAAAAAACGCAAATAGTGGGTTTTTGTTCCGTTCATTAATAAAAATCAAAGCGCTTTATTGACAACTATATACACACTTTGTGGCGTTTATTTATACCACTTAGCCACATATTGACGATGATTTACGCCACAAAGCTCTGAAATTACACCTACATTCATTACAAAACTCTGCGCACTCACGTCTACGTACAAAACATAGCATCGAGTTGTTCATTATTTGCACTAAGTAACTTTATACTTATGACTATTTACTATTGTTTTGGTGACTACAGCTGACCGAAGTAGAATTGGGAGCTCATCATGTTTGAGAGTCTGATCTGCGAGCCGTCATTCGTGGCGGCGGCGAGCTCTTATTATGCAGCGATGGGCCCGACTTGGGTTGGCGCCTTGCAGACCTTCCTCGCCGCCCAGTGCGCCTTCACCAACCCAAACCAGTGGCCGGAGGATAGGACAGCGGAAGTGCTTGACGGTAATTCATCACAGGCTTAAGAAGTCTTAGTGAGCTAAGGGAGTTGGGGTGATGTGTAGTAAAGTTGGATAAATTTTCCTTTCCTTCTGTTAGTTTTATGTAATTGTCAACCAAACTTTATCATTAGTATTAACTGATACATTCTAACTTTATTTGTATACGGATGAACCAAAAGTAACTGATAGTACTAACATGATCGGCAACATTACAGTCTATTATTTTGTCTATTGTTTTCTCCTATGATTTCGAACGAAGATAAGAATTATAGAAAAAAAAGGTCTTTATTTTGTCTATTATATTCCCCCATGACTTCGAACGAAGATAAGAATTATAGAGAAAAAGGTCTTTAATTTGTCATTATTTTCTCCCATGACTTCGAACGAAGATAAGAATTATAGAAAAGAAAGGTCTTTAATTTGTCATTATTTTCTCCCATGACTTCGAACGAAGATAAGAATTATAGAAAAGAAAGGTCTTTAATTTGTCATTATTTTCTCCTATGACTTCGAACGAAGATAAGAATTATAGAAAAAAAAGGTCTTTAATTTGTCATTATTTTCTCCCATGACTTCGAACGAAGATAAGAATTATAGAAAAAAAGGTCTTTAATTTGTCATTATTTTCTCCCATGATTTCGAACGAAGGTAAAAATTATAGAAAAAAACAGTTCTGATTACGTCTAGAAATTTTTCCTGGAAAATTAGATGACCCATTTACCTTGGTATTTACGAGCGCGTCTATATATGGGTGTATTTATTCTTTCTTATTATAATATATTTATTACGATTATAAATGTATTTAATAAACTGTGAAGTCGAGGTTACAGCTTTCTTCAAGAGCTATAAAATATAATCTCATTTGACTGTTTTTTTTTGATATTTCTGGCCGGGGGCTTCAAAAATTACTAATAAATAACTATAACAAAACTATAATATATCAGTAATGTTTAAGACATACAAAATGAAATTATGCGTACTGTCCTTTCTATTCGATGAACATATTTATAGCACGACGTTGCTACCTGTCCACGAAAACCCAGAGCGCCATATAATTATCGAATGTATGAAGTGTTTATCTAAATGATGTTCTCTGTTGTCGTTGTACATAATGAGATTCCAAGGAGTTACTAATAGCAACTACGATACGTTAAGCGCAAGTTTAAGTGCTAGATGTAAAAATGATAAAATAAATATTTACACCAATTTCTTATCTAATTTACTATTGTACCCTTTGTTTGTTTTGTTATATTTGTTTGTTTTGTTCGTAATAATGTCTAAAACCATTCAACTGATAATGTGAAAACTAATTTCTAAACAAAGTAACTAAACTCGACGATAAGGTCTACTTGGCTTATCAACAACCCCAAGTAGTGTAGTCCATATTTATTCATTTAGATCGAACGGAATTGGATACAAATGAGGGTAACATTTGTGGTGTATCTGCCGATAGTATTAAACATAAAAAAAAACTTTAGACATAAACCTCTTGGTAACCACGTCTAATTATACTAGCAAATACGACCGCGAACCTTTATTAGCAATTACGTTGCTTTGTATTGTCTGCCGATTCGAATCAACAATGCACCATGCGGAGAAAGTCGGCAAAAGCCCTTTATGAATTTAAGTAATTAATATTGTATATTTAGCATTCCTGTAATTTTTCTCAAATTAGAGCAAATGCCCAGAAAATATGATCAAATGTTCTTCAAACTTGAATTTTTTACATGAAATTAAAAGTATGACAAAACTAAAACCCGTTGAAGCTTCAAACATTCGAAAAACGTGAAAATTGTTCGTTTTACGTTTAAAAGGAGTTTGACAGAACAAACAAAATTTTGAAATTAATGTGATTATGTTTTTTGTGCTATATTTAAGAAATTTATTTTACTAAATTATATATATATATATATATATATACATATATATATATTTATATATATATATATATATATATATATATATGTATATATATGTATATATATATATATATATATATATATATATATGTATATATATATATATATATATATATATATATATATATATCATATGGGAACATTTAAACACTTTGACTTCTCAATCGGTCCAACAACTTTCGAATAATTTCCTTTGCCTGTTCGTATATTCAGAAGCAAATTTAAATACAATGCTAATAATTACTTGTTTTATACAAAAATATGCTTTTATAACAACATATAAATATACATTTATGTATAAATTTGAACGCTAATATCAAAAGCAATATTGACAAAAGCCAATGGTTATAGCTAATGATAACCCAAATAGTATTCTCTGATAGTGCTTATCACTTTGTTTGGTAATATTAGTATAAACTATTGGTACCACTTTAAGTCAAGATCTGAAGAAAGTAAAACTTTGTTTAGATTGTTATTTAACGCACGCCATTATAATAAGTTTTCTTTCACGCACATATAATATCTGCATTAATAAAATGATTAAACAAATTATGTAATGATTTAATAGGATTAGAAGAACATACCTCATACTTTAATATAAGTGGATTTAAGGATTAAGTAAAAGTCCACTCTGTAATACAAAAGCTGTTCGAATCACTTTTAAAATTATATCGACATAAAATCATATGGCTACAAAAATTACTCATACATACGTAACGCTCTAGATATATAAAAATCTGTTAATATAACAATTATTGTTACTGATACAGCTTTACATGAAATATAATTACACACTTGCTAATATTTAATAACGCTTTTCAGGCATTTATATATTTTTATATCATATATATATTTATACATACCTCAAATCATAAAAATGCAATTAAATCATAGGGCGTCCATTTTGTTTAGGAGATTTTTAATAACTTTTTTCAATATTAAAATGATCGTCAATTTAAATTTTAATCGCTGAAAATTCGCGTTTAGCCAGATGCTTTACGCGTGTTAAGACTTTTAATTTTTTTTAGAAAAGTGAAAGTCGTACACTGGAATTTTCAGAATTAATACTGACTATTATAAATATATTATGACATCTTCAAATATCTGTCTGAAGAATTACAAGCATCTAGTTTCATGTCTGTACGACTTGTCAGATTTTTAATTAAATCATTAAGGGTTTGTTGGGAATAGAAGTTAATATTTTTTTCAGAATTTAAGTGGCGATCGCACTGAACATGACACTTACAAACAATTTTTTCATATATTCAGGTATCTGCCTGAAAAATTACAAGCATCTAGTTTCATGTCTGTACGACTTGTCAGATTTTTAATTAAATCATTAAGGGTTTGTTGGGAATAGAAGTTAATATTTTTTCCAGTATATAAGTGGCGATCGCTCTGAATTTGACACAAATCAATTTTTGATGTATTCAGGTATCGGTCCGAAAAATTAGGAGCATCTAGTTTCATGCGTCTACGTCTGTTGGGTTTAGGAGAAATTAATAATATTTTGTCAGTATTTAAATGGCCATTGCTCTGAATTCGACTTACAAATAAATTATGATATATTTAGTTATATGTCTGAACAATTAGAAACATCTAGTTTCATGCGTCTACGTCTGTTGGGTTTAGGAGAAATGAATAATATTTTGTCAGTATTTAAATGGTCATTGCTCTGAATTCGACTTACAAATAAATTATGATATATTTAGTTATGTGTCTGAATAATTAGAAACATCTAGTTTCATGCGTCTACGTCTGTTGGGTTTAGGAGAAATTAATAATATTTTGTCAGTATTTAAATGGCCATTGCTCTAAATTCGACTTACAAATAAATTATGATATATTTAGTTATATGTCTGAACAATTAGAAACATCTACTTTCATGCGTCTACGTCTGTTGGGTTTAGGAGAAATGAATAATATTTTGTCAGTATTTAAATGGTCATTGCTCTGAATTCGACTTACAAATAAATTATGATATATTTAGTTATATGTCTAAACAATTAGAAACATCTAGTTTCATGCGTCTACGTCTGTTGGGTTTAGGAGAAATGAATAATATTTTGTCAGTATTTAAATGGTCATTGCTCTGAATTCGACTTACAAATAAATTATGATATATTTAGTTATATGTCTAAACAATTAGAAACATCTAGTTTCATGCGTCTACGTCTGTTGGGTTTAGGAGAAATGAATAATATTTTGTCAGTATTTAAATGGTCATTGCTCTAAATTCGACTTACAAATAAATTATGATATATTTAGTTATATGTCTGAATAATTAGAAACATCTAGTTTCATGCGTCTACGTCTGTTGGGTTTAGGAGAAATGAATAATATTTTGTCAGTATTTAAATGGTCATTGCTCTGAATTCGACTTACAAATAAATTATGATATATTTAGTTATATGTCTGAATAATTAGAAACATCTAGTTTCATGCGTCTACGTCTGTTGGGTTTAGGAGAAATTAATAATATTTTGTCAGTATTTAAATGGCCATTGCTCTAAATTTGACTTACAAATAAATTATGATATATTTAGTTATATGTCTGAACAATTAGAAACATCTAGTTTCATGCGTCTACGTCTGTTGGGTTTAGGAGAAATGAATAATATTTTGTCAGTATTTAAATGGTCATTGCTCTGAATTCGACTTACAAATAAATTATGACATATTTAGTTATATGTCTAAACAATTAGAAACATCTAGTTTCATGCGTCTACGTCTGTTGGGTTTAGGAGAAATGAATAATATTTTGTTAGTATTTAAATGGCCATTGCTCTAAATTCGACTTACAAATAAATTATGATATATTTAGTTATATGCCTGAACAATTAGAAACATCTAGTTTCATTCGTCTACGTCTGTTGGGTTTAGGAGAAATTAATAATATTTTGTCAGTATTTAAATGGTCATTGCTCTGAATTCGACTTACAAATAAAATATGATATATTTAGTTATATGTCTGAACAATTAGAAACATCTAGTTTCATGCGATTACGTCTGTTGGGTTTAGGAGAAATTAATAATATTCTGTCAGTATTTAAACGGTCATTGCTCTGAATTCGACTTACAAATAAATTATGATATATTTAGTTATATGTCTGAACAATTAGAAACATCTAGTTTCATGCGTATAAGACTCGCAAGATTTTTAAATAAATCATTAGTCTTGTCTTGTGTTATCATTAGTTTAAGACAAATTATTAATTAATTGTTTTTTCAATATTTAAATCGCCGCCGCGATTTGTTGGGTTGATCACAAGGCATACGGCCTTTGACGATGCAGCGCACCGCGGGGACTCGGGCTCAATTCCCAGGCGGTCGTCAAACGGGGTTGGACTGGTGTTATGGTTGGCTATAAGAGATAGCTCTCGTAACAATAAGTCCACCATATGTATCAATTAGATACATTAAAGTAGATAAATAAAATAAAATAAATAAATGGCCGTTGCTCTAAATTTGATCATTATAAATATATTATGATATATTAAGAAATCTGCCTAAAAATCAAGCATCTAGTGAATTATGTTTTCGTGTATATTTATCACGTGTAAATTCGAAACGATTACAATTAAGAACTTGAATTTAACAAAAATGAAGACTCGACAAGGAAAATGAACTTTCGTAAAGTGAAATTCATTAAATATTTATTTCATTCCTTGTGTTATTATTGATTGTGACATACGTATCCGCCATATTTTATTAAAATCCTTAATTTCAATTATGAAATAGCACTGTCATATAATATAAAATGTTAGCTTGGTTTTTGTACAAAATTAGTATAACTTCTTCCTGACATATAACAAAGAACAGACAATTTAAAAACTTAATAGTTTCTTTACAAAAACTTCATCCACAAATAACAAATTTACGTTGAAAAATTTCATTTGCATAATTTCTAATGAACAAATTTTATAGTTTTTAAAATCGAGTAACAAACAGACTTTGATAATGGAGGAATTATAAAGATGAATAAAAACTACAACAGTCCTAAAAATCTAGCTATACACGAATCCATCTTAGAGAATCAATTTATGATGTATGGACAGATCCCAACTTCGACTTCATCGTGGTGGGCGCAGGGTCGGCGGGCGCTGTCGTCGCCAACAGGCTCAGTGAGAATCCTAACTGGAAAGTTCTACTCGTCGAAGCTGGTGGAAACCCAACGCTCAAGACAGAGGTCAGTTTCTGAGTTTTTTTTTATATCAATACAGATTATAAGCATAGTCGTCTATCTGTCTGTATGTACGCGGTTTTCTCAGTAACTGATAAACATATTTTATTCCAGTTTTCATTAATAGATAGACGGATTCACGAGAAAAGTAATAAGTGTACAATTTATGAATATTTTGTGAAAATTACCTTACAAGTAATCATAAATATGAATAAAGTCGAAAAAAGCTTTCGCCGGAGTGGTATATTGGCATACGCTGCTAAAATCCTTAGATGTACATGGAAACGATGTATGGGTAATATTGTTTTTATTGTCAAATAGTTCCACAATAAAATCTGCGACACCACATGTGTACATATTACAACCCTTATAAAATCCATAATAAACGTTCACTCTTTGAAAAGAAAAACATAAATTTTCAACTTTCTACTGTACAAAACTGGATCAATCAAATAATATAACTTATTTCGTAGCAGAAAGCACACTGAAGTGTATTCGAGAATAATCCTTTAAGAGGATCCAGATTAATTAGTCCTCGAAAATTCATATCCTCAAATCAAAATAGGTCAACATTGGCTTTCGCAGTTTTTGTGCAATAAATCTCATAAATCACTGTGAACCGCAGTAGAAAAACGATAAAACAGTTGCAAAATAAAATTTAAATTAAAATGATAAAATTCATCAAAAACGTTACTGTAAAGAGCCCGTCCCGTTTTAAAAATTATTTGTAAGAAGTAGCGAGATAAAAACAGCCAAGTTCTTGCAGAACTTTGTTAGAGAGGCGTAGATGATTTGAGTTAGAGCTTCCTGTTAACATTTAATGACTATTAATCTACTTCATGAACGTAGCCGCGATAAAAATAATTAAAGATAACTACATAACACCACATTAAACAAAGCCGCGATGTTTATCTATCGCTTTTCCATACGATAAGATCTATAAAACCATTAGAAATTTATGTTTATATAACTCTGGCTGATAAAACTAAAAATATGCGAAACTTTGGGTATATTAATGGATGGATATTTGTCATTATATAAAAAAATTGGCATAGTAATAGATTATTATAACATAAATAACATTAAACTCGTCCTGGAATTCGAAGTAGTTCCTAAGGAATAGCCTCCATTTTTCATGATGTTCGTTATCTTCCTACACAATCACATAGAAAAATACGGCAAAGTTGATATTTTAGCCTATTTTAAAATAATACCGTGTAACCTGAATTCCCAAATCGAAAATGGGTTTCCGCGAGGTAGAATACAAAATCATCTCATCCTCTATCACCTAATCACAAAGTTATTAGTAGATGCGAACGAATTTTTAAAAAAGTTGGAGTAGAACTTGTAAGAAACTGGATTGGCATATAGGCTAAATCACAGTACCCACAGGAACGAAGTCGCGAACAGAAGCAGCATCCAATAAATATTTTGATTATATATCAGTGGGTAAGTCAGTACAAGTTATGAAATTGACAAGGACGATTTAGATAAAAAATTAAATTTGAAATACATTATAATTTGATATTCATCAATTTATATACCAAAAGAAAACCAGACTTCCAGCATTCGCTGGAGCCGAGTTAGAAGTGTCAAAATTACTGCAAAGTCTTCCAGGTAAAGTGTGCAATGCCTGGTAGTGGCACTCGAAACTTGATGGTGCACTGCACAGTAGATAAAGCAAAAACTGGAAAACAAACACTGCACAATATCATTAAATAAATAGTGACTTTTCAGCATTCAAAACCTGTACTAGTTCACAGAAACAAAATTGTATAGAAAACAAATATTCATAATTAGAAAACAAAATTTTGATTACATAGTAACTTAATTTGTAACGTATCCGTGAGTGCCATAGAGCGATACATAATTACATTAGCTTATTGATCAAGATCTAGCAAATCGATGCTTAAACAGTAGTATTGTGCCAAACGCGTGTCAGTCAATACTCCTGAAAATTGAACATGACTTAGCGCTGCAAAACAATCTGATGAAAGAAATTAAAAACAATATAAAAAAAAACACAAACGATAGTATAATCGAAATGTTCATTTCATGTAAGGCAAAATTTTACCAATTACAAGAAATTGTAGACGCAAAGAATTAAAATCGATCGTACCGAAAAACAGATCGAAAAATATTTGAAGAAAAAACGTCTAACTTAAAAAAAAGCAGTGGTAATCGAACGTGATTTTTTGGAATTGAAAACATGCAAAACAATTGGCAAAAAAGGTAAGAAAATTGACTGTTATAACGCTAACGACATTGGGGTGAAAAACGACTACATACTGAAACTAAAGATAATTAATTCTCTATCAAAGAAGAGCTTTCCGCTAAGGTAGTATAAAAAATAAGTGAAATAAAAAAGAAATTGATCAGCAAAGAGAAAATTAAGTGGAAAAACAGAGAAAGAAAGTCTACATACATACTACAAAGTCTCAAAGAGAAACAAATTCTACATTCAATATGATGAGTTAGTAATATCGGATAACATAAATAGAGTTTAAAAATCAAAGAAATCAATCGAGGAACATAAGAACAATAAATTTGTAGAAATTCATTATTCACAATTAAATGAAACTACGTGATGTAGTATTATATCTACTTTCTTTAATTTCTTTACCACTATTGTGGTAAAGAAATTAAAGAAAATAGAAATATTACTACATCACGTAGTTTCATTTAATTGTGAAAATTATTTCGGTTAATTTGCTTCAATAATTTTAAGAGATGTAGACAAATACTTCCTATGTTTTTCGACACGCACATTGCTGTTTTTTAAATTTTTTAATTAGTTTTTAATTAAGTAGGAATAACTCATAAAAGTGGTTCTACTGTCATAATATTTTAATATTTCCTAACATCTCCGACTGGACAATATAAATATTGACATCATAATTTTATGGGATCTCTCTGCAATATTGAGGTTAACACAGATCACTGATCAGTAACGTTAGCCAAATATGAAACACTTTAAAATACTCTGTTTCCACGGCTTCGCCTGAGTGTATTTTATTCCCTCGTAACTGTCATGCGTTTATCGAATACTCTACCACGAAACCCCTGCTTTCCTATCACATTATCAATTTAGATTGAGTGGTGACAAAATTGTGGATACACGATTTTTTGTTTATAAAGTTGTAATCATATTTACGCATTTTTCGGTACATTAGAAACTTATTTAAAAAACAAAAATATAATATTAACACAATAATATTAAGTCAACTACTTTATACGCAAATACAAAAATCTTTGAATGTCCATAATTTTATTTCTAGAAACATTTCTAACAGAACACAAAATCGATTTAAAATGAAATTAACTCAATACCTGTGGAGATTACTTCTAACAAAAGACTTGAACAGAAACTTTCCTTTTTTCTAACTGGTATATAGCAAGAATTTCTTTTCGTATCCCTCTCAAAAATATAAAAGGCAAACAATCGATAACGTTTTTTGATTTGAGCGGAAAATAACTAAATTTTCAATAAAAGAAAAGATTCTTTATTTACAACACTTTCTTCAGCATTACTTAAATACTTTATTATAACAAACGGAACTTATATAAAAAAAAAGTTATAATAAACGCTATAGCCCATATTTCTTATTCCGAAGGAATACCCGTATCGCTGAAGTTTAAGACAATTATTTGTTAATCGTTGCATAGCTTCATATTGTTTTGATTATGCCGTGCGATGTCTTATGCTCGTACACTGCGTAACGTTTAACGCTTTATTTAAATAGTGTGTTCGAGAACAGGGTGAGATACTAGAAAATTTTATTTAGTATAATGGTCTTATTTTGCACAGGAAATTATAGAAGCTGGCTAGCTCTCCCAATTCATCAAGACCTGTGAAACATACATTTTCAATATTCAACTTAAATGTCCGAAAATCATAGACTGATTCATTCTCTTCATGTGCCAATTATGATAATTTTTATTGCCGTAAACCTGTAGAAAAAAATTAATGAACTATTAATAACATTAATATCTAAACAACAAAGAAAAAAAATCCCTGGAAAATAATACCCCATTTAATCTTCCCTTATCTTTTTATAGGTTTTAAGATAAGGGATCACCTCCATAAATATACACAGTACGGCCCGTGATGCTTATATATATATATATATATATATATATATATATATATATATATATATATATATATATATATATAATATATATGTATACATAAGTATTATCACTTTATTTTGGTAAGTGTTATAACTGTGGTCTAAACCACCGTTCTTCGAAGACTCAAAATCTTCGTGTTTCGTACTATTTTCTTTTTGTATGTAATACCATTTCGTAGCTGCTCACCTTTATATTTTTTTATTGTATTTACTTTAACCCCAAACTAAAATATAAAAATATTAATGTTATCTCCGCAGATGCCACTGGTCTTATTCAACAATCTAAAAACGGAGGTTGACTGGCAATATCTAACGGTACCACAAAATAAATCCTGTCTCGGCTCCAAAAACCGACAGTGTTCATGGCCACGAGGCAAGGTGCTTGGCGGTTGCACCAGCATCAACGGCATGTTCTACGTCCGCGGTAACAAGGATGACTATGATGAGTGGGAGAGACTTGGAAACACCGGATGGGGATACAAAGATGTCTTGAAGTACTTCAAGAAAAGCGAAAGCCTAACAGAGAAGTTAAGAAACATGGCAGGAGCTGAAAAATATCACGGATTCGAAGGATATCTTCACACAGAAATCACTGATGACAAAATCGTATGGGAGGACATTATTGTAAACGCTTATAAAGAAATAGGTCATAAATTCACTGAAGATTACAATGGAGACGAACAGATTGGTGCACATAAGCTCTTTTCTACCATAAAAAAAGGACGACGTTGGAGTACAGCAAATGCATTTATAGCTCCTCTTAAGGACATAAGAAATTTTTACGTTATGAAATATACTTTAGCTACCAGACTGATTTTTAAAGGCAATTCTAATAAGGTATTGGGCGTCGAATTTGAAAAAAACGGCAGAAAAGAACGCGTATATGCTAAGAAAGAAGTAATCATTTCTGGTGGTGCAATTAATACACCACACCTTCTCATGCTATCTGGTATCGGACCAAAAAGGCAGTTAGAAGAACTGGGAATTAAAGTGATTTCCGACTTGCAAGTGGGACAAAATTTGCAAGACCATCCGTATACTTTTGTGCTGCATAAAATTAAAGAAAAAGAAATGAGTCTTTCAGACTTCACTCTAAACTGGATAAACTATATTGAAAATCGTACAGGAATATTCAGAGGTTTAGGTCCTATGAAATGTGGGAGTTTTATGAACACTAGAGACACGGAATCTCCAATCCCAAACATACAACATATAAACTTATTCATGCCGGCAAATATAAATAAAAATATTCCTTATCTTGAAAACCATAATTTCGATGATGAAATTATAAAAGCAGGAAATGACTTAAATAATGGTTACACGCTGATAGCTACGCTAGTGGTACAACTTCGTGAGAAATCTGTTGGCCAAATAAAACTCTTATCTTCAGACCCGCACGACTACCCCATAATAGATCCAAATTACTTCGACAACGAAGAAGACTTGGATGATATGGTAGCTGGAATGTTAATTGCAAATAAATTAAGTGAATCTGAAGCGTTCAAAAAGGCCGGCGCTGAATTAGCGAAATTGGACATAGAAGCTTGCAGGCCTTACGACGTGAGGAGCGCCGAGTACGCGAGATGTATTGCGAGATACGTAACTTTTACGACTTATCATCCGGTGGGTACGGCTAAGATGGGTCCAGATTCAGATCCAGATGCTGTTGTAGATCCAACATTAAAAGTTCGAGGTGTCGAAGGATTGAGAGTCGCCGATACCAGTATAATGCCTAACATCGTAAGGGGTAACACTAACGCGCCAGCCATTATGATTGGCGAAAAGGCAGCGGATATGATCAAGACTCACTGGCTAAATTTAGAGCACAGAGAGTTGTGATTCTCTCAAACTATAGACAGTTTTTTATAGATTAAACGTAACTTAAAACAATAAAATGAAATCTTTACTACTATTTTTCTATTAAAAACCATGGTATAGTTTACAGACATTGGTTAAATATAACAAATTGCATTTGAGAACATGAAACAGTGTGAGTCGTTAGAAATACTTAAATTCGTTAAAGGAAATATAGAAATACACATTTGAAAAAATACATATCTGGATATGCGTTTTTTTAGATTTGCTTACAATTTGAAAAGTACTTCGTCTAAATTTATTGATGTTACATGTTAAATACTTTGACTAGATCAAGACATATACCATTATTAATAAAATCTTTCGGGTTAATGAGGGAACCTATTAAAATTTAAGATATGAGTTTTATTTAATCAAAACCAGCTGAAGAATAATGTGATTTTTAATACTATATTATTTTCATTCATTTATGACTGGTAAAATCGCTGCAACTGTAATCATTATTCGAGACTTATAAATAAAGCAGATCCTTGTTCAGTCTCATGTTGCATGTAGATCGGCGCGGCATCTAGTATAACGTCATAATACGAAATTACCTGCACGAGCAATATTTTCAAAAGTTTCTAGATAGCTGTATTAAATTAACGATAGCTTCAACTCTTCACTTTAGTGATGTTCTTTAGTTGATATGAAACAAGTTATTAACTTATTCAATATTATATAAATCAATTTATTAATTTCTTGTGGCTACTAAATTGAAAAATATGTAAATTTATATTATGACGTTATTTTCTAAAATGGTAGAACCACATTTTAAGTTGATATAAAATACCATATAAACTTATTGTGCTCCAACACTATATTTTTGTACTGATTTTAATTATAAAGCTATTGTAATCGTGCTAACCATATTATTATTAGAATATTAACTACAATAAATTATACTACCTTTTATTGCACAATCTAAAAGATGTAAATTATAGGTCGATTTTAAATTTGTTTTATTTAGTACATAACTTGTCCTCACCGTGTTATTTATGTTATAGTTATTAAAACTTATTTCAAATGAATAAATCTACGTTTTCCTTGTGCAGTAACTTTTAAAATAACATAAATTAATTTGTACACATACACTATGATGTTTTGAGATCTAGTTTATTTGAAAGTAGGCTTAATTTTCCATACACTAAAAAAAGACCATCTTCGGCAAGCCGTTTATATTTTATTTCAATTTACTTACTTAAAATTACTCATCGAGGGTCGCTTAAAATATGGTCAAAATTTAGGGATCTAACGTGGAATTAATACATCAATGTTAATCTGTTATGTTTTGAAATATAAGAAATGTAAAATTTCAAAAATACGCGAGAAATTTCGAAAAAAATTGCAAAAAAAGTTTTAAACCCCATGAAAAAATAATGAATTAAGATTGTTGAGAAGGTACATCGACTGGCTTGAATTGTCAATTAATGCAGTACGGTTGACGACGAAAACTTGTGCCATCAGAATTTGTAGGAAGCCATCCAGACAAAGAAAAAATCTGTCTCTTCTTACCAACAAATTTATTTTAAGAATCGAAATACCTTATCAAGTCGAAGCAAGCTAGCCCTAATCTTTAAAGGCGTGACCAAACCTAACACTCCAGCGTCTGCTAAAAATAAAGAGCTATGAACTACGTGAGAAAATACCAATAGCAATAACACCAGGTGAGGCATTAGTTCTGATATTTAACAGAAACTCAAATAACTCGACGTATTTCGTAAACAGATTGACTTCTAAAAATGATATGATGAAAATATAAACTTACTGTAAAGATGAAACTACAAGATTTAAGTCAGTAACAGAAAATTAGTTATGTGAACAGTAATAAGAAGTATTTAAGTCTTTGTCTAGCAAAAAAAAAATAACTTAATAACTTGTGTGTACGTAATGTTAGTGTATAAACGAAGTTCTAGACAAAGTAATTAATTAAAGTAATGTGGAATTAATTTAAGTAATGGTTGAATCAAGTGCTACGATGTCTTTCGTTCACTTGATTCAACCATTACTTAAATTAATTCAAGATTCTACCTCAACAGGAAGTAACCCTTACTAGTTTTTATGAGTGAGTCTGTATTAAAATATATCTTTTATTATTATAATCTTTTATTCCATTGAGTTAAACGATTATTTTTTTTAAACGACTATAAATAAAACTTTAACTTGACACCTGGGAGAAAAAAAATATTTTGACAGATATACGGACAACAAAGTCACCATTTCATGCTGAGGCAAGGAAGCCTATATAGAGAAAATAATATATTGACAAGCTTGGAATATTAGAAGGTCAACCAAAATTCGGATATGGCGCCAGAAACAGAGATGTACCCAAAATTACAACAACAAAAATTTCACAGAAAATTACCAGAGGCGATTAAGAGATTATTTACAGATCTAGTTTTTTAAAGCATTCCATTTGTAGTTATCTGTGAATTCATTGGGTACTGTGAGAAAAGATGTGTTTCTCTATGTATGGGTTCATAACTGGCGGCCAAATTGCGTAAAGCAAATTTTACTATTTGCTTTATGATTGAATATTTCTTCAGAATTAGTTAGCAATGTTAATTTGTAGCTATGCCATCAGTCTTCTTATTTAACTAAGAATGTAAACCAATACAAGTCCATTTGTCTAATATGCAATATGACGTGTCTCATAATTTTTTTACATTTTTTTTAGTTGTTACAATAAATGTTTCTACGTTTAATTGTTACAAGAAGTATTCATTAGCGCATACTACATTAGCAAACCAAATTTCAAATTAAATGAAATTTGTTATGCAAATGTGGAAAATTTGCTTTAAACTATGCATAAATAACAGGGGCCTGTGGGGTTTCCGTTTTTCAGAAACGTATTACTTTCTATCGAAATGACATATTACTTTTATTGGAATCTGATAAAATTTCTAGCGATAGATGAGTATGGATGAAGCATAAATTTAGCAAGAGATCTTGCATTTCATTAAAAATTCGCTTCTTTCCTTCACAAAAATTCAACATCAACTGAATATGTAATCTATTGGTGCTCTTAATAAATTGTCTTCACAAATTTATGAAAAAACACGGTTTTTTTTATTTTCGTGTTTGTCGTATTCTTTTAGTTCTTTAGAAACAACTTCGATTTTTTGTCGCCCAAAAATAAAAAATAAGGTACATAATTTTTTAATCAAATTTATCAGGGTATGTAAGATCACTTATTATGTTAAAAACCTGTCAACACGAGTGGAACTTGCACTTCGAAAGTTCCGTACACGTTCAACCATTTATGAAAATTTAATGGTACATAATATTCCTATTAAACTATTCACAAAATTTTACTTTTTAGAACGAAAATATATTGCTTCTATATCTCTCACAGGTACATACATAAAAAATTTTTTTTTTTGTATCACTACAGATTAACGATTTTCGAAATTTTTCCTTTACTTGTACTGCGAAACCTTGCTTTTTGCCAAATTTCATGATTCTAGGTCAACACAAAGTACCCTATTGGTTTTTTTATTTATTTGCGAGTGTCAAAATATGAGGTATAGATGGTCGTGTTTTTTATTAGCTCCAAGGGTATTTGATATTAATTTCAACTTAATACCTCTACACATTCCTGAGAAAAAGGGTCTTGACAGATAGAGAGACAGACGGATAACAAAATAATCCTACAAGATTTTTTTTTTCTTTTTAAGGTACGAAACCCTAAAAACTGAAGCACAATAGAAATTAAAAAAAGTTTTTAAACTCGAAAATGACGTGAAAATTTCAAACGATTATTTCAATGATATAATAGAAAAAAAGAAAAACAATATTAACGAAATAAAACAAACAAAAGTTATAAATAATACAAGTACAACAATTTTAAGGAAAAGTACGTATAACTGTTTAATTAAATTGTTTTTTTCATGTGCATGTATAACTTTTCCCCCCATTTATCATATTGCCGTAACTTGCACTTTATATTCAAATGTAATGATTCAACATCGCAAAAATACATTTTATTAATAATTTAATTAATTTAGCTGGCATACTAAAGTTTGAAGTGGAAGCCAACCATTTAATTTTGTTGTCATCCAAACATCGTCTTAACAATAACAATTATAAATGTCAACCATTATGAAATGTAGAACCTATCATTAATTATGCCTTTGTTAATTAGAAAACCAAAAATAAAACCTAAAAATCCACATTTGTAAATAAGATTTAAAAATTATAAAAACATTTTGTGATTAAATATTTGTTCGCATCGCCTTCTCATTATTTACGGAACGTGTGTTTTAATAAGCAGATTTATGTATAACACAATTTCAACTCCTATGAATATACAATATTTTTATCGTTAAGTTAATATGAATTTTTAGTTTGGAAAAACAATTCTCTATTGATAAATTATACGTAAGACAATTTTGTTTACGTCATTCTATGGCTAAATAGAAAAAAAAATTATTCATTTACATTTAAACAAAGATGGACTAATAAAACAAAAGATTGTATCGCCTTTTTGTTCCTAAGTTCTTCAAATAATAAGTAGATAAACACTTAAAATTGTTTATCGATGAAATAAATCACAATTAAATGAAACTACGCGATGTAGTATTATTTCTACTTTCTTTAAGTTCTTTACCACGACCTAGGTTTCGTTGTATTACAACATCTTCAGGTGGGATATTAGCAAAAATTGGGTGTAAGATTACACTTTATGCACGTTTTGTTGAACCAAATGATTTGTATCGTCTTCCGAAATTTAATTCGGAGTCGACGGTACAATATCATCGCCAATGTAGCCAAATCGGCTCTTTTCAAATATTGAATATATTTGGCGTTAATTTTGTACAAATTCTATATCATTCTTTGCTAATATCCCACCTGAAGATGTTGTAATACAACGAAACCTAGGTTGTGGTAAAGAAATTAAAGATAGTAGAAATAATACTACATCACGTAGTTTCATTTAATTGTGAATAATGAATTTCTACAAAATTAACGCCAAATATATTCAATAGATGAAATAAATTTTGCGAATATTTTTGTGAACGTTTAGTGAATAATATCTTTTGTTGTATCACCAACTAAATCTCCGACATTGACACCACTCTGATGTTACCTCGTTAATAATACATAAGCATCGCATAAACAAATAAATAGAAACATCTGTTGTAAGCCAATGTAATTTCTCTTAGATACGACCGAAACTAAATGGACAAGTTTAATATGACTGAATATAACCGTCATTGTCATTTCAGACGAAAATCGTTTGCGAATATTTTGGTGAATATTCATTGTACAATATTTTTTGTTACATCACTACATCAATAGCAAGTAGGCGATGATCTCATAAACTAAATCACCGACAATAACACCACTTTGGTGGCACCACGTTAATAATACATATGCATAAACATAGCATAAAAAAATAAGTAGAAACATCTATTGTAAGTCAATGTAATTTCTCTTAGATACGACCGAAATTATATGGAAAAGTTTAATATGACTGAATATAATTGCCATTATCATTTCAGATGAAAATCCTTTGCGAATATTTTGGTGAAGATTCAGTGAATAATATTGTTTGTTATATCACTACTTCAATAGCAGTAGGCGGTGATCTCATTAACTAAATCTCGGACATTACACCACTCTGTTGTTACCTCGTTAATAATATATACGCATAAACATCGCACAAAAAACAAGTAGAAACATCTATTGTAAGTCAATGTAATTTCTCTTAGATACGACCGAAACGAAGTGGAAAAGTTTAATACGACTGAATATAATTGTCATTTGTCATTTCAGATGAAAATCTGTACAGCCTAGAAACATTACATACGACATGCTTGTTTCGTCAATATAAAAAAAAATAATAAAGACGAAAAAAACTTATATTTTCTTAAAATCACTGACATACATTTTCGTTAAAACACACGCAACATTTTTTAATCGTATTCCCGTTCAAGCTTCTATGTTTTTGCATTTTTTGCCCTCCTATTTGCAATTCAAGATGTGAGGAAGAATCTTTATTAGATCTACAATATTATTATTGTGGAAATCGCAAATCGTTATCCAATTCCAATTCCACTTTAACCTTTTTTTAAACTCAGGAAAGAAATGCATAAAAAAATTCATACCGATTTTCAGCTTTCACCTATATATGGAACCTAATTTACTCATATATTTTAAGCCTTAACTTAATTCGTTTAGTGATATTAGAATTAAGCCACGATAAAGGTAGTTTCGCTTGGAGGATTTCAATTTTTCTTTTTAATGGAACTGCATACAAATTAGTTAATCCTTTCTCAAATCCTTCTCAGATAGTTAGAAACATTTATTTAGGTACTTTTATATTTATAATTGTTATATTTATAATTTATAATACATATGGACGACTTGTTGCTACGAGAGCAATCTCTTACAGCCAAACAAAACACCGGTCCAGCCACTTCGATGAGCGGCCGGGTATCAAACCCGGGTATTCACGGTACGCCGTGCCGTTAAAGGCAACATACCACAGTGTCTTTTAAAATTCACTTTGCGCTTTGAGGTATGATTTTATCTAACATTGATGTGAAGAAAACAACATTGGGAAACTTACGTTCTTTATCATCGTTCGTTTACCGTAATAATTAAGATTTACAAAACGTAGAATTAAAAATGAAAAAAGGAATTTTCTAGATTTACTAGTGACATGAATCTTTAAAGACAGCCTTTCGACTGATAGAGGAGAGATAAAATGTAGAGACAAAGACCGCAGCACAAGGCAGAAAATGGTACATCTAGTTCTTTCCAGCTCTTCATCTGATGAATGATAATTACCCGGTGATAAATTTACGACCTAGAAGTTACAAGCGAAACAATATGTACAAAAGGTCTAACAGACCTCATGTGACATAAAACTTTTTCAATCCCATTTATTGCGCTGAATCGTAGAAAGTACCGTTGTAGGCATATACTTACAAAGGTTGGGAATCGCTTAATATTTCTAATGTATTAATGACTAAAGTAAAACAACTAACATATTAAATTTTTTAAAAAAAATATTGTAACACTATTTCCATGTGATAAAGTTATATAAAAATAGAATAAAATGTTACCCAAACTATAGTTGTTTTTTCGTATGACTAATCCCAGAATTAAAATTATTACAGAAACGAAGGGTGATCCGTGGTATTAGCTGCGATAAAATAATAAAATCACAAAATAAATAATTATTTAGCAACTAATGAATAGTTTCCCATTTTCTCAATTGAATAACAAATATATTTTAATTGGAATTACAATCACATCACTTTTTTCATCCGTTTTGCCGGGCTCTTCAAAAACTGAAAATAATAAAGCGTTCCAAAGCATTAAGAAATTTATTTAATTGTTTGATGTTACTAGTGATCAAAATAGTCACTGGTTTCCCTAATCCAAACGTAAACCTTTAGTGAAAAAATAAGCCATGTTAAATTTAGGACATGCAAATAAACAAACAAAGCTACATAAACAAACAAAGCTACATAAACCAAATCCAACCACAATATCTATTTTACTTTTGCACATCGGGGTAAACATATATTTTTTCGACAAAAAAATAAATATGTCACTACCGTTGATAGATAAACTTCAAATAGGAATAAAACTAGCACTACCAGATTCCGTACATACTTAGATACATTTAAAAGTTTAAACATTTATGGATGCAAAATGTTTCTATTAAATTATTTATAAGTTTTAATATTATATTTCAACCTATTATTATATTGCCTGGTATATCTTAGACAAGCGTAAACATTTTTCAAATCTATAAGACTTCGGATATAATTTCCTGCAATCTTCTTGTCAGTTTCTACCGATCCTGTATTTTTCACCATTTCTGGTTCAGCCGTTTAGGAAATAAGGGTGGATGAACTTTTTTGCATATTTTGGTATATATTACTAGGGGTAGATTATAAAAAAAACTTCCCGTTGTTCCTAACCAAAAAAAAAATGAAAAAAGTAGGTAAATTAATTTTAAAAATAACTAAGTTTCTTGTAACTAATTATTTCAAACGACATTATGCAATACGTAAAACGAAAAAAAATTTCGAATACTTCATTTGCCCACCTCTAAAATTACCGTACCCAATATATTTAAGTGTTAGCTATTACCAAATATATGGGCTTATTTGATCTATTAATATTTTAATTTTCAAGTTCCTACGGCAGATGTTATTTCAACTGCGCGGTTCTGCGTGTCCAAGAGGTGCGAGCCTCCAACATCCGAGCGAGAGTCAGATAGCCAGCCGGCCGGCGAAGTAGTCAAACGTTCCAACGAAGTAAAGACGAATACAAAGCCATAAAATTGACTATTGGTAAAATTTTTAACTACTTTTCTAACTGCATATTAAAATAGAAGGCTAGCCCGTGCGTGTGAATTTTAATATTACGACTGTATATTTGTAATTAAATTGTAAACCAGAAAAAGGTTATGAAAATAAATATTCAAATGTACTAAGAAATGGCGCGATATCTAAATTATAAAAATTGCTACATGATTATTTAAATACTGTCTAAAATTAACTTTGGTGTAAATATGATTAGCACAAAACTAAGATCAGACCGATTCAAGAAAAAAATAACATAATAAAAAAAAATTAATCAATTCAATTTCAAACAACGACTTTTCTGAATTGTTAAAAAAAGAAAAAAAAAAACGAATTGACTTGCTCATCATATATGGTATTGAACTTTACTTGGTTTACTGACTCGATTCGTACTTCCAGCACCATGGAAGCGCTACAGCCGCTGATGGATAGCGTCATGGCCGCTTGCCCTGCCAGTTTTGTAGAAGAAGCTGGGACAATATTTGCATGGGCCTTAGGCGCTTTGTTGGCTGCCATATGCAGCATCAACTCCCATTCAGATTGGCCACAAGACCGCGCACAAAGCATCCTCGACGGTGGTTCGTACTTCTTGATATTAATTGTTATAAAAGTGACTGCTCATTACTTTAAAGGATTAAAATGGATCAAAACTTATACATCACATATATATAGAATTTCGTGTTTTGGATAACGGATTATTAGAAGTAATTATTTTCAAAGCATCGAGTTCCAATGTTCGAAAAATCAACTGTTTCATTCGCATAACGTCATCGCATCGCATAACGTCATTTCGCATCACACGATTACACCATGACACGCAGTCACTAACTCGAGCGGTAAGTAAGCAGGACTAAAAATAAACGTACGCCAGAATTAATGAAAAAAAATAACAATTTTTAACCCTTATATAAAGAATGGAAGGAAACTGCGCAAAGCTTTGAAAAAGCGGCGAAAATGGACTTGGCGTTGCAAAAAAAAAAGAAAAAAAATTTAAAAAACAGCTATTTTTCAAAAAATAAAAACCATACAGCGATTGACAATCGGTAAAGAGTACAAAATAAAATACAATTTGCAAGCATAATACAAAAGAAAAATTTAATTTATGAAAGTGAATATATTATGTTTTTAATATAACGATAATTGTTTATAAGAAATGTAAATAACAATAAAACAATTAAGGAACTTCATAAACTTTTTAGAAACAATTATAAAATCTAACCAATATCGATCACTTTTTTTAGTGTATAGCCATTACCTATATCGATAATAAAAACAAATTGTAAACCGATATTGACATTACTTCTGTGTGTCAAAATGATAACTTTTTCGCTCATTTCCAATTTTAAGCGACTTTTTTGGATGACCCTGTCTGGCCTGCGTTTCATTAATTAGTATGTAACACCTGTTTGTTTACAGAGAATATATACATCGTAATACAATCGTAACTTTATTCTATCTTACTTGTTCAAGAAATTCCGTAGAAATAACATTTGTAAATGAATATGAAAATAACATGATTTTTCATAAAATATTTACTTCATTTCTCATCGGTTTGATTATTAATGCAATTGAAATACAACTTTATTTTTTTATTTTCTCTATATAACGGTTCATATTTATTCTTATCACACATACGGATTTTTCCGGTCTTTTTCTCATTAAACATTATTATATTTATTATTAGCACTTATTTGTTTCCACCGAAACGAGAAACGGACGGTTGTAAAGTTGTTCAAGTATATTCGTAAAATCATGACCAAAAAAAAATATAGCCACGACCGTAAGACGTTAACTTTCGCAGTATCTATTATATCGATTCAAATTCTTCACATTTCTAGCTGAAACGGAATACGACTTTGTGATTGTCGGCGCGGGCACAGCCGGTTCCGTCGTGGCGAACCGCCTCAGCCAAATCGAGAACTGGAAGGTGCTGGTCATAGAAGCAGGCGGAGATCCCAGTCTGAATAGCGAGGTAAATGAATACCTTATAATTAAGACGTTATTTGATAAATGTACACAATTCAAGACGAAAAGTATTATCTTATTTGATGATCCAAAATGTTCATCAAACAAGTTTAAATATTGCTATTATTCGCATACTGCAATAGGGGTCCAGACTGACATGGCGAGGACACTGCATTAATGCTTAAGAGAGAAAAATGAAAGTATACAATTTTATGTCTAAAATGTGAGTATATTGCAAAATGAATACTGAAACCAAATGAATACTAAAACTAAATGAATACTGAAACTAAATGAATACTGAAACTAAAAGAATAAATAACAACAAACAATCCGTTTTATTTTCTAGTTATGTCACTCCGAAACTGTAAATGAAAAATTCATGTTAAAAAAATTTTCTATAATAATTAATTGTTAATAATAGTAATAGATTTGGCCTATTCTGATGTATAATAATTGTATCATAACAGTAATGAATTAATATATATATATATATATATATATATATATATATATATATATATAGATATTTAAGTTTTATTTTATATTCTATACTTTTCTTTTTATTTTAACTGAATACTTATTAAAAATAACGATTTTTCATCCTTGGGATGTCTGATCGAGCTTCGGACGGTATTACTGAATAAAATAACACAATAAGGAAAGTAACGAGAATTCGAGCATGTAAATCCAAGTTAATAAAATGTTATTATATAATGGATTGCAGTTAAAAAAAGTATATCGTGAGACTTATTTTCTTCATAGGTAAAAAATATATTTTGGATCAAATTTTCATAGACTCCGCGTTTTACTTTGTTGTTTAGCACGTTAATAAAGAATTGATTTTATAAAGAGGTGTTACTCCTGAGAATTCAGGAAATGTGTTGGCATAAGATTGTATAAAAATCGATTATCACTTTGTTGAATTAAATCTGCACAAACTTAAATATATTTACACATAAAGTCCAACAATTTTATGAATAAGATGCATGTTGTGTGAGTATTTTAATGTATCAGGGCCATAGTCAAGTTTGATATTAATTAAATAACAATAAATCAATAGATTACTGGAATGCAGGAAAAATTGCACGTCAATGAAGGAAGCTAAATAATATGTTGCTTATTGCATCTTTGCGCATGATAGCGAAATAGCATATATTATGGAATAAAACTGTGAAAACTAATATTATAAACGCGAAAATTTGAATGTTTGTTAATCTATCACGCAAAAATGTCTGGAAAGATTTTTATGAATTTAGTATAAAAACTTATTTATAATGAAAGTCACGATTCACATTAACATAGAGGATATTTTTAGAAAATAATGTTCGATGTTTTTACTCAGTGTTAGATATTCAGTAATATAACTTATTAACAGAAAGCGCGAAGTGTTTATTAAATATACTTTTCACGTGTTTCGAGAGACTAAAACCTGTATATTTTTGCTGAACAAAACGTTTAATATTATTTGGACGATAATAATAAAAAAAACAAGGAATCAACGTGTACTTTCTTAATCCATCCTTTCCCAAGTATCGAAAACGTGCTAGTTTCAGAAAGAAAATAAACAGTAGTTAAAAATGTTATTAATGATAATGAAAATAACATTATAAGTAACTGGGAGATTTAACATGAATTCATGCGCATACACAACGTTGGGGCTTGCCGAGAACTACTATGTGTTTACGCGTATATCTTATAAGACATTTGCATATAAATGTACATGAAACTTCTTGCACAAGTATATTATGGTGCTTCGGCAGTAACGATATCTGCTAGACATATATTTCAGGTCATCTGTGAAAATGTCCAACATAATCGTATTGTATTTCAGATGGCAATACCATTTAGAATGTTAATCCTTCATCCACTTTAGATTTTTTTTTGGCACTGGATATATCTGCATTTCCCTGACTTTTAATTAAATTATAAATTTTTCCAGTTTATCTTGTTAACAATAGATCGTAATTTTGAGAACCTATCATTTTAATCTACTTGCTGCCATCAGATAGATTATTAGCTCGTTAACTTTCAACAATTATTTAATCTTCTACAGTTTTGAGTTTGTTTTGAAAAATCAGCACTAAAATTAACAAAACCTTTGAACACCGTCACGAATTTTTTTTCACTTCTTAGCTTATCAAAGAAGATTGAAATATATACGGCATCAACCTTTTACAAAATTTTGAGTTCATTTACCTCTCTCAGAGAAGACTTAAATTCGGACGTTAATAATGCCTTCTATGTTGGCTTAGATATACTTTCATTTATTTTAATATGTATAATACACCCATATTCTAAATTTCATGAAATTATTCCCGAAACACTTAACACCCTCCGACTTATTTTAATATGTATAATACACCCATATTCTAAATTTCATGAAATTATTCCCGAAACATTTAACACCCTTCGACTTATTTTAATATGTATAATACACCTAAATCCTAAATTTCATGAAATTATTCCCGAAACATTTAACACCCTTCGACTTATTTTAATATGTATAATACATTCATATCCTAAATTTCATGAAATTATTCCTGAAACACTTAACACCCTTCGAAGTTTAGATCGTAAATAAAAATATTAAACAGTCACTGTTACGATTAACAATATATAAATGACACAACGGTATCGAGTTAGTATCAGTGATATTTTGTACTAATGTACAAAATATCACTGATGCTATATTTGGGTCCAGAGTTTACTGTACTTTGTTCTTTGTTCTAAGAACAAACTATAAAAAATTGCAAATATGTGCTACTTTCAAGTTTACGTTTATAAAGATATGATCTGAAATTAAAAACAAAATGTAGAAAATGGATAAACCTAACGTAGAGATAACGATAAACCTAATGAGAGTACACTTTAAATATATTTTCATAATTATATATTTATTTAAATTTGAATTAAAATCGAAACGTTGCACTTAAGCAACGATGGCAAATAATGAGTTAAGAGAGTGTTTTTTCCTCCTTAATGCAGCCCATTTATCTCGATATATTATAGCCTCATTGGATCAGGGATAAATAATCCGTCTGAAACAATAATATCAAAGTAATTACATAATTTAAGTACGGGTGCAACAAGTAAAAAACAGCAAACCTCTCCATGTCTATCTAGGAACACTTTTTAATTATATTCCTTCTAAATAGAGAAACTTATATAAAAGCGTTTACTACATGAATACTTTACAAAGATAAATAAAAAGGTCACATCTACTCAATTACCACATTAAATGACGTAAACAGTAAAACTTAAGAGCGCAGAGCCTATCTACGAAGTTAAGGCAAACATCAGTCCGTCAAAATAAGACAAAATTCTGTTATTACCGATGAATTGGCAATATTATATTTAAGTAATTTACAAGAGCCTCAATATTACTAAAACAATTATTTTGAATATTTTCAGGTGCCAGGGTTTCTATTTAACACGCATTCATCAACAAAGTACGACTGGCAACACATTACAAAGCCAAGCACCTACGCCTGCCAGGCCAGTAAGAATGAATCCTGTAAGTGGCCGAAGGGTAAAACCATAGGCGGAAGCAGCGCTATAAACGCCATGCTCTATGTAAGAGGGAACCGGAAAGACTTCGATCATTGGGGATCCCTCGGCAACGAAGGCTGGGACTACGAATCTGTAATGACATACTTCAAAAAATTTGAATCAATATCACCCGATGCTCTCACAGAATCTAACAAAGCGTATCATAGTACAACCGGTGAATTTTTCGTTGAGCAATTAAAAAAATCGAATCCTGTAAAAAGTATATTGAGGGAAGCATGGGTGGAAGCTGGACATCCCTACAACGAAGATGTGAATGGTAAGTCGCAGATAGGTGCTACTGATTTATTCATAGCCACGAAAGGAGGCAAAAGGCAAAACGTTGGGAAGGAATTTCTTAAAGTCGCAAGAACGAGAAATAATTTACATGTAATGAAAAATTCAATGGTCACCAAAATAATTATAGATCCCGCCACTAAAATAGCAACCGGAGTCGAAGTCGAACATGAGAGTGGAAGAACTGTAAAAATCAAAAGTAAGAAGGACGTCATATTATCAGCTGGAAGCATTAAAACACCACAAATACTTTTACTGTCTGGTATAGGTCCCAAGAAGCACCTTGATGAGATTGGAATAGAAACACTAGCTGATCTGTTTGTCGGCAAAAATGTACAAGATCATATATTTGTTCCAATCATTTACACGCTGAGGAAAACCCCGCCAAATGAGATAACAGATGAAGTGATAGTTTTCGCAGCCTTAAGCTATATATTGACAAGAAAAGGTTTATTTGCAAGCGTTGGGATTACAGATTTCACCATCTTCGCCGATATCACCAACGGTACTGACTGTCCTGATATTCAATACCATCAACTTTACTTCGGCAAAAAAGACAGATTATTTTTACCAAAAACATTAAATACGTGGAACTTAAAAGACGAATTTGCGAGTGCAATAAAAAAAAGTAACTCAGAATTTGATATGTTACTTGTAGCAGCGACGTTATTGAATCCAGATTCTAGAGGCGAGATTACTCTTCGATCCAAAAATCCCCATGACGATCCTTTAATTGATAACGGATATTTATCCGAAAAATCGGATATGGACAAGCTCATAGAAGCAGTTAAGGTCGCAAGAAAACTAGAGAATACGGAAGTTTTTAAAAAACTCGGTGCCACGCTTGAAATTTATGGTACAAAACATTGTGCTCATAACGGAGAAGAAACTGACGACTATTGGAAGTGTTACATAAGGTATTTGACCCTGCCCATTTTTCATGCGGCTGGAACAGCCAAAATGGGTCCAACGTCCGATAAAGACGCCGTTGTCGATTCAACTTTAAAAGTTCACGGTGTCAGTAAACTCAGGATTATAGATGCCAGCATAATGCCTGTCATTACTAGAGGGAATACTATGGCACCAACATTGATGATCGCCGAGAAGGGATCGGATTTAATAAAGCAATTTTGGTTAACTAAAGTCGAAGATGTTAGAGATGAGTTGTAACAGTGATTTAAATTCTTTAAGTTGAATTCATAAAAAAATTCAAAGAAAGTTTTGATATTCATATGATTTCTTAAGTCATACATAGAAATTTTAACGCCAATTTCTGTTTCATAAGCACAAATGAATTCAATATTAGTGTCCACAATTTTGATGACGAAATTTTATTTTTATAATATTATATGCAGTAGTTGCATAAATAAGGTTCTCAATAATACTAATAAAATTTTGTACTGTACTTTTTTCGGTGTACTTAATAGTTTTACATAAGAATAAAATGTACAAAATACTTAATTTTGAGTAAGTTATTATAACACACGGAACGGAATGTTACCATAGATAATTTCCGAATGACTTCATGATGAGAAAGTAAACACCTTTATAAAGGAGGAACAAGACGAACACATTCAATACTTGTCTATACAAATTCTAATTTTATTTTTAGATAAACTTTATGTCTAATAACAAGTGTTTCTAACGACTAATAGCCAAGATTATGAAAGTGATACTAATGTATTAATATTAAAAGAAAACAAAACGATCTAAGTACAAACAGTCACAAAAACATAAAGATGACTGAATAAGAAATGACATTTAAAACAATTTTTATGAGCCATGAGTTTTACAATTCTATCAGCGGAAAATAAACAAGTAAATAAGTCAAAACTTTTTCTAAGTTTTGACTTTTTTCTTGTACATTTTCTACTGCATTTTTCGAAAATCGAAACGTAAATATTCTGTTAAATGCAGTTGAGTGTAATATGTAATTAAACGGCGTCAGCTTAAATAACTGACACATTTTTTTTGGAATATTACATTTGCCTCTTCCAAACATAAGTGTCCGTTATTTTTCTCTATAAATGTTGGAAATCCCACTACACACTAAATTTAAAGATAGTCTAAAAGTAATGAAAGCCATGTACCTGAATTATCCTTTGATTTGTTTATCAAGATAAACATGACTACTGCGCTCCAAATTTAAATTATAAACATGGTTACTGCATTCCAAATTACATAGTCTAAAACTAAAGTAAATCACAAACCCGAATCATACATCCATTTGCTTATCTCAATAATTGCATTCCAAATTTAAAAGATATTCTAAAACTAACCAAACCCGTAAACCCGAATTATTTATTAATTTTTTTGATAAAATAAACGTGGTTACGGTATTCCAAATTTAAAAGATAATCCAAATTTTTTTGTCAAAATAAAATAAAATAAGTTAGCTAACATCAACGATAACATAAAATATATTTAAATTATTATTGTGCAAAAATTTAAATAATATCCACACAATTTTTTTCCATACTAAATCGTTTCAATATTATTTATGAAGCTAAATATTCTTTGTTAACATTATTACCTAGTCGGAAAATACTGCTTTTTTCTGACATACTATTTTATACAAACAAAATGGTGGTTAAAAATGGTCGACCTTGGGCATTTTCCACTATCGATCACCGACCACCAAACTCCCGTACTAGAAGGAACTAGGCGGAAAGATAAATGTTCGAGATTAGAATATCCTCGAATGTGCTAGAATGAACTGGATCGAAAGGATCAAGAATGTTTTCGAATGTTTAAGCACATTCTTAACTAGTTAGTAATAAAACCAAAACAGAAACGCCATTCTCCATTATAGAATTAAGTTCATAATAACAAATCTTTAAGGTATATAGGTGTCTTAAAAACCAACATCAAACTAGCAAGGATGACAGGGCAGCGCCAGTTTTCGAAAAATTGCCAATCCGTTAAAACTCGTGAAAATCAACGTGACCTGCGTAAATTTTAAAAGGACATGTTTTTCAAACAAAGTAGCATTATTTTTTTAAGATGAAATTCCTATTTCGTTTCATCCGTTTTGTTGCACACACAAATAGAGCGAGGAAAATCTAATTAATACTGTAAAATAATATTTTCTTAAGAGAAAACCTAAAAGAACATTTTTTCATTATGTTGGACAGCAAGGTTCCCTAGTAATATTTAGTAAAAAAACAGAAACACAACATTTTGTAACTGTTTCAAAAAATTACGAATAAAACTAAGAGATTTCTACTAAGGTCGAGTTTTGTTATTCTGGTTAGTCATTGGCTGGCCTACTACCACTAACTACTACCACTTGCCGGCTTCATGTAAGTGTTTAGTACTCCGTACACATTTTACATTAGGTATCAATATCAGGTAAGCTAGATATTATACCAGTTAACCAGAAAATAATATCTGTCAAGTACTAAAAAAAATAGAATATAAACAAGAGTTCTAAGAGGAACTCGAATTATTACGAAGGTTCCGTACACATTCATGTACTTATAAATATTAAAATACTAGTAGTATTTCTAGTAAACTATTCGTAAAAAATCAATTTTTCACAAGTTTCATATATTTCTTGCTATAACCTTTACAGGTGTAAAAACATGTTGCATATTTCAAAAATTATAAGAGTTAGGATAATAGCTATACTTTTTCGATAATTTCATTGTCAGATCTAACTAACCATGTTTTTTCATAGTTTTTGGGTCGGTAGTTTCGGAAATACGGGGGAGAAGGGAAATATTCTATTTTGGCATATTTTTTTAATATATTTTAAATAGAAAATTATTTTTATATATCTCATAACGATCCCTTTCAAATGACATAAAAAAAATTTTAAAAAATTGTCCCTTCATTTACCCCTTCTTTAATTCTTTAATGAATATTTAAAAAAATAACATGCGCAAAATATGTGGGTTAATAAGATGTAAAAGCAAATTTCAAGTTTCTACGCCGTATGGTTTCTGAGAAAATCGACTATGACAGACGGACTGACAGGGACGTGAGTGATCTCATAAGGGTTCCGTTTTTTTTTCAGTTTGAAGTATGCAACCTTAAAAAGTTTATTTTTCAACAAAAAAACACAAATTTCAAACTTTACCACGAAAAGAGAAGTTGGTGAACGACATTAATAAAATTACTAATTAGTCATCAATATATATTTCAAACTAAATTAAAACGGGTCTCAAGACATCTTTTTATTATGTGCTATAAGTGTTAAAATTTAAGATTTCTCTTACAATAAGGGGTTTATCAATTTACAATTTTTTTAATGGTTATCCACGGTACCCATTAAACTTTTTATTATCCATGGAACCAATTAAACTTTTTAATTTTGACTTCATAGTCGCGAGTGCAGGCTCAGTAGGTAAAATTGTGGCTAACCGACTTAGTAAAATTGCGAGATAAAAATTTCATTTATCGAAGCAGGCAGAAACGCTACTCTTACAAAAACAGTCACACAAGGTGAAATTAAAACATTCGTGCCTATGGAAATAGAATCTACATCGTACAGCGCCATCTATTAATACGTCGAGAAAACATATAGCCTTTTTAAGTTATTTATGTCGCCATCTATTAGCAATACCGTAGACTCAAGCATTAATCATTATTAAACTGTACGAGAACTGAAAAACATTACGAGATGGGCGGAATTTCATCGAAGTATCCAAATTATACAATCATAACTCATTCATAATATAAAAGGCGCTAATTTTTAAATGAAAAATAGACCTAGTAGAAGAAAACACAATAAAAGTGTATCTGGCACACGGACATATGTGCTAGAGACTATTAAGTACGAATAAATATTGAACTACGAGTGTTATAGCCACTAATCCCCCATTATATTTCAAAAGTAAATGTTTGTAAACAAGCTAATTTGACAGTTAAAATATGGTTGGCACAAATATTCAATCAGTGGACAACTATTCACAAAACTCTTTGTGCTTCACCCACTATTTTGTTAAACTATAGTATAATTGCTATATGAAGTTAATAAAGTGCGACGCTAAATAATGTTATAAATGTTAACATTTGACCGTTATTTTATTAACATGAATTGTGAAATTTAGAGAATAAAAATGTTGAATATATTTGGCGTTAATTTTATAGAAATTCATTATTCACAATTAAATGAAACTACGTGATGTAGTATTATTTCTACTTTCTTTAATTTCTTTACCACGACCTAGGTTTCGTTGTATTACAACATTTTCAGGTGGGACATTAGCAAAGATCTTTGCTAATGTCCCACCTGAAGATGTTGTAATATAACGAAACCTAGGTCGTGGTAAAGAAATTAAAGAAAGTAGAAATAATACTACATCACGTAGTTTCATTTAATTGTGAAGAATAAAAATGGACAACCGTGGCCGACATTCACGAAAAACTCACAGGTATAGAACATTTCGAAAAAAATATTCGATAGGAGATATTCGAATCTCTTTCTAGCGTGACGCTTTAAGGAAATAGAAAGAGTAAATACGATAGAATATTAATGATTAATAACAAATATATTTAAACCTAGAAGATATATATCGAAAGAAGAGTTAAAAATGAAAAAAAAGCGACACCAATAAAAGTTGAAAATTTTCAAGTCACGAATACCAAATAAATCTACGTTATATCAGTAACGTCAATACAATAAAATGATTTACAATACCTGAAATATCATACTGCTTCACTTACAAACAATCCGTTTTTAAATGGGTTGGAGTATGGGTACCTATAAAAGTTTAAAAATTGCGGGATACTATTTTTATGAAACTACATACACTAAATATTTATAATATACGAAATACAAAATCTTATAATAATACTCAACATTTTAAACTATATTTTAAAATATCCCGTTAACGAGGTGTGTATTGAAGTTATTCATTAACGTCTTCCTCACTAATGATATTAAATCGAACAAGTTACGATGTTGTGGCAATTATACAAATTTATATACACATACGCACGCGCATCTGCACGCGCACACGCTCGCGTGCGATCACGCGAAACGCCACCCCACATATGTTCACAGATGCACAGAGGCACAGTCAGACAAACATGCGTACACACAGCCACAATACATAAACAAAGCACGCGCACACACGCATGCACGAACACAGGTATATATATATATTTATATATATATATATATATATATATATATATATATATATATATATATAAATATATATATATATAATATATACATACACATACACATACACACATATATATATATATATATATATATATATATATATATATATATATATTTATATATATATATATATATATAGAAACATCACGCCCGATGAATGCCACGGCTCGGGAGGCTGCTTGCATAAGGCATTTGGATCCACGCCAGCAGCCAGGCAGCAGTGCTTGATAGGCATTTGGACTAAAGCCAGCATGGAATTAAGCGTAGAAACGGTAACCGTGTGAAATCAGGTATGAAATCAAGTTCAGCTAGATCGAAGAATCGAGAAACAGCTACACCGCCAAAGGTCAAGAAAAGTCACATAAAGACCACACAAGCAGAACACACGTGGCTAACGTTTTACTAAAGCCAAAATCGGCATAAAAGTTAGAATCAATTGCATAAGAGTTAGAATCCGTTTCAGTATCTGATTATATATGACGACTACTTCAAAGACTTCGACGACTTGGAGACCACAGTACGGGGCATGGAACACGCTGCCCGTCTTAGTGATACGAAAATATTTAAAGATCATAATGTCAAGTTGAGGAGAATAGACGTGAAAGCCTATTCCCAATATAAAGACATTAAGAGCAAGGATTATCTCAGACGTATCGCCCGTCACATGACCATCACCCTCTACCACCCGGCCGGCACCGCCTAGATGGGACCAGCGTCCTATCCCAAAGCTGTAGATGAAATTCTTAAAGTGCACGACGTGGGTTTCAGAATGGCTGATGCCATTATTATGCCAAACGTGACATTAACGCTCCCACCACAATGATTGCTGAAAAACCGGTGTCATGAAGAGAGAATATTTGGGCGCCGAACAATGCGCTTACATAAATTGTGAACACTGTGCGTTTCTTACAAATTATATTTATATATCCCGAAGATCAGGATAATTTGTGACGATAAGCGGAAAGCGGAGTCAGCGGGGATACAAATTAAACAGTAAAAGATTCCATTCACGGATCGTCCAAGCTATGACGAATGATAATTTAATATACTTAAACTGCCTAAATAGGAAATACGGTAATAGTACGATAGTCTAGTGGAATCAAACGCGTATATGTAGATAATTTGAAGATTTAAAACGAGCGTTAGCCCGTATGCTATTAATAACAAAATAACTAAAGCAAATGGTTGTACTTATGCCACAACGTAAAGAAATAATTTTTGATTTTCAGACTGGTATATTAATTTTTCTAAGTCAAAAAATAAACGTTCGGTTTAAATATGTTTCATCGATTTCGATTTATATCTTCTACAGCTCTATGATCTCTTTTATATAACTTATAAATAAACTGTAAACTGTAACTTTAACAAGACAATTATTTCGACATAATGAATACAACATAACACTTAAATATTTTTGAGCTAAACTTAAATCTTTAGTAAATAAAACTATTAAACTATTTAACCTAAGATATTGCTCATATAAAAATGTACACACAACCGTTCAAAATTTAGGATAGATAAAATAGAAATCGGATATCCCGTGTCCTAGCAGAGATAAAAAAATCACGTTGTTTTATTTTGCTCACTCCTTAAGTAGAATTTAATTGCAGAAAAGTTGTGTCTTTAACAAAAATGTCATACTGTTTCATTAATGGATATTTCAATAAATTAATGGATATTTCAGTATATTAACATACTATTATCAATTTACTGAATGTCATACTGTTTCGTTAAAAATGTCATACTGTTTCGTTAAACAAAAATGTCATACTGTTTCGTTAATGGATATTTCAGTATATTAATATATTATCATCAATTTGCTGAATGTGTATTAAATATAAGAAGAATATACGACTAAAAAGAGATTTTATGTCTCGCAGCAATAAAAAAATTACATACGTTTCATTTCTCTTATTTACTAAGCAGAATATGTTTACACAAACGTTTTTTTACTATTATATACTATTTCGTACACTATATTATAGACTATTTCATAAACTTTTCAAAAAACGTTTTATTTCATATTTACCTACACGAAATTTTATATATTTACCTAGATGAAAACAAAGTTCCAAACCTTTATATTGTTAGATGTAATTAATGCTCAAAATATTAACACCCTAGAAAATCTTACTTAAAATAATTTAGGAAAATAAAACAGGTATCACAAGCGTTTTAAGAAGTACTGTAATCTTTTAGATTACGATTCTTTGCTATTATTGGCAAAGAATCGAATCGTAGGCCCCAAAAGAAATTTCTAAAAGACAACTGCAATAAACATTTGAAAAAGGTAGGATTAAACATAAAGTCGTCCCCAAAGAACTTCTAGATATATGTTAAATCTAAGAAAAAATCGGACAGCGTCCTAACCACATAAAATATGAGGAGTACACAGCATCCGATTCCCACAGAATTGCTTTGGTTCCGTTTTCGACTTTAGTCTTGCTGAGTGCTTTTCTCAATATTTTTATTCCGTTTTGTTTTCAGTCCATCCTCAAATACTAGAACCTCATTTATCCACTTGTTATGATAATCTCAATAGTATAAATTTAACAGAAGATGTAATTTATGAATATCTTAAGCGAACAGATTAACATAAGAGATCGGGTAGAGATTCATTACCACAAACGTTCATTAAAAATGGTGCAGGAGTTATTTTGCTCATTTTATCTCATTTTTTCTCGACCTATGTCTTGCTGGTATATTTGCTTCACGGTGGAAAATGACACTTGTTGTACTAGCCTTCAAAAATGAAGTAAGACTAAGGGGAAAAGTTATAGACCAGTCTCAAATCTATCTTGGTTTAGTAATCTCTTTGAACTGATGTTCACACACGATCAGGTTTACGCTCTTACAATAAAACGGATATACGAGAAACAACATGGTTTGTTCGTAAGAGTTTTGTCGTTAATAAGCTCATGTACTCGTAATTCAGTATACACTCTGGAACATTGTAAGGCGTTATCAAGTTGACACTATCTATACCGATTTCTGCAAAGCTTTTGATAAATTAATGATGATATTTTACTGGAAAAACATCAAATATTGGGTACACGTGGAAATTATATAGGTAATCGGTTTCCTTTTTACATCAAAAAGCGACAACAAGCCGTAGTTATAAATTATAAAAGGGTCTGCAAATGTAAACTTTTATTTTCACTTTTTGGATTTGATAGCTGATTTTAGGGTATTTTGGTGTGCTGATTACGAATGTGTACTTAGATTTTCCCAATCACCCTCAGTTTTTTTTGGAAAAGCCCTATATATGAAATCACAAAAAAAGCCAACTTTACTAAGTAAAAATTTATATTATAATAAAAAAAACAATTACATGACTTTAAAATATTATAATTTAATTTAAATGACGTTAATAAATAAATTAGAAAAATTAAATACTTTTGTGGTATCTTGTTTTTTTTTCACGGAAGCTCCGATTGTGAGATTTTCTACGTTACTTATAAATTCGCCAATGTTATGCTGTTATTTTGTCAGCATAAACTTCCCATAAAAATATAACAAAAATTTGTCCGGTGAGTTTAAACACTTTCGCAATGGCATCTTTTAAGTGAGTGTTACGAATTGCATGGAAATACTCATTTTGTAGAAACAATGATGTTGCTATTTATACAAAAATCTATTAATCTACCCCCATTAACACTTTTCTAACGATTTAGGTTAATTATGGTTAAATGGGGTCTTTATCAAATTATCTAAAAATCCACCTTTTTCCAATAAGAAGGGTATGTCACTTAGTTAATTACGTTATATTTAACTATTTATAAGAACTTATTCATTGTTGTCTACTGCAACTATATAGTGTATTTTTTGTTCAATAATAAAAACAAAATATAATATCAGTCTTGATTAGGTAGGTCTAGGTACTTTTGGCAAAAAAAATTATGCTGAATAACTAAAAATTCTGAAAAAATGGATTTTTTAGCATTCTTTTCGTAAGCAGCGCCCCAAAATCAGATTCAAGGAGAAACAAATCCACGATCGGATTTTTCAGATCCGGAATACGAGTATAGAATTTAAATCTAACTCACCGTTGCTACGAACCCTGTCAACTTACAATACAATTTTTAATAAGTAATTCTTTCAAAAATAAGACAATACTTAGCTTCTCGAGGGCTCATAATGATGTGTTAATGCGATTACATTCGAACTAACGCTTTATACCGCAATAAAATAGATGGCAATGTGACAGATAAGATGGTGCACATCGCTTCGCGAGATATCGAGAGCAAATAAAAAAATATGTGATGACGAGCGAGATACATTACCGACGTGATAATATATCTAGGCAGATCATACAAAGCATTATAGATATTTATTTCATACTTTATTTTACACAAAATACGCTTAACATCTAATGATTCGATAAGGTACAGCTCGTAACGGCCCTCCGGGCAATGCCAAATAACAAGAATAATCTATTATGAATCTGGAAGGATCCATCAGGATAGGAAAAAAACATCATAGATACTGATATCAAAAAGTCAAGTAAGCAAGAAAATTACTGTGCAACAGGTAGTTAAGGGTGGCTTCTCTAAATATTGAGAATTTCACGTATTTTATAGCTACCACATATACATTAATTGTGTTTGTAGTTTTTTGTACATTTGTACAGAGTATTTCAAATTCACAAAAAATAAAGATTTTTTATGATCTACTACGTATTATTTTTATCTGAATATATAATCCTCCATCTCCAAAATTGACTGGAATCAAGATTGCAAATGAGCTTAAGGACTGGATAAATACGTTATAATAAAAAACAAAACTACGTATAAGTCTATATATTATTCTAAATCCGTATAACTAAATTATAATACAACACATTCAGAAAAGATAATAAAATGTCCCTTACAAATTGGTGTAACAAAATCTTCATATAATTTACATAAACAAATGTCAATTAACAATTTCTTAATATTAGACATCATAGATTAAAACATAGGTTATATATAATTGCGTTGTCACTTATAGGAGCAGAGCAATGAATATAGAATATAAAAAAAATTATTCCTGCGCACGAAAAATTAAATGCGATGCTAATTTAATTTCCGAAATCGGGAATGTGTTCCAATTAACATGTCATATATTCATGGAGTAATATCCAATTATCTTAGTCCAGACTACTATCGCATAAAACGCGCGACGCGCAGGACTAAATCAAAGCAAATGTTAAACAGCAGATCTGGTGCATTAAGGTTAAAATAGTACTTACCTCTTAATTAATAATTATATAGGTGTCCATATTGAAATCTGTGCTTATTTCTTTAAAAAAATGTCTTACGTCGTCTCTAGTCATTAACTAGTTTCGTAAGATAGATAGCAGTTGAAGAAGGTACAACGTCGAATAATTATAATATATATATATATATATATATATATATATATATATATATATATATATATATACATATATATATATATATATATCTTTATATATATACATATATATATATATATATATACTTTTTCATTTTCAGTACGTTTTATGAAGTAACTAGAGTTGCCGAATTAAATTGTTATGGTTAATATTCTTAGTTAAATTTTTAGGATGCTTGCCAAAATTTCATTTTATCTTCTTATTTTTAGCTAGAGCGTTGCAAATTTAGGAAAACATTTTTTTTATGGAATAAAATTTTAAAAAGAATATTTTTTCTTCACATAGTCATTTTCAGTAAGAAATCTTCATTTAGTATGACAGAACTGTTATTTCACTATGTTCGTAAAAATTATAGCGGTAATACTAATATTTTAGCCAGAATGATGAATTTTTTGGCTAAGCCGAATTTTCGCCAGAAATATATTAAAACCTGAAGAAATAACTTCCAAACTAACAAATTTCAGCTAACATATATGAGGAGTTCAGCTGTTGCTAACTATACCATCTCTAAAGATGCACCTGAATATATAAGCAGAAATAAAAGGTCGTTTACATACACGTATATACTATATGTAGACCGTAACAAATCGGAACAGGTAAATGAGAACAGACCGAAATTCTCAGCCACAAGTATATTTGCTACCATTGATGGCTCAGAATATTACGAAATTAACAGGGCGGTGTCACAAATATTTCTGAGACAGGAGGCAAAGATAAAAAGCGACAAAAGGCAAGATTTTTTTTAAAACAGAGAAGTAATGATTCATAAAATGTGTAATTGTTAAATATGGAGTTATATTCAATAAACTAATTTATTTTTAGTAATTTCCTATCGATATATATATATATATATATATATATATATATATGAATATACATTTACATATACATATACATATACATATGTGTATATACTATTTCTTCCGATGTACGAATATTCTTTACAATACACTACAATCTAAATATAAGAAATCATACAGGAATTTCATATAATATCAAACCCAACAAATAATAATAGGTTACTAAGGTGTGTGTGTACATTTTTTTCCATCGAATATGGACTGTTATATGAAAACATGTTTGAAACAAGGATAAATAATGTTTTATCCTATAAATAACAATGACTATGACGTGAATCGTTTTTAAAGAAAAACAAAATTAAGTCTCTTTTTATTGAACAGAATCGAAGTAAAAGATTTCATTTCATATTTCATGGAAATAAGAATACCTAATGAACACATGTAATAACAACAGTTTGGTTATCATTCGGTCAGAGTACTAATGAAAATGATAAATAAAAACTTGTTAAGCACGAGTGTAACTCGTGCTACGAATATTTCGTACACATTTAGGAGCAGATAAACCTTGAAGACTGCATAGAATCATAATATTTATATTAAAATAATTACAAATCTAAATATCATTTCTCATCATGTTAATTTGCAAAGATATTGCCTAATAAAACATTCACAGACATAATAAATATACATTTTAAAATACAAAGAAACTTTTAGGCGTCCGTAGTCAAATTTCTCAGGAGCTCTTAAAGTTTCTCCAAGTCTGCCGGTCTGCATGTCACAGCTGTTTTACCCTAAGGGACCCTGAAAAGTTTATTTGCCTTTATTGCCATAAATAAATTGGTTTCGTTTCTAAATGACACAGATAAAGATTAAAATAAGTTTAAAATGTAGTATATTAGCACACATTACTACTAGGAACCGTTTTAATAGTATTAAATTAAAACAATTTAATAGTATTAATTAAAATAGCAATAATTCTCCACATCGATCTGTCAAATTTCGGACTGACAATAGAAATTGGAAAAAACACCATTTACAGCTAAGAGTGGCACGTGTTCACCATGAATTAGATACCAACATACTTATTTTTAAATTAGCATTTTCTTTTATTGGTCTTCACTAGACCTGTACAACTTCCGGTTTGAGCAATTTGCGTTGTGTTGTATAAGATGCCATTAATTAATTTATATCATAAAAACAATCAATTAGTGTTTATTATTGTAATAAATTATTTTTGGGCAACACCAGAGTGTAATAATTGTAAATAAATGTTTATTCCATAAAGTCACCATTTTCTGTAAGAAATTCGTAATACTTTATTTTTTCATTATGCTATATTTAGTTCCTGCAATAATCTTGTCTTTTATGCATATTACTTGTACGAACACGATGTTTCACATCTGCCAGGCGTCCCGTGACGGACACTTTTTTTTTAATGGCTCACAATTAAAATAATAGCAATGCGACATCAATCTATATACAACGCCCTTAAAAAAGCTAATAATTACTAGCAAGTACCTGAAAGATATTTGTTTCACTTGTTATTGCAGTACTAATAGGGTAGATGCTCATTATTTTTGCTTTTCAGTGGTTCATGAAAAAGTTTTTGAAATTGGTGATATGAGAAATTTATTTAAATATGCGTCGGAATTCAAAGAGTATTTCAAGAGAGAATGCCGGGCATCATAAACATAGGCTCTCACAGTAGGTCATAGCAAATTATTCTTAAGAAATGAAAGCGTTGAGGCTTACCACCACCAGTTCGGTGTACGAATATTTATCTAATATTTAATGAATAAAATGGTTTAATCATCTTGTCTATCGCCCGTTGCTGAGTTCCATTGGCATAAGCCCATACACCATCATCAGATCCTGGTTCAACAGATGCTATGATTACTTCGTCAACAAAAAGGTGGACAATAAAACAAATGTTTTCGATCATGGGCGATGTAGATTGTAGAGTTGCATTGGTCATCTCCAAATCAACTGTTTTTGACAACATTTACCTTGTTTCACGTTCCTGACGTACTCTTGAGTTACGCCTTCCTGATGCACTGAGTGTACATTCAAGAACAATAATAATTTAAATCACTTCATCCAATCCAAGATATATGTAAACATCTCCTTTATTTACGAAGTCGGATAAAAAGTAAGTTTATTTTCAATGTTACGTCTGTTTAGAGATTTCTATCCAGAGTAATGATGGTGGACAGGTAATAATAGGTTAGCAAAAAGAATATGGAAGATGTGAAAGCAAGATCAAACTATTAATTGATTTCGAAATGAAAGGAGTTTAATACGATTCCGCAAATAAAAAAAAGTTTATGGAAATGATTTGGAGAACAATCATTCAAAAAATTGTGATATTCAAAGTTAAGACAAAAAACATTTTGAATATGTTTGGCGTTAATTTTGTAGAAATTCATTCTTTACCATTAAATGAAACTACGTGATGTAGTTGTATTTCTACTTTATTTAAGTTCTTTACCACGACCTAGGTTTCGTTGTATTACAACATATTCAGGTGGGCTATTAGCAAAGATCTTTGTTCCTAGGTCGTGGTAAAGAACTTAAAGAAAGTAGAAATAATACTACCTCAAGTAGTTTCATTTAATCGTGGGCAAAAAATGGATTCACGTCAAATAGATTTAATCGAAACGCAATTAGTAAAAGTAAAAGATAATTAATGGCGAATTGCTAGAAAGGAACGGCTGGTACAATCTTTCTATTTTCTTTGATTACAATTTTAAATACACAACTTTAATTATCGACAGTTTTTTATGGAAAATTAATTTTCTAAATAGTAAGTTAGTGATATTTTCTTATCCAGGTAGTCACATTAAGCCCAGATATTTATGATCTGCTTCCGTATATTAATAAAAATCAAAGGGCTAGGTTGATATGTACATATTGTGACGTTTACTTATAGTTCATTGAAAAGTTACATTTGGGGTTGTGTTTTTTAGAGGACGCAATTTTATTGTTTACATGTGAGGGGGGGGGGGGTCAAGAAAAACTTAACTTGAAGTTTGTGGGGTCACACCTCTCCAAACTCGGCCGCCATCTTGGAAAAAGTGGTGAAATTGTTTTTAGCGTTTATCAAGTAAACTATTGGACATACAAAAAAAAAATTAATACATTTCTCTATAACTTTGGTCTAGTATTAATATTCGTCCACATTTTTTCCAGCCCCAATTTCAGGGTCGTTGTAATTACCCAGCCACGACTGGACCTGATGGTAGACTCGGAAGCTGGGAAAGCGGGCTGTGTCTTGTGTTGGAGGAAGTGATGATAAATTAAATGTATTTTTGTCACTGACTTGGCGAATCGTTTATATCTAAGCTGTTAAGAGAATCATCATCTTTATTGCCACCATATAAAGCGATGAGAAAACGTTCACCAACGACAGTGAGCAAAGCAGGATCAACTGTCTTGTTGAGGAACAACGCTATTCCACTTGCTAGCTCGGGCTGAAAGATATTTCAGTTTACCTATGTTATAAGCTGCTGAAATTGTTTCACATCCAGAAAAAGCATGTAGAAAGAGCAAATTATCCGCACTTATGTCTCCGTGCATAAAACCTGATGGACAATATAATTGTTCGGCTGTATGTCCTTTTGACAGTTTCAAGAAGAATACATTTGATTTGCTTCTTCCAAATGTCGTGAGTAAGATAAGTATATCAATATCTTCAGCTATAATAGTAACTGAGTCAAACAATTGTGATGCAACAAGAGCAGAGCGAACGATGAGGGTGTCTGCATCAGATTCAGCTTGATCGACATTTAAACCCACTTCTGAATTTTTTAGAAGTTAATAAAATTTGCCTTATTCTTCTCATTACCAAAAAATTTTTCTTCCGATAACGTCGGTACAGTGTTCTTATCGAATTTAACTTCTATAGACTGGTGTTTTTTCGTGCGACGCAAACGCTCCCAAGATTTAGTTCCTGCGACATCGGGGTCCTCTGAGTAGCCGTCAAATACAATATGTGCAGAGAGCCCAAAGTGTTGTTGCACATACTTGATATACTTTTGAGTGATATCGTTAAAAGTCATATTTCGGTCCCAAACAACTTTATGTAATAGAAAAACCACTGTCGATAACAAAATGACTCCTGGTACTGTTATTAGAGGATCGTTCCACTGGTGCGAATGCATTAAACAGAGAAGACTTTGTACCTTTTCTCATGCCATCCTCTGCAAATAATGCCAATGGAAAAGGTGATAATTCATACCCCAGGTATTGTTTGGTGTCACCGACTGTTTCTCTCGAAATACACATATGTTGAAATAAAAATAATGGATTGATAACAACAGGAGATTTATCTACTTCCATAGTACTTGTCATAACACTAAAGGGAAGAACATTACTTTTACGATTAAATGACAGTCGTTGAAAATCTGATCCTGTGATATTGATAAGCAAGTCTTCTCCTATCTCAATAGCGCGATGACAATTTATATTCTCCGAAGCAACAATTCCATTAACAATACAAATAAGTTCAGGACGATCTGAGGTAAAGTCATGAGTTGCGAGCCAATTATCGATTTTTTCAAGGACTTCGTTGTCACATAGTATGCATGAATCTCTGTAGTCAATGTGTTCGTAATCTGTTGGAGGAGCGTTTATAAATGGCAAATATAAAATTCTACTTCTTTGAAAAAGTGTCTCAGCGGTAGCTTCGATCATAAAGCCGTTCCATCCACTGATATTCATAGTGCAAGACCATTTACCATACAGCCACATGAAATCAATATTTTCAATAATTTCAAGGTTTTATGATGAAGTTTTAAGTCAGTAACTAATAAATAACAATATTGAAATGTCTATAATTAAAAATATTATAATGAACATAATAAAAAAATAATTAAAAACCATGCCATACTATTGATATACATTTATACTTATCAGTAGGAAAAATTAGTGTTCACTTCGCAGCGCTGTAAAACCCAAACTAATGAATATAATGAAAGAAGTATGTAATAAAAATTCTTCGTTGGAAACTCCTCTACAAAAATGCTTTGATGTTATTTTTTTGTAAAATAAAAAAAAAAGTTATGGCGACCAAAAGAAAATTTGTCCAAAAATTTTGATCGTTTTTCTTTAATATCTTTGTTATTTTTGATTTTACGACAAAAAGTTACTAAACTATAATTGTAGAGAATTCAATTTTAAATAAGAAATGTATTAAACATTTTTTTGTATGACCAATAGTTTACTTGATAAACGCTAAAAACAATTTCACCCCTTTTTCCAAGATGGCGGCCGAGTTTGGAGGGGTGTTACCCCGCAAACTTTAAGTTAAGCTTTTTTTGACACCCCCCTCACATGTAAATAATAAAATTGCGTCCTCTAAAAAACGCACGCTAGGGCCAAAAAAATGTAACATTTCAATGGACTATTATACAACTTAGCAACAGACTGGTGATTATTTACGCCACGCAGCTCTCAAATTATGCCTAATTATACCTACAATCTGCATTGAAGTAAGTAGACACTACGCGGCATCGAGTTGTCCATTATTTGCATTATTTAACTTTACGCTGACGACTACTTACTGTTTGGTTTAGTATTGAAATCGATTTGGGAGATCGGGATGTTTGAGATCTGCGAGCCACCGTTTGTGGCGGCAGCGAGTTCTTACTATGCAGCGGTGGCCGCTACTTGGGTTGGCAACTTGCAGACCTTGCTCGTCGCCCACTGGGCTTGGTTGATTAGGGCGCGCTGGGTGAGTGGTTGTAAAATAGAACCACGTAAGTGCTAGATGGTAATAGCCACAAGTTTAGGTAGTTTTAGCGAACTAAGGGGGTCGGGGCCGATAAATGTACAACGAGGAGTCGATAATTAAAAAACTTAATACGTTTTTAACAAAAACATCAGCCTTCTAGTTTGATGTATTATTAAATTAATAAAGAACCTACGTAAACTTTACGTTAAAAATGTTTATTAGTATAATTTGCTATGCATATATCCAATGGTTTTTGATCGAAATATTAATAAACACTACAACGACATATATATTCACCATTAGATCCATCACATTATTCTCCATACTGTAAACTAATTTACCCTAAAGAAACAGTTTACGATGTATAAGCAGATGCCAACTCCGACTTCACCGTGTTGAACGCAGGATAGGCGAACGCTGTTCTTATAATCAAAATACCAAATAGCAAGTTGTACTCGTCAAGCGGGCGGAAACCCAGCGCACAAGACAGACGTCGGCATTGACTGAACTTTCCAACACACGCACTCACTTATGTACGCACGCACGTACGCAGGCACGCGCGCACTCACGCACCCGCCCATGCACGCTCGTTCACACCAACACATATACATACACACACAGACAAACAAACACACATACAGTATATATTTTGGAAAGTTATGTAACAAACACAAGTAGCACTCTTCGTACTGAACAACTTGTCGTATCGAAGAGTATGCCGCACAACAACTTGTCGTATCGAAGAGTATTACTGGTTGCGAAAAAAAATTGCTTACCTAGTTACACTTTTTTATCATTTGATAAATTGTCTTACTTCACTAGAATCCTTCTTTGAATCGTATTTACTTCAACTCTATTATATGGCTACTTTACAGTAATATTAAGCAAAACCGTAGATCAGCTGCTGAGAGTCCTCTTGAAGATACAATAATGGTTACCGCCCTAGTGTGTAATAACGGCAACCTGTTCACATAGGCGAGAATAGGTAAATAGGTTATTTTACACTATTATGGATCATTATCCATAGTTATGGGTCGCAGTATAAGTATACTAATTCTAAGTATACTAATTCATGTTAGATCGTATTTGTGGTTAATTTATTATTACATATGTATTGACACATTTAAACATATTTATATTTTTAACTTACATCATTGCATGCTAAAAAATATATTTTTGAAGAAGTCTGTAATTATTATATCAAGATCTCAACTTTAAAACAATGGTAATCGACAAATTATAAGAAACAGTTTACGTATTTTCCTTGCTTCTCATTTCGACACTTCTGAGTAGATTTTTATGCTGTTTCTTCTTACATGTGGAATTATTTATGATAATTAATATTAGCTATTAATATCATGCTGTGTCAAGATAGAAACATAAAACTTATTTTCGTTTTTCTCACCCGTAACTCGACAACTTACTTTAATGAAGAAACTAAGAAATTTCTTGGATATTTTACTAAAATTGTAGAAGAAAATACATTCACATCAAGGAGCAATATTTAAAATATGAAAGGGTAAATATTTAGTATAGCAACAAATATTTAATATAAAATCTTTTGACGCATTAAAACGTTAGATACTTTACTTCAAAATCCTGGTCTGTATACAGACCTTAGTTATTAAAAATTTTACGTAAAGAAAATATTGATTGGAAAAATTCAATATCATCTTACACTGCGGCACAAAATTAAGGAAACAGAAAAGTTCTTAAAATACACTACTGCAAAACATTAAGAGAACAGAATTTTTTTTAAATATTTTAGGGATTTAAAAAAAAGCATTTTAAAGCTTAAACATTTCATGTTTTTAATTTTTTATCAAAAATTTTTTTGGGGAAATATTATCAAAATTTTTCTCGCGATTTTTTTGATTGCGAATTAACAACAGCCGAAAAGATTTTCTTGAAAAAAATTTTAAAAACTACCTAAGTTTAAACTTTAAAATGCTTTCCAAAAAAAAATTCTGCTCCCTTTATTTTTGCAGTAGTCTCTTTAACATTATTAAATTAAACAACTCACGTTCAAGTTTACAACCGAAGTAACACAGACTTTATGGTTACATCTGACATAAAAAAACTATCAAATACTAGTAAAACTTGCACCACAAGGGTGCTGTACGCGTTTATAAAAATTTAATTGTACCTAATATTTTTATAAACTGCTCACAAAATGTTAGTGTTTAGAACGTTGTTATATTGCCCACTATATTTTAAGAGACACATATTTCATAAAAATCTACAGTTTCACATAGAATTAGAAATAATTGATTTTTGTATTTTCCCCTTTACATGTGCTATAAAACTTCTCTTTATGCCGATTTTTAAGATTGTAGGTCGGTCGGAAATACCCTAAAGATTTTGATGTCCGTGTAAATAACAAAAATATACGATTTAAAAGGCCATATTTTTCATCGACATCACAAGGCGTTTCTGAAAAAAAGGGCCTAGAATAAATAGACAGACGGATGGATGGACAACAGAATAATCCCATAAGGGTTTCTTTTTTCATTTTGAGGAACTGAACCCCAAAAACTTCAACTAACCCAGTATACTCAGCATCTTTTCCTTTGGAAGACTATGAAATCTACTCAAAAAACGACGAAATTCGAAATTATTGGCCTTAAAGCATAGCCATACATTTTTCAATACCCGAGCATGAAAAGTCATAAAGCAAGTAAATAGGCCGAACCAGAAACGTGCCCTACGGTATTTGTATACATGCATTTTCATTCAGCAGCCTGTTTCTTCAATTTCTTGGTCCTATATTATAACAGTATTAATCGCCGGAAATCTTTCGCGAATAACTTTACAGAACTCTTTCAAATTGGCTACGTCGCCCCTATAGCTATCACATGATCAATTATTTGTTTTTTTGGTGTTTTATACACCATTCGGTGCACTTTTGCCGTGATCGGCACTTTTGCCGTGATCTTTTAATCTGCAGGAGAAAAAGTAAGGCATTGTCTTTTTTCTATACTGAGTAACAGTAAAACTGAAAAAGTGAAGATTTTCAACAATCTTGGGTATGCTTTCCAGTATTAATATTAAATGTGTCCATATAGTACCAACTTTGTGATAAAGATTAGATGACGTTGCATAGTGTAATGTTATAGAGTCTTTTACATGTACCACCGAAGTGAGTAGCGATATTTGGGTACGTAATCCCGTTTGAATTCCTAATTATATTTTGTAGAAAAAAGTCCAGATGGATAATGGTGTTTTTTTCCTGATAGTGACAGCATCATTTTTTAGGGTTCTATTTTGGGGCAGAATATTAAACTAACGTAGAAGGAAGTTTAAAATGTCGTTTTCCAATTGCAAAATAAAATCTTTCGGAAATATTTCTTATATGTAAATTTTGTACGAAGAGTTCTTCTTTGTTTTGGTATCAGTAATCTTTCGTTTTTTACTACTCATTCCTTCAGTAAAACTGCACATTCTTTCCAGACACTTTCCAGAATAACGATCGCGACAAAGAACCTCCAAAATGTTTTGATAAATACCTAAAGCTGGGTGAAACACAAGTTTTGCGGTTTTGTAACTTAGGTGGTAAGAACCAAACTGGTTGCCATTAACAAAATAAGGAATGACTTATTTTGGAACCGCTTACTATCAAAAAATCAATCAAGATTTCGTAACGTGTCAAATAAGTAACGATTTTGTTTTTCAAATTCGTAGATAACATATTGTTTTTTACGCGCTGCTAGGCGAATTTTGTTTATGGTTCTATTTTGGTGCACAATTTTTACGGTTCTATTTTGGTGCACAATATTCAACCGCTTGGTGACTATTTTTTATGCTGTTTAGCAACAAAAAATATCAAATTCGTGGGTAACACATTGTTTTTTTACGCGCTGTTCGAACTATTAGCATAATCCTCCTTTCCACTAATACGTTAACCATTTTTCATTTACACATTTTGCTGTTTAATTGTAGGTACTGCGATATCTAATCCAGTTTTTTAGAAAGTTATAGCTTTATTCTTTACTCTTCATATTTAGCCTCTTGCTCTTAATCGGTTATATCTCTGTTGCTGGTTATACCTCCGTTTCATCTGTTTCTTTCTGAATTCTTTGCGTTGACTTTTTTCTTTGCCGTTGACTTCTTTTTTTCTAGTCTCTTGAACTCTCTTTTCCCCAGTTTTCAACATGCACAGGTCTCCTCTGTTGTAGAAAATTTGTCGTATTTTTTTATTTTCTATTTTTTTCTGAAGTAACAACAATTATCACCGTTTTTAGGTGTTAATCTCTCCTCATGATTTGATTTATTATCTTTCGTTACGCTCTTTATTTCTTTTAAATATTTTAATCTCCCATTTTTCTATTACTTAGCTAACTTAACTGGATTATTTCTAAACTGTTCCCTTGTCTTTTACATTCTTTTTTTTCTTCAAGTATGTTCCCTCTAATTAATTTTGCTTGTATTTTAGGTGGCAGTACAATGAAAAATGAATTAATCTGTAGTTAAAATAGATACCTGATACAATATATATGTTCATATTATAGACATCTATGAAAATATGTACTAACACAATACGTAGATAACATGAATTTTGCATTACCATTAAATCAATTACATTAAAACAAAGCAGCAGGCAGTGCCGTACATAAAAGTTAGTATGTGTGAAAGTAAAACGAAGTATTCCAAATTATCAATCAGTCCCTTGCACTATAAATCAGTTCACTATCATATTTTAACAAAGGACTGACGACACGGGATTGATGATTTCAGAATAAACTAGAGGTTATTTTCAAGTATACTTATTCTATCCACATTTCAATCTGTAAGAGAGGTATGGTTCAATAATACATTTTAACCAATATAAAAATAAAATTGAGATGAACTAGTAACCACAAGAATTTTGACTGTCCCTACCATGCGCAGTCACCAAAAACATGCCACCGAAAATGGACGCAGAGCAAATGACGCAAATTGCACGAACTTCAGATACGAACGTTCAGAAACTCTCGACTTGCAAAGAAATTGCTCTTTGACTCGCAAAGTATTTGGCGAGAATTAAACATTTTATTTCGCACAAGGAAATGATAGAGCAAAGTAAACTCATTTATAAAATGCAAATTTTAGGCCCTTATTAAACAGTTTTTGTATTCGATTTGGATTTTGTGTGTGAATACAGTATTCTAAACTATAAAAACGTAATGAAGAGGAAGAACATTTAAAGATTTGGAAGAACATTTTTGGGAAAGCTTTGGGCCATGAGAAAAAAATTTTAGGCACTTTTTAATATATTTTCCAAATTCTTTTAACAAAAGTGAGTGTATAAATTGAGTGACCACGAGACAGTATTTTAACATTGATTTTACATTGTCGAAAATATACATACCAATTTAAAACTTGATAACCTTTTATGGAACTATGTACACTTATGTGCATATATATATATTTACATGTATATGTTTATATATATATATATATATATATATATATATATATATATATATATATATATATATAACATACAAATAAAATGGCCCTGCAAACCGACATAGCCTAGCGATGCCAACATAGTTTATTATTTGATAATTATGCAATGACCTACCTTAGATTAGATTCATCCGATAACGGCCGATGAATCGGCCAAGGCGCTGAGGCACAAAAAACCAATACGGGACGACGCAAGGCCGGCGAGACCATTGAGAACAGGTGGTATGGATTTTTAATGTGTACAACAGCTGAAGTCGAGGAATGAGATTAGATATGGTTTTTTTGTCTGACCTCAAAACGAGAGCTTCCGTCCTTGCATATTTTATTTTCAAAACCAATTAAACTGCAAAAGTCTGAGCTTTCTAATTCGCTTCAAGTTTGGTTCAAAAAGTAATTATACACAAAAAAGACGAAAAAGAGTGTTTATGAAAAAACGGTTAAAATTCATTCAAAAATTCGTACAGAAAATATATAAAATTCATTTTAAACTTGAAAATTAAAGTTTTTAAAAAATTTGAGCAATGATTTTTATTTCGACAGTATAAAAAATATAGAGATTCTTCGTCGCCTACTTTTGAACTTGCAGGATTTCTGTTGTTGAAAATTTCACAAAAATGTGTTAAAGTAGATTACAAAAATTCGGTTGACGTTCTTCAACATTCTAAGAAGGGAAGTTGGCTAGCAGTATTTCACGGTGCCGCAAAATAATCTTGTCTCGTTTCCAAAAACCTTCAGGGTTTAGGACCACGAGGCAATGTACTTAATATTGATGGTGGGCGGTAGCAAGGGTGACTATATGATAATAAGGGCAACCCGCGGTAATAAGGGCGACTATATGATGAATGAGAGAAAATCGCAACACTGGATTGAAATACGAAGATGTCTTGAAGTACATCAAGAAAAACGAAGACCTAACAGAAACATATGACGGTACCGAAGAGTATTTTCATATAGAAATCAGCGACGACAAAAGAATATAGGACATTACTAGAGATATCTAGCAAGAAATAGGTGATATGTTTACTTAAGATTGCAACGGAGACAAAAATGACTTGAAATACTTCAAGAAAAGTGAAGGCATGACAGAAATTAAGGAATATAGTAATACCGAAAAATATCACAGTTCCGAAGTTTATCTTCTTGCGGAAATTAGCTATAAAAAAACATATGGGCGGACAGTTCTAGGGACGACTGAAAAGAAATAGGTCATAAGTTAACAAAAGACTACAACAGGAATCAGAAATCGGTACACGTAAGCTGTTTAATAACAGAAAGGACGGTCGTCGCTGGAATATAGCAAATGCGTTCAAAGCGCTTCTTGATAGAAAAAATACGTTCTTTATGAAACATACTTTAGCTACGAAACAGATTTTTCAGGAAAATTCTAACAAAGTAGTAGGCGTCGAATTACAATAGAACGGTAGAAAGGAGCACGTACATGCCACGAAAGAAGTAACTGTTTCAAGTGGTTCCATAAATATTCAACAATTTTTATCTTGTCAGTAAAAAACTAAAAAACATTTAAAAAATCTGAGAATAGAAATGACTTCCGACATACAAGTGGAACAACACTTGCAAAACGACGGTCTTGCAAGTTATGTCCCATTTGTTTTTTTGTCGCTTTGACAATTTACTATTGTTATTTGTCCTTTTGTCACTTTGACACTTTACTATTGTCTTACGCAGAGTTAAAAGTAAAGAAGTCATTTTTTTTTAAATTTCACTCTTGAATGGATAAACTATTTTATGAACCGCACAGGAATATTCAGTCTTAGGCCCTTCGAAAAGTGGAAGTTTTATGAATACCGGAGACAAAGAAACTTTAATCCCAAACATACAACATATACCTTTTTTATACCGACAAACACGAGCCTATACATTGGTTTCTTTGAAAACCATAACATAGGAAGACGTAATTAAAAAGTAACACCCATATCTTCAGACCCGCAAACTCATTAATGAAGTAGATTTTAGTTCAGAAGCTTTTAATGTCGAAACTTATATTCATTTAAAAATCATAAAATCTTGGCATATCAATATTTACTTTGATAGAAGATAAACCTACAGCAGAAATGCGTCTTATAACATGAACATGTGTCCAACAATATATAATTTAAACTTTGTTGTCGCATTTACTTTGTATAGGTTTATATCGTTCATATAATTTTTTGTAATATCATATTGTGTAAATAAAGTTTTAATATGGACGGCAGTTAACCCAGTTTGTTTTGCACCGATTTTAAAAAGAACATTAAATAGAAGGTTAAAGATAAGTAGATAAATGATGGTTCCCTTTTAATCTATCTGAAGAGGTTCAATATAAAAGGGTATTATTTGTTCTATATTGCGTTTTTTAAAGTCGTTTTTTTATTGAAACGTTTTTTGTTTTACTTTATACTTTTTAGTGCGTTCCTTATTCAGCAGCTACTTAAGTCGATTCAATTTTTTTCCTAAAAAGTTTTATCTTTCCATTTTTGAGTCTGAAGATATCTTATGTTTCCGAAAATATTACGAAGTTACAAAGAATTCAGTAAACTTCATTTAGTGCAATTCAAACAAGCGTTTGCGGCATTAAATAATATGGATGCTTATATAAATATGTACATGCATATATGCATTACCCTCTTTTGGGTTCACTGTAGTCGATGCTTCATGCCTTATATATATTTATATATATATATATATATATATATATATAAGGCATGAAGCATATATATATATATATATATATATATACATTTACATACTTAAGTACTTTGTTAATTTCTTGATGAACGTGTACGCAGTGATAAACGGGGATTTTCAACGACAGAAACCATAACAAGCTCGACATTTTCATCCGTGGCTACCAATGGTGTAGGTCCTGGCCTGGGCCTATTTAATGTTGATCCTGTAGCGCTGAATCTTGCTACCCATGACTGAATGAGGTTGATCGATGGTCCATCACGTAATCGACGCATACTGTAACGATTATTAAATCGACGGCGTGCTACAAACAGCCAAAAACCACCCGAAATGTACGCCTCGACGGCAAAAGCGCGGTGCTCTCCACTCCACTGTTCCATGGCTACTAAAACATCCGCACCGCTTGCGCTTCTAACGACGCCCTACGCGCTCCTCTTATGTGTTGCGTTCAGAAACTATGTTTGTTCAATCTTTGAAATCTGCCACTGGACATCCTGTATAAAAACCTCTCTCCCATTCATCGTCGATTGACGTCACCTCATAAGTATATATATATATATATATATATATATATATATATATATATATATATATATATATAATTTTTGTCTTCCAAACACGCCTGCTAAAGAAATAATATATTAAAATAATTTTGAAATTAATTTTTATGCCGTTAAAACACAGAAATTAAATATAATAAATAATAAAGCAAATGTTCAAAGGTCCAAATAAAATTCAAATGTCCGAAATTTTACATCGCCTTATATGTCGGTGAATGTAAAATGACATAAGTTCAATGACGTTTAAAAGGTTTTTTTATAAAACTAATTTTAATATTATATAAAGTATATGATATCTTTTTTTACTTTAAAACAAGAATGTTATTCTTAACTCTTTACACCCCACGAGTCCAGTAGTCAATACAACTACAATGCAGGTCCTGCGAGTAGTCCGGTATTGGACGCAAAGGGTTAATGTTGCTGAGATGAAGCAGTCTATCAGTAACTTCCAGGTGTATGGAAAAATTCTGTTTTTTGCCTTTTTTATAGAAATGCTTTTCCAATTATAACTAAAAACAGCATGTACCGTCTATGGGCCAATATGAATAACCTGCAATCAGTCAGGTTCCAATCCAATTAGTTTTTCTTTTGTTGTATTTCCTATTATAACTAAAAACAACATGTACCGTCTATGGGCCAATATGAGTAACCTGCAATTAGTCAGGTTCCAATCCAATTAGTTTTCTTTTGTTGTAGCACATAGATTGTTTGTAGCACATAGATTTTAAATTTTCGATGGCATAAATCGAGGATGAAACGAATTTCCGAGCTCGAAAGTAATCGTTATGTTTATCCCGCTGAGCATTGTCAAATAAAAAGTCCTTAGTTAATTAGACGTACCTTTAAAATTTAACAAACCTTTGAAAATACACGCACGTACGTAAATACATGCACACAAACTCCAATGTGCTTCGTGACTTTTCCTTTTAAAACATACGTGTTACTTTATTTTCTTCTTTTACCTCATTGACCTCCATCTTCAAGGCTGATGCAATAATTTCATCATTTTAATACAAGTTAAAATTTAATATTTGTTTTCCCATGCAAATTGTCTGCCAGGTAAGACCGTTGCTAAGGTTATGCTATTTCAAAACTAAAATTCTAGATTTTTCCGTTATAGCTTTGCAAATCTAGATGCTAAATCATCAAACTATATTTGTGACATAATACAAGTTGTTTTATTTAGAATTGCATTGTGACTGTGTCATATTTTTATAAACAAAATTTATACAATTTAATTAAGACTCTTGACACAACAATTTCATTTTACAAGTTGATATGAAATTTCGTTTTGTGAACTTCGGGGAAAATAACCGCAGAAATGTATTCTAACGCTCCTGTATATTATGTGTTATAAGTTTTTTTCAAAAAATTAATATTATACAAAATGGACACAGACAACAAAAAACAATTTCAGATTCTAGTTTATTTAATTTTTTATGTTTAATCAAGTCTCTTTTTAAAAAATAGTGGACGGCAATACTAAGTCGAACCGTGGGTTTAATTTTCTCAAACAACTTGTTCTCCACAAACAAGATCATATTCAATATTTAAACTGATTTGTGGAATATACTATACAATTATAAAATTTCGAAAAAACGTCCGCCTATTGCAAATATAACAAACTGCTTGAAATTTGCTGATGAATTAGTGTTAACTAACGGTTAAGTTGCAACTGATTGACATGCGCTGTCATTTGTTATGCCCTAATTAGCCAGTTTGTAAAATACCACGTGCCAAAAAATTACCTCATTTATTTACACGAGTGGCATACTGTACTAGCTCTAATTTAATCGTTAAGAAATGACGTTATCGAGTGAAATGCGCGTACAAAAAAGTGATTTTAATTATTTCACAAAATCATTAAGCCAGAAAATCATAAATACACTATGGTTCTTAACCCCTTTGTCAAAACGCAGTTTTTTTAAATAAAAATTTGAAATTCAGAATAGCACTGTTCTGAGGTTTTCAAGGCACCAGATTTGGTGTACAAGCAATAAATATACCTATTTATTGGAACCATAAAGAATGTTTTGAGAAAATTTAAAAATTTCGATGTATACGTTTTTTTTTCGATAAAAAAATTAAAATAATGGACTATGCCATAATTGTTCAAATAAAGAATTAACAGGAAATTCTTATAAGACATAAAATATTTGTTTTTACTATTAGTGTTTACTGTATGTGTATACAGTAACATTATTCCAAAATAAAACATTCGTATTTGAATTATCGTTATAATCACAAAACTAAAATTCAGCCCACAGTGCGCTCAACGCTTCACTAACACATTAGAGCTTCACTTACACAACCAATAAACCATAAAATTAAGCTTGCGAATGGTATTTATTTAAGAGCGTAAATTTTTTTTATAATCAGTACCTCAATCAACATTGAACCGAGAAGTCGTTCTGTAATTGCCGTTCTTCTATTAAGTTTCAGCGTTGTTATCTTTACGTGTATGTATTAATAATATTAAAAAACGATCGTTTTCAATTATTTTTTCAAGAATATGAATTTCACATTACGTTTGATTCCTGTGTTGACGTACTTTAAATCCACACGTTACTTTTTCTTCGTTGGGTACATAAGTCTATTTACAAAATTTCATGTACATATGTCTTAAATTGTAGAAACTGTCAGACTGTGACGATAGACGGAGAGCGGGCCTATGAACATTAAAAATTTTTCTTTTTTTCCAAATAACACTAAAAATTTATGAAGAATACGTTAAAGTAAAAATTTATAGTTGAAAGTTAAAGTTATATGTAACTCATGATTGATGGCGGGTTACTAGGGATAAAAATAAAAATGAGTGCACAATGGCAACATTCGTAGCTGGCTATTTTCTAATTTTTTAGTTACTATTTTAAAAATGAATGACACGCATACCGTCCTTCACTATTAACAATTTTCATTTTTTAACGGCTAGAAAAAATCTCAAACCGTGAGTTTATGATATTTTCTTGTCCGGGCCGTATTGTTCATTAACAAAAATTTATTTATACCTCTTAGCCATATATTGACGGTTGTAAACGCCACACAGATTACAAATTATGCCTATTTCATCACACAACTCTGCGCCAACGTCTAGTTATACAACATGGAATCAAGTCGTCCATTATTTGCATTATTTAACTTTACACTGACAATTACTTCCTATTGTTTTAGCTAATCATAGGCGACCGAAATCGGAACATCGCGATGTTTGCAAGTCTGATCTGCGAGCCGTCATTCGCAGCAGCGGCGAGCTCTTACTATGCAGCGATGGGCCCGACTTGGGTTGGGGCCATGCAGACCTTCCTCGCCGCCCAGTGCGCCCTCACCAACCCAAACCAGTGGCCGGCGGACAGGACCGCGGAAGTGCTCGACGGTATTCACCACGGGTTTAAGTAGTGTTAGTGAGCTAAGAGAATTAGGGTGACATTTTTTTTAAAGTTCTATAAATTATCTTTTTGTTTTTTAGTACCACGTAACTCTCAACAATACTCACAGCTGAACCAGATGTAATTGATAGCACCAACACGATCGGAAATATTACAAGGCATTTAAAAGCTCATAATTTCTCTTGCTTTCCCAGAAGAGTTTTACACCGATTTCGAACGTAGACACAAATTGTAGAAAAGACAATTTATTTTTCCGCAGAAAAATGTATATCACACACTTGTGGCTTAGTATTTAGGAATGCATCAATACATATGGGTGTATTTATACATAATATAAAATACATTACGATTAAAAAAATAACTACATTTTAATTATATTCTCTTTTTAGTATTTAAAAAAAACATGACTCGATATTAGATACATAATGTCCTCAAGGTCTATCAAATATAAACTCGCAAGAGTATTTTTGAAATACATTTCCGGTTAGAGACTTAAAATCTAAAGCCACAATGTTTAAATGGTACAAGGACGTAATTAAGTGTTTTTACTGTCATTCCCTTTCCATAAACATAGGTTGGTACCTCTTTCATTTGATTTAGGTTGATTTAAGTTAATTTAATTGTGTTTAGTGTTCCTTGGCAAAATTGTCGAAACAGAAAACTTATGGAATCACTTTTGTATCCGTCCGTCACAGGCGATTTTCTATGAACTATTCGACGTAAAAAATTTAAATTAGTGGTAAAATAGCACAGAGATAGTGTATATTGACCCAATTTTAGACATGAGGTATGACAGTTCAATTTTAAATGTGGAGGCTTTCTGAGGGTAAATTGGGAAATAAAACAATTTCAAATTTCAAGGATCGTGTAGGATATCAAATAAAAACTTATTGAAGTACGAATTTGGTCGCTCAAAAAATTAAAAAAAAAATCATGAACAATGAGAATTACGTATAAATAGAGATATCGCTTGCTCAAGCTTTCCGTAATTTTCCTCAATTCAAAGTAAATTCCCAGAAAACACAATCCAATGTTCAACAAAACCTTAGTTTTTATACAGAATAAAAATTATAACAACACTCAAAGACGATAACGCTCCAAAAATTTCAAAAACCTCGTTTTAGGTATTTAAATAAAGGAGTTTGATAGAAAGAGACTTAATTCTGGAAACATGTAATTATGTTTTTAGATTTCCGCATGTTAAAATAATAAATGGAACCCTGATAAGATCAGTCACCTGTCTGTCTGTCTATCACCGTTGTTTTTCCCAGCAACTACCTAACGTAGTATCATGAAATTTTCCAAATAATAAAGCACGTATTTCACTAGATAACACTAAAAAATTTTCATGGAAACTTTAGACGGAAAAAATTAAAAACTCGAAAAAAAATTAAAATTTCATTTACAGTATATCGTTTGAAATGGCTAGCTATAATTTATATATTTTCTTAATTTCAAGTCATATGTTAAGATATTATATGTTTATTAATTTCTTAAAGATACTATACGTTCAGAGACATATTCAAAAATATGAAAAAAATATGTTCCCCCTCTAGAAAAATTATAAAAATTATTTTAACTGTCATAATTTTTTAAATATTCACCATGTTTTTATATTCCGGTATATTCAAGTAATTTTAATTTATTATTAAAAATTTTTTAACTTTACTAATATTGTTCTATTGATACGAGTATTTAAATTCCTCATCTTCTTACAATTAGTTCAAAAAATTTGGAATTCCAAAGATAGAATATAATTAAATAAAACATAACACATTTAATTTTCTATGTTTAATCGAATATTCGGAAAGTAATTTAAATAGAATAGGTATAATAAATTGTTTCAAACCATATAAAACGCGTTTATACTAACACATAAATATATATTTAGGTATAAACATGACAACTAATTTCAGAAACAATATCGGTCAAATCTAATGATTACAGCTAATGATTTGGAAAAATTACACAATAATGTCATGATTTTAATAAGCAGAGACCGAAAGACAGTAACAAAATTATCTGGAAAAGCTCAAACAATTGTCAAAAAATTAATGAACAATTAACGACCAAGCCGTCATTAATGTGAATGCAATAAGTTGCTTGCCTGAACAAAATACACTTTTCTACTTTATAATAGAACAAATATTAACTTTTTTTGGCAAACTTAGTAAAATCAATAGTTGTTAGAAAGATAAGCATGTGCAATATTATTAAGTAATTGAATATAATAAAATGAGTAACGATATTGAATATATTTGGCGTTAATTTTGTATAAATTCATTATTCACAATTAAATGAAACTACGTGGTCTAGTATTATTTCTACTTTCTTTAACTTCTTTACCACGACCTAGGTTTCGTTGTATTACAACATCTTCAGGTGGGATATTAGTAAAGATTAGAATTGCAGCTAATGCATAATCTTTGCTATATACACTATACTATATACACATTTACGTAGGCATTACTATAATCACATTACTATCAGAATCAAGAATTTACCAGAATTTATTGGAATTTACGATAAAGAATCAACCCATTATGTATTGGCAGATCCCAACTTCGACTTCATAGTGGTGGGCGCAGGGTCAGCAGGCGCTGTGGTCGCCAATAGACTCAGTGAGAACCCCAATTGGAAAGTCCTACTCGTCGAAGCAGGCGGAGATCCAACGCTCGCGACAGAGGTCAGTATTGACTGAGTATTCTATTTGATAACAATGTAACCGTTAATATTGCAGATGAGAACGGTTATATTGCAGATGATCTACTTAGCTGCAGATTTCTTAGGTGAGTCCGTTTAAGTGCATTTAGTAGTAGAAATGTATTTTCTTCGCAGTTTACCTATTATATTTATTCTGTAAATACCCTAGTTAATCTACGGATCAACGAGATTCATTAGTGTGAATGTAATAGGTTATTTGCTTAATAAAACGACACTTTAACTAGAAAAAATAATAATTTTAATTTGGGAAACCCAATAAAATCAACAGTCGTCAGAAATATAAGAATGTAACAATGTTTAATATTGCAATAAAGTTAACTTAGAGTTGAGTTTAAGTTATCTATTAGTACAATCTTGATTGGTGGCAATTATAATTACATAGAAATTGTCTTTTACGACAAGCTTGTGGGCATAGTTTTGGAACAATTCAATTTACAACCACATTTTCTGAAATCCTGGCCAGAACCTTACCACTGTATCGCAATTTGTTGTAAAGAAATTTCTGCATCTGGGACATCTTCTTTTGCAAGAAATCGTTCTTGACAACCATTAAATTGAGGTCTTGCATATGATTGCTTCAAAATGCCTATTTTAGTGCCTGGTTTGCAAAAAATATCACATGCCTTACTAATTTCTACTTGGATGTGAACAACATCCAAAATGCAATTAACATCAGTTTGTGGCAGCGTGCGAGAGCGAGGGATACAAGAAATAAGAGACGATAGTGACTTAAGCATTTATTTCGCTCTTTTCAATATATATCCACACTTTAATGCTTTAGAAAACGCTAATGTGCAAATTAAGTAAGGATACCCATAGAGTAAAATAAAATTTCACACTTTTACGGTTTATAATGTGCTAATGTGCAGATTTACTACGTAATGTGAGGATATCTAACTATTAAATGAAATAAAATTTCGCACTTTAATGTTTATTCCGCACATTAACATCAATATATCCTACAAAAAAACTCCCGCAGCCTCTGTCTGTCTGTATGTACCCGATTTTCTATGTTCCATTTGAGGATAAACCAATTCAAGAGGACGATTTTAGTGTATGAGAGTTTACCTATGACGATAAATGCCAATAAAATAGAAAAAAAGACATTCTTGTGGAAGGGTGGGGGGGTGCGCTGCTTACATTAATACAGATACATGGAAACAATTTATGAGAATATTTTTTTTAACCAAACATACAATAATGAATACATTATACATCAATTTCTTACGTTTCAAATCAAAGTACACATTTGTCAAATTTCACTTCTGTCTATTCTTGATTGTGGAGACGTATGTTCTTATAATATAAATGAATATTTACTCAATAAATTGGAAAAACTGCGTATTCGACATATTTTCATCCTTCAAAAAATTTATCATATATCTAAGTATTGGTCACGCCTTAAATGGTTAAAGATTTGTGATCGACGCAACATTCATCTTCTATATTCTGTATGTAATATCCCCAATAATCCCATTAGACCTGTGTACCGCAGAATTAGATTCCATTATCTGTCATCCCATAAGCTTGAATTATGTTCTAAAAATGAGTACACCTTCCAAAACCCTCAGCTCATAGAACGGAATTCTATGGACAATCTTTCATCTATCTGCTATGAAATTGTGGAATCAACTGACCGGCAATAAACAAAGTTCGCACAAGTGATTTGCGTTCAAAAGTTGACTGAATTATATTACCTTTCATAATTACCAGATCAAAATACCTTCTATGGGATGATACCAAACGGAATAAGAATGGTTATCCTTATCCCGTCCCTACCACGAACCTATTGTTTGACTTTTTATTTTACTTAATTCTATATTATTATCATCTATACTTTTATAATTTACCTTATATTAAGTACAATTAAAGTACAGTTCAAAAAGTCACTTACAATCTACCATAGCACTTATTTTTCACATATATTTCATTGTGGTTGGCTGTAAGACATTGCTCTTGTAGCAATAAGTCCGTCACTGTAAACTTAGTTTTCTAAGCTTGCAGTAAAATTTTACAAATAAATAAATAGTTCCCGCTGGATAGAAATACAAAATTATCTCCCTTTTATAACTTAATCACCACGTTACTAGTGAACAGTAGTACCGTTGACGTAGAATAATAACTAGCAAGCGACAACAAAATATAGGCTTATTAACCAATATAGAATCAAGTTAATAATAGACATAGATGAAATTGCATGAGAATATACAGTAGAATACACATATCTAGGCCAAATAATAGCACCATAGTAAAAGAAATAAATAAAAAGTATACTGTGGATGAAAGAAGCACTGGTCACTCAAAAAGATAATGAAAAATAAAGGAATAAAAACAAAGATTAGGGAAGAGATATTCGATATCTTTGCATTACATATGACTGCACAACATAGAATTTTACAGAGCAACAGTGGAGTGCATATACGATGACAAGAAATATGGCCAGTGTCAGAAAAAGAGATGAAATAAACGATTTTGATATCGAAAAGAAGACGCACAAGATGACATGCTGGAGAAAATACACCAACAGAAATAGAGATGGACAGTCATACGCTAAAAGATAAACAGGAAAATGAAACAGTACTATGTTGGCAATTACGCCAACATAGTAGCAAGACAGTTTACTTGGAGCAACGAACTTAAATCTAAGAGATAGCAGGAGAAGTAGAGAAAGACCTCGAAGAATATGGGAAGATACATTAAAAGAAACAGCTTGGCCAAAGTAGATAAGGTTAGCGGTTGACAGAAATCATTAGAAGCTAGAGGAAACCTTTGCTTGAAGGCAAATTGAAACATAAAAAATAGATAAAAACAAAGTTAAAGGCAGTAATAAATATAACAAAATTAACAGCATCTAAAAAATAAGTAAATTGTATTCTATAATACACATAATTATTTCAGAAATCAAAGGTTATAAATGAACAAAATTGTAATAAACTTTGCAGCTAAATCCAACAAATAATTTTACGAAGAACGCTACGAAAGCGAGCCACATGTTAAATCATGTTCCAATTGAACAAAAACAGAATTAAATCACAATTGGTGATCTGGTGATAGTCCATTTAAGTCAATTGAATATTCAAATTTTTTTGTATATTTATAAATCTACCTATGGGGAAGGATAATTACTAATACGACCCCGAATATCCTCCATAAACATTTTTTATTATAATACAATTGAAACGAACTATTCAAAGAAATGAAAATTTTTACGACGCTGATATAGCTAATTGGTCATAAGGGTAAAAATTCACGAGGCGGCTAAGATGGGTTGGCGCGTTTAAGATGATCTAGATTCAAATCCAGACACCATAATGTTCCTAAAATTAAATTTCGAGGTTTCAAAGGATTGGAGATCCCAACGTCCCAGCCCAACGTTTTAACGGACAACACTAAAGCACCAACGATTATGGTCAGCGATCAAGACTCACTGACAAACATTGGAGAATGAAACATTACGAGTCACTCACGTTGAAATTCAACGACGAAAAATAATAACTATTTTAAGTATTATTTCTTATTACTTCACTAAAAGAGCTCTTCGAATTACGTCTCTATTCAAATATACAATTTCAAACTTATTTAATCATAATGTTAATACTAACACGGTACAAAATATAAAAATTTAAATACATGTCTGCATGTATCTAAATATTTCTATTTTGTAAATTAAATATTGCAAATACATATAAAATTTCAAATCAGTTGAAGTTATAAAATGGATTAAGTCGATCGTTACCCTGTAAATTTTAAACTGTATACGTAATGGTTGAACTGTATGAACAATTTAATATTTTTTTTATCCTTCTGAGTAGACTGGAATAGTGTATAAGTAATAACGTATAAATATTAATTTGGTCAGTAACGTTACGTGGATATGAAAAACTTTTATTAAAAGACTAATTCTTTTACCGCGGCTTCGCCTGCGTATATTTTGTTCGCTGCTAATTGCCATGTAGTCATAAAATACTTTACCATGAGACTGTCTTTCTCATCGATACACCTCCTCAATTTGGACTGAGTGATAGCAACCTTGAGGAAAAGACATTTCGATTCATATACGTTTTTTGTTTCTAAGTCTGTAGTCATTGTTATATATTTCCAGTATATACGCACCCTAGTTTAAGTACAATAATATTAAAGAGGCGGCTACTTTACCCGGTGAGACACAAGTCTTCGAAAACAATTGGTATACAGCAAGTTTTTTTTATTTTTCAAAAATATAAGCCAAAAATAATCTATACAATTTTTTTATTTAAGCTCTTCAGTACAGACAAATTATATTTTATTAAAAAATAATTTTGCTTATAATATTTTCTCAATCTCAATTATATCTATTATGATTACAAATGAACTTTCATGAAAAAAAAAATTACGAAAAACGCTAAACTACCAGTATATTCGATATTTCTTATTCTGCACTACTGAAGTTTAACGGTTTTATTTTTAAAGCGCTGGGTCGCGTCATATTGATTAATTAGAGCCGTGCAACGTCCTGTGGTCGTGCACTGCATGACATTTGCCTCTTTATTTAACATGTAAATAATGTATTCCAGGACAGGATGACATACGAAAGAATAATATTTAGTGTGTTTGTACTCTGGCAACTATAGAAATCGGCTTACTCTACCAATTTATCAACACACACACACGCACATTTAGTAATAATTTTAAGAAATTTATAGGATTTTATTTGATTAAAATGTGCAGAAATCATTGACCAATACATGCCTTCTAGGTGCATGCAGAAAAGTGGTAGGAAAAAGATATTTAAAATTTTTCTAATCAATTTGACTAACCTTCATGGACATTAACGCTTAAATATCAATCAATCCCTCGAAAATGACAACACATTTAATTTTCCTTTTATTTCCTTAGTTTTAAGCTAAACCTCATTAAAAACAAACATTTCGGTCAGCGACTCTATAATATACATAAATACATAAGCATGTGCTTATGTATATATAATATACATAAGCACACAATGTTTTATAGTAACTATAAAATCATTTACAATGTAGTTAAATTTTATATCATGTTTAAAGAGAATACTTATTTTATTTGTTTAGTAAATGCTGAAATTGTGATCTAAACCACACTTTCAAAGACTCAAAGTCTTTTCACAACGATTTTATCCTTTTTTTTAAACATAACATCATTTTGTTACAATTCATCTTTATGTTCATTGTATTATCTTTAAGCACACCCTAACAAATACAATATTATATACTATTATTATTATACCCGCAGATGCCAATGGCGTTATTCAATAATCTAAAAACTGAGACAGACTGGGACTATCTTACGGTGCCGCAAAATAAATCGTGTCTCGGTTCCAAAAACCGACAGTGTTCATGGCCACGAGGCAAGGTGCTTGGCGGTTGCAGCAGCATTAACGGCTTGTTTTACGTCCGCGGTAACAGGGATGATTATGATGAATGGCAAAGGCTCGGCAACACCGGATGGGGATACAAAGATGTCTTGAAGTACTTCAAGAAAAGCGAAGGCCTAGTAGAGAAGCTGAGGAACATGGCAGGAGTTAAGAAATATCACGGTTTCGAAGGATATCTTCATACGGAAATTTCTGATGACAAAACCGTATGGGAAGACATAATTATAGGTGCGTATGAAGAAATAGGTCATAAGTTTACTGAAGATTACAATGGAGACGTACAGATTGGTGCACACAGGCTCTTTTCGAACATAAAAAAAGGGCGGCGTTGGGGTACAGCAAATGCATTTATAGCACCTCTTCGAAACAGAAGAAATGTTTACATTATGAAACATACTTTAGCTATCAAATTGATTTCTGAGCAAAATTCCAACAGGATAATTGGTGTTGAATTAGAAAAAAACGGTAAAAAAGAGCATGTATATGTTTCGAAAGAAGTAATAGTTTCAGGTGGCGCGGTCAATACACCACAACTCCTTATGCTATCCGGCATTGGACCAAGAAAACATTTGCAAGATCTGGGAATCAAAGTGATTTCCGACCTCCAAGTGGGACAAAATTTGCAGGATCATCCATACACTTTGGTCTTGCATAAAATTAAAGAAGAAGAAATGAGTATTCAAGACTTGACTCTAAATTGGATAAACTATATTAAAAATCGCACAGGTATCTTCAGCAGCTTAGGTCGTACGAAATATGGACTTTTTGCGAACACTAGAGACAAGAAATCTCCAATCCCAAACGTACAACATTTAAACTTATTCATATCAGTAAATACGAACAAAAACATTGGTTATTTTAAAAATCATAATTTCGATGATGAAATTATAAAAGCAGGAGGTGACCTAAATAATGCTTACACGCTGATAGCTACGCTAGTCGTACAACTTCGCGAGAAATCTGTCGGCCAAATAAAACTCTTATCTTCAGACCCACACGACTACCCCATAATAGATCCAAATTACTTCGACAACGAAGAAGACCTCGATGATATGGTAGCTGGAATGTTAATTGTAAATAAATTAAGTGAAACTGAAGCATTCAAAAAGGTCGGCGCTGAAATAGCCAAATTGAATATAGAAGCCTGCAGGCCATATGACGTGAGGAGCGCAGAGTACGCGAGATGTATTGCAAGACACGTGACTTTTACGAGTTACCACCCAGTCGGTACGGCTAAGATGGGTCCAGATTCAGATCCAGATGCCGTTGTAGATCCAACATTAAAAGTTCGAGGTGTCGAAGGATTGAGAGTCGCCGATACCAGTATAATGCCTAACATCGTAAGGGGTAACACTAACGCGCCAGCCATTATGATTGGCGAAAAGGCAGCGGACATGATCAAGACTCACTGGCAAAAATTAGAGCACAGGGAGTTGTGATTCACTCAAAATGTAGAAAGTTTTTTATAGGTTAAACCTAACTTTAGATCAATAAATTCTAGATCTATATTCCTACTTAAAAGCTTTGTTTAGTCTACCGACAATATTTAAATATACAACATTATCATAAAGTGTGAGTCAATGGAAATACTTAGATGTATAAAGTGCGAGTCATTGGAAATACTTAGATGTATAAAGTGTGAGTCATTGGAAATACTTAGATGTATAAAGTGTGAGTCATTGGAAATACTTAGATGTATAAAGTGTGAGTCATTGGAAATACTTAGATGTATAAAGTGTGAGTCATTGGAAATACTTAGATGTATAAAGTGTGAGTCATTGGAAATACTTAGATGTATAAAGTGTGAGTCATTGGAAATACTTAGATGTATCAGAGAATCTACAGAAATACACACATTCCAAATATATCTGGATATGCGTCCTATCTGATGGATTAGATATTTACTTGGGCAAGTATTCTATTTATAATGTAAAAAGTTAAAATAGAGAATGCGGAATATAAAATGAGCATTTTGTATTGAGTTCTTAATTTATTAGTCCTTGTGTTATTTATAATATTGGTGGTGAATTCCATTTTTCAATGCTACGTTTAATATCATAAACAACCCAAACGTACAACACAAAATTACGTACAAAATTTTCTCTAGAAACGATTTTCCAACACTTATTGCGTAAAAAGACCTAAAGTGTACTTCAAGCTTATGGCATAAAGCTTACGATACATGCTAAGCTTTATTATTTTTACTTATTTAGTTATAAAAAGCGTCTCCTGGCAACGTCATATTATTTTGGTAAATATTTCTTTGAGAACTTCCCCATTTTAAATGCAGTTCATAAACTAAGATCTCGATAATTAACTAATTAATAATTATTTTTTCTCACGTGGCATTCAGGCAGCGCGCCACCTAGTGTAACGTCGTAAAAAAATTATCCGCTCTAGTAATGTCTTAAGAAGTTTCTAGATGGTGCTGTTATTTCGCTGCCCGTGCGTGCACGCAAGCCGGGAAAAAATGTATCATTACACTGTGCTCAAGTGTGTATCATTATTAAACTATGCATTAAATGTAATATAATCATAAATACTACTTGCATAATCATATAATTAAAATAATAAGAGCATTTTACAAGCTTATATAAAATTTACAGGAAAATTATAACTGCAATTCTTAATCCCATAATCTGAAAAATTTACAAAAATAATATTTGAAAGGTAAACTTGACAGTAGGTATATTTATTTTGTCAAAAATTATATAAATATTTATAAGTATGATGTACTATTAAATGTTTTAACTTTTCTGTACACAAATTATTTATAAAAGCTTCTAAGTGTGACTCGCATAAGCAGGATTTTTTAAAATATTTTCACTGTTTATAAAGTAATACAATTTCAATATAACATTTTACGATTTACTTGATCGTTATAGAATTAAAGCGCGAAAGATTTGTAGTGATACGCACAATTCTCGTATGCATACCTGCCTTTTTATGAAAACTGATTATCACACAATTTCAGTAATACTTAATAATATAACATTTCAAATGTTGTGTAAAGTTTTTGCATAACAATACAAGATGTGAAGACGCTACATTACTCATCATTTTGGAAATGTTATCAGTATGTCTCTCTGATGGTGTTTGAAATATATAGGCAAAAATGGCTTAAGCGTTGTGGTGAAATATCATAATATTGAAGTTAGCCGGAGATATAACCTTTTAAATACAGTTTTGTATCATCATTTTAGTCACTCTTTTTATTATTTTTAGACAGAACATTCTTCAGTTTGGTTCGTTTAGCGCCTGAGTCGCAAAGGATGGTACACAAGACGTCGAGATGGTCGATAATTCAAGATGGATCGCGCATTACAAGCTTCGCACTGATATTCAGAAATTTTTACATATAACTTTCTGTAATACATACTAATATAATTTAATCTTAAATAATTAAATCTACAAACCATCCAGCACAACTGATAATAATTGCAACCAGACCTGGAACAAAAAGAATTAGATAAGAAAAGCGAATATCAAAATCAGAAATTTAAAACTATCAACAATATTATTGAAATTTAAAACTAAATAGCCATAAGAAATTTAAAACTAACAGCAATAAGTCCGCCGAATAAATAAATAAATATTATATCGAAAAATAATGATGTACAGAATCTTTGTCTATTCTAGCACAAAAAACATCCTCTTATATTTGAACATAAATAAGATATCTAATCATAAATAAGATGTCTATAATCTTAGATACTACTGCTAAATTTACAATATGTAAAGTTTAGTAATAATTATTTTCTACTTAATTTTTATGTCACTAAAAATATATCACGACAATCAGAGTAAATACTAAAATTAATCTCAAAAAATTCCGAATCCGCTAAATTTTACCTAGCCATACAGATCTGCGAAAGCTTTAAATATTCAACTCAGTAATGGCTGAAATAAACGGCGGCATATAAGTTCAAGAAAATTTTAATAAATCACATAATAACTTGAATACAGTAGTTGACTCATTCTGAATTTTGATATTTTTCGTACAATATTGTGGAAGATAAGTTAATTAAAAACCAGTCTTAAAAAATATTCAAAAATTGATTGAAAAATAAGCCGGTTGTAGGCTTCTAAATTTTAATATACGGATAGAGTTGGGTATATCCCTGTCTCTTTTTCTCTTGTAGAATATAATGTGCAATATTAAAAATGACCTCACAACACAGTATTGTCGTCCTTGTCTAAAGGTTAAATTTAAACTTTTATAACTCGATCAATTTTTAAAATGAGTAAAATAATGTTTCACTCTTCATCAGCTTGTACCTTGAAATTATGATTAATTAAATAAAAAAAAATTTAGTGAAATACCCAATTGAATATACTTTTTAATCATTGTCACAACTTGTCGGATACTATATAATTAGCTAGATCGACGTACATCTCCAATTTAAACTATATCGAACTATTCATACAAAATAGGCTTTCGATCTAAACGTAAAGAAGATTGAATTCCACCATAAGGGTATGATTCTTGTGCACAAAATCTTAAAAATGAAGAATGAAATTGATAAGATCAATAAGTTCTGTCGCTTATGATTTCTGTCATTCACTATGACCATAAATAATACTTAAGGAATCATATGCCGAATTTTTAGTACGGAACGAAGTAGAACTTAATAAAAGACGTTAGGATGAAGCCTATTAACATTTCTTCGAATACTGAAAAACTTGTGCGATAAGCGTTTACGGCCGAATTATTATAGTTTTGCAAAATTGATACATGTAATTAAATGGGCAATTATGACATATTCTTGCTTACGACCGTTGGTATTATTATGGATAATCCTCTAACATTGTAAGGTGATATCACTGAAACCTCTCAGAAAGCCTACAAGGTACTAGGATATGTCATACGGAATTTTCATGATTTTCATGATGTCCTATGTATCTTTGCTCTATTTAACTGTTTGGTCCGTAATATTCTTGAAACGAATGCAATAATCTAGTCTCCATATGAATCTTCTTATGTCCTCATGCTGAAGTAAATTTTAAAAAATTCAATCGGTTTTTGTATTACAAAATGTATGGATATTATCCTTATTTATTTCCCTTTCGAATTTAAAACGAGCATGGTTAGATGTAATTCCCTTCAACTCCGACTGGAATTGCTTTTAATCATGTATTTTTTAAAATTATTATATCATTACATTGATAACCCCTCGATCTTGAGTTTAGTAGCGCTTAATGCTCCAGATTACTACATGAGAAAATGATGTCATAGTTTATTTCACCTGCCTAAAGCGCGCACGAATATCCTAACATCGTTTACCTGTTTTTATGCACTCACATTGTTGAATGCAGCATCGCGAGATGCATTCAACCTAGATATTTTTTTCTGCTTTATCGACTAGTTCAGGAATGGAGTTACGGAGTTACTTGATGGTATTAATCAATTAATCCTTGACTGGTAAGTAACTAATCACTAGTTAGAATTATATTTATTAGAATTACTGTGTGTCCCTACCCTATCTGTTATTATTACTACTTTTGTATCCTATTAATGGTTTTTCTTACGTGTTTTTATTGAATCATTTGTTATTATGTTTTCTACATGCCCAATGATTTGGGCAAATATGTAAGTTAAAAGCATAGAGTTTTCAAAAAATAAATAATAAATAAAATTTAATAAAATTACTATATCAACAATAAATCAGTTGTGAATAGGCGACCAAAATATCCGACATTGACATCACTCTAATGTTACCTCGTTAACAATACGTATGCATAAACATCGTATAAACAAATGAGTAGAAGATTCTATTCTAATAGTCAAAACATACCTATTCAGCCTCGGTAAGTTCTCTTAAATCGACAACAAAAGGGTAAATCGTTAACAAAAAGCAAAGAAAGGTTTTTTTAATCGTGTTTCCGTCCAAGTTTTCGTATTTTTAATTTTTTTTTGCCCTACGGTTTAAAATCCTAGATGTAAGGAAGAATCCTCGGGGCTACGATATTATTATAACACAATATTATACACATTTTTGGAATCAGTACCACAAGTCGTTATTCAAAGCAATACTCACTTTTTCCCAATAAAATATATTTTTCGCCAGTGCTTTAACAATTTTACGGGAAAGAAACACATTAAATTTTTTTTACACAAACAGATATTCAGCATTCAACTAAATATAAATCTTAATTTAAACATATATTCCACGTTTTAACTTATTTCTTTCTTGAATGATTAAAAACCATTCACTTTGTGCAATCAAATGTCTTGGGCCAATAAACTTTGGTAAAAAAAAGGAAAATGTAAATATACAGAATATTAAACAAAGCGAAGTATTCAACCACAAGAAAAACAAAAACCGGTTTACAGTGGCAGCTGACGCAGCAAATAACAAAAAAACAACTAGGCTCCTACATAGAACCGGTTGAATAACCGCTTCTGTTACTAGCATAAAAAATTGACATGCGTACGTTTCATAGGTATATTACTAAAAAATAATATTAAAATAAAATTATTTTAATATGTAATTATTTAAAAGGTTGGTCACTATAAAAACGCGTAAAAGGCTACCAACAAGCAAGCAGCTTAAAACCAGAAAGATTCTCCTACTTTGTAATGATATATAATTTACACTCAATACTTATATGAAGGAAATAACACTGAAAAACATTGGCTACCACTATTCGGTCGCCATAATACTGGAGATTTCTAAAATCCATATTTACAAAAGCTTAAAATAAAAACATGTCTAGCATGAGTAGAACTCGCACTACGAGGGTTCCGTACACATTTAGGCACATAAACATTTAAGGGTACATAGAATTTTTGTTGAAATAATTGCAAATATTCATTTTTCAGAATTTAAAAATATTGCCAATATATCTTTCTCAGCAGTAAACATGTGATGCATATTAGAAAATTTTGACATCTAGAGTCATTGCTATAGTTTTCTTACAATCTTTCTCTAGGTTTCTAAACTCAATTTTTAACAATTTTAGGTTCGGTAGTCTCAGAAATAAAAGGGGGTACATATTTTTCAGTACAGCTCTAAAGGTATATCACCTAAAATTAGGACAACAAAATTATTTTTGAGACTCTTCCAACTAGCCTTTTCATGAAATACACAACATATGGAATTGAAAAAAAAGTTTGACTACTTAATCTGCTTCGCGCTCTTAAAATTTCCAAATAAATATTTTTGAGTGTTTAGCTATTGAGATAATTGTGAGATACATCTAATCGAGATATATTTATTACTGCGAAAAAAAGAACACGTGAGTAATCTTGCACGTGTCCTGTTTTATTTTTGAGACTCTTCCAACTTGCCTTTTCATGAGACACACAACATATGGAATTGAAAAAAAAAGTTTGAATACTTAATCTGCTTCGGCTCTTAAAATTGCCATATAAACATTTTTGGGTGTGAGGGGTCCTGTTTTTTCTTTTGACATACGGAACTCTAGAAATGGAAAAAAAAATTCTATATTCACTACTGACATGCATCTTTAAAGACCTTCGTTAGACTGCTGTAAGAGAGAGAAAATTTGGACACTCCTAAACGAAGCAGAATATGGTACGTCCGGTTCTTTTCAAAATTTTTACCAATATATGGTAATTAATCGACGATAACTTTCATGTCCTAGAAGTTACAATATTTACCAAAGAGATCTGATTGAACCTCAGGTGACCTAACATTTTACAATCTCATTCACTACCCTGAATCACAGAAAGTACTTAATTTACCTCATATAAATTACCACATAAATATATTAAAGTGATAGCTACTGCTAAATATGTCAGTTAACATGATCTATTGCTATGCCAAATTTCAAGTTCCTACGGTAAACGGTTTGAGGAAATCAATTATTACAGACAGTCCAATAGACACATGAGCGATTTTATGAGATTCATTTTACATTTTGAGCTTTCAAAATTTCAAAATTAAATGTCAATACAAACAAAACAAGTCCATACCGACCCACAGAAAAAAGAGAAACTTAAAGTACAAAGTTCTTTACATTGAAACACAGATAATTTAAATAATCCAAACACGTCCTGTTTATAATGCTAATATTACACATGTACATATGTACTTATTCACACTATAGCAGATAGTTTTCTATTTGTTTAAGTACATTGTATTGTATCATAATGTATCAACCATCTGTTGTCAACAAGATTAACAACGACTTCCATATGCCACAACGAAGGTGTGCTTGTTTTTCGCTAACACTATTTCATTAGAGAATCATTTTAAAACAATAATTCAACTATAACGGTATAATTTAATAATCAGGTGCTGCTAATATTAGACTTTACTCTGTCGTACTGTGCCGCACCGTCTGACCCTATTTTAGGCAAGGCAGTTTATTTTTATTTTCAATTTCTGTAAAACTCGACAGTGATCCAAATTACCCACACTGCGTTTCCAAAATATCGACACTGTGTTTCCCAAAAAAGGAGGGAAAAGGCACGGTTAGACTTTACAAAACTTACTGGGACCAAAACGAAACGCTAAATATGTTATATGTACATTTGATACAATTATAACATCAATGATCGATTTTCTTTAGTAGATACTGTGGTATTTGGTAACAATTTATAGTTTATCTTATCTTTTAGAAAAGTATAAAGATTAGATAACTTATATATTAAACACTTATAGAGTTATACGTATTATATATAGTACTATATAATTACTATATTTATAAAAATAGGTCACGGTTCCATGTACACCGGATGAACAGCCTTATAGTATCTGCACGTACGTATGTTTTCTACAGATTCTGAAAAAATCCATGATACCAGTTTCTTAAAAGTAAATTAAGGTTCTATATGACTAAAACCAGAATTTTTGCGCATACTCCTTTAAGGATTAAAAAAACCGCATCTCATATAATTAAAAACGAACCTTTGCTTCATTTCTCTTTTGTCAAACAGGTTACAACGTTACTACATATTTTTTTAGTCCATATAGGGTAGCAACAAATATCCTGTTAGGAATAATATTTTTCTTAGTAACGGAACTGTACAACCGTTCCATTAGCATTCAAAATACGATATAACTATTACCGAAAAACTGAAAGTATTACGCAATTTAATCAAAGTAGATCAAAACAGATTTTATCAAAGCAGCACAATTTTATGAGCTTCGTGTATAGATTTTAAGATATTGCTTAAAATAACGTATACTCTTCTCTTTAATTTCTATATCGCGCAATCTAAAAGTATCAATTTAACACTTGAAACAAACTTTAATTACTTGTTAAGTCAAGTTTAACATAAGTTATTAAAATTAGCACAAGACACAAATTCTTTTTTTTTTTATAAAGACACGTACATCTGGTTTTCAACTGGCACTTGACCCTTTTTTATTTCATTTGAGTATTAAAATTAAATAAAAACATAAATAAAATTTATTTTCAAAAAAATTCACGGCATTTTTTAATAAAGCCGTTGCTAATTTTCCTGCTGTGTATTTACACAAAAACTAAATTTAAAAATGCGCTTCTTTCGACTAATTAAATTCATATTTGTCGACATTTCAATAAGCACAAAAGCCAACAATTTTAAATGTTAATATTACTTCTAGTTATTAGCATTTAAACAGTTTTATGATGATCAGAATAAATACGATGTCCTTTTTTTCTATGCCCTGAAAAGAAATGAAAATTGATGACACTTTTCCATCCATCGTTACCAAAATACATATGAAATAGTATATTACTTTTGTAAGCAAGCGACGATCAATGTACAGTATTAAAATAGATGTGATTTCAATTACGCGGTTCTTTCGAAAGACACGTACGCGCTTCCGATATCCGAGTAACAGTCAGATGCCGGGCGGCGACGCAGACAAACGTTCCAACGTACAAAAAGGAATAAAACGTAATAACAATTGTTGTTAGTGAACTGTGAACTGCTTTCCTATTTACAAGCTAAATTGAAGTTCGTGCGTTTGTGTTTTAGTGGTGAGATGATACACTTATAACCAAATATTTTTAAACGAAGGAATCATAATGTAAATATATACTCCAATAAACTAACAAACGGCGTGCCACCTGAATTAACAAGGTGACTATTAAAACGGACAGTTATTTAAATATCGTTTAAAATTCACTTCGTCTCACGTAACAGAAACGTAAGTGAGAAATTATCATACTTTTTCTTAAATCTTTCCTTGAAATGGAAATCTATATATTTTAAATTATCTACACAGTACTTATTAAGAAATTATAATATATTTAGTATAACTTATATAAAACCTATTTTTAGAAACTAAAAACAAATTAATAGATGAGTCATTAACTAAAAAAATCGTCGAATTATTTTAATTTCATTTGTCTGTAATTTTGAATTTGCTTCTGTTTTTAAATGTACCGTAAACACTTACACAACTTGAACTAGTAATATTTATGATATGAAATTTCATGGGTTCACGACTTGATTGATTTTAATGTAGGAGATGTCGTTCAATTTTTTAAAGAAAAAATCAAAGCGACGGTCGCTAGTGGCCATGAGATATGCTTTACTCAACCGGTAAGTTTACGTCTACTCCATATAATCACTCTTGGTCAACATGAAGTTAAACAGCCATCGAATTCTAACAACTGGGTCGCTGCTGTAACTTGAGTTAATTTAATGACGCTACGAATAGTATCTAGATTTTGATAAATATAATTAAGTACAGTTTATTACTTTGCTATGTGTTGCACATAACTAATAATTAGCTTCATTATTGAATGCCCTCTTATAATTAACATAGTCTAGCTTTCTCACTTTTCAAGTCTACTTTTTTATTTTTTTTTAATGTGTTCATCAATTTTATTTAACAATTTATACCTGTTGGCGTTTGTCAATAAACTACATTAATATTTATTAAATCATAAGTCTTTTTCTTATTACATACCAGTCTCACAAATTCTATTTACATTTAATTGGGTATTTGACTAATTTTTTTTTATTTCGTTAATCATAATTTCAAGGTAAAAGCTGATAAAGAGTTAAATTTTTTTAATAATCTTAAAAATTGACCGAGTTATAAAAGTTTAAATTCAACCTTTAAAGAAGGACGGCAATACTGTGTTGTGAGGTCATTTTTAATATTGCACATTATATTCTACGAGAGGAAAAGAGACAGGGATATACCCAACTCTATCCGTATCTTCAAATTTAGAATCCTACAACTGGCTTATTTTTCAATCAATTCTTGAATTTGTGTCAACTACCGTATTATTTCAAATATATGTGCTCATATTTTTATTCATGACATACCCAATTAAATCATCGTACATCTTTAGAAAATCTCAATTTCGAATGTCATTCAGGTAAAATATTTATTAGATAATGCCTGGGATCCGCTTGACCACGTGTTGATAAGATAACTGATAACAATCTTACAAATACGTTACCCTTTAGATAAAAGTAACCGATATTTATTTTATGTTTCACCAGTCAAGTTCCTAACAATATACTTAGCTATTAAGTATCTGTTAATTTATCTGCCAGATAAGATTATTTATAGTACCAACTCCGCGGCATGTGTTGATTTAGGCAAACATTTGAAATAACCTATTAATTTGATACATATTTGTATAAAACTTGATAATTTGTGGTCAACATGTTTTTGATATTGCTTTAGGTTGCTGCTAATGTGGTAAACACAGTATAGGACGGTTGCTAATCCTACCAAACGCCATTTTTTAACGTTTCTCTGTTTCTGTTCACAGACAATATTGATTTGTATAACTTTTTTTGTGCCATTAAACACTTAACATACAAATCCAAAACGATAAACTATAACTTAATCAACATAGGAAAAGTAAGAATGTATAAGATGGCGTCTGAAATTTTACATTAAACAGTCGTTAGTCAGTAGTAAAGAACTTTTAAATCGATTTTTTTAATAATTTCACTTTTTTTATTAAATGAAAGAATATGAATCAAAAAAACCTGTTATCCACAAATAGGTACACAATAAGTTAAACAATGGGGTACGCCAATAAACAAATCATCCGCACTTTACATGTAGAGGAAGTACTCCAAAAACAATAGTACTAATATAATTTTGTAGGCATTATAAACAAAATTCGCATAACTATAACTATACATTAATAGTCTGCTTGTAAAACGGCTGTGTCTGTAATGCTAAAAATTGATATTAAGAAATTTATATAAACAAATTTTCTCACAATGAATGCCTTTACTTTTTATTGATGAAGTATTTTTCACTACTTTATATTTATAATCAGATATCAACAAAAACACTCAATTACTCAAAACTTAAAAATTAATTTTTATATCTTTACTACATATTAAATTCTATTACCTGTCAAACAAATCAGCCACTTTATCAGCAAATGATAGTGAATCAGATCCTTAATATTGCAATTATAACTAAGCATAAGAACCACATGAATAATCTGAATCTCAGAACCACATGATAACATCGTAAATAATTATGGAAATACTTTGCTGCAACTGGAAATAATAAGCAACTAAACACAATGTTGGAAACAGAAAAATTTACTTTGAACTCACTCTGCAAAGTAACAAAAAATAACTATCAATATATCTCTACTCGATAAATAGGTGTTGAGGAATATTTTTTTGTTTTATTCAACAAAATTACTTTTGTTTCATGTTCGAAGTTTTGGGATTCTATTAGTCATAATAATTTATTAATTCATCGGTTGTTCTATCGGCCACAGGGTTTTATGCTAAGTGTAAAAGTTAGAAGCTTCAAAACCTCTAGCGTAACATGTTAAGTTTGCTTAGACTTGCGCAACAAATTCATTTAGCCTTGGATTATTATGTTTTCAGCCACTTGTGTGACTTTTGTTAGGCAATATAGTCGCATTAGGAAATACAACTGTTTTACAGTTTTACTACTTAATGCAGCTACATAAATAAAGATAATCAATTTTTATTCTTCATAACAATTAAAAATTCGATATAATTTATTCACTAGCTCGTAAAACATATATTTTTGTACTATGTGGTATTTATGAAATTGGTATCATGAAACACTCGATGTACATATATTATACGACGGTTTCCCTGCATATTAGATTTGTGAATAAATTTCATTTTGATGTACATATGTTATACGACGGTTTTCCTGTATATTAGATTTGTGAATAAATTTCATTTTGATGTACCTATATTAAACGACGGTTTCCATGTATATTAGATTTGTGAATAAAGTTCATTTTGATGTACATATGTTATACGACGGTTTTCCTGTATATTAGATTTGTGAATAAATTTCATTTTGATGTACATATGTTATACGACGGTTTTCCTGTATATTAGATTTGTGAATAAATTTCATTTTGATGTACATATGTTATACGACGGTTTTCCTGTATATTAGATTTGTGAATAAATTTCATTTTGATGTACATATATTAAACGACGGTTTCCATGTATATTAGATTTGTGAATAAAGTTCATTTTGATGTACCTATATTATACGACGGTTTACCTCCATATTAGATTTATGAATAAATTTCATTCATCGATAAAAATGTTTACTTAAATCATTTCGTGAGAACGTCTGACTTGCATTTAGACATTTTTCAGGTGATACTGATATAGCACCTTATTAAACACGGCCCTAGCTCTTCTCGTCAGTAACCCACTATTATAAATAAGTCAAGCTTTACGTCGTATACTTTATTACGTGATTTACCAGCGAATCTCCTTTTATTTTAAAAAAAAATGTAAGATAAGAAACACACATCACAATACACAGATTTTGAAAGTATAATACAGTGACGAATAAAAAACTCCATCTTTTTTATTGACGTAACATTCTTAAAAAAGAGACATGCACGTGAAACATTCTTAAAAAAGAGACATGAACGTGACGAATAAGAAACTTAACATTCTTAAAAAAGAGACATGCACGTGACGAATAAAAAACTTAACATTCTTAAAAAAGAGACATGGACGTGACGAATAAAAACTTAACATTCTTAAAAAAGAGACATGCACGTGACGAATAAAAAACTCCATCTTATCCATTCTTCTTAAAAAAGAGACATGCACGTGACGAATAAAAAACTCCATCTTATTCATTCTTAAAAAAGAGACATGTACGTGACGAATAAAAAACTCCATCTTATTCATTCTTAAAAAAGAGACATGCACGTGACGAATAAAAAACTCCATCTTATTCATTCTTAAAAAAGAGACATGCACGTGACGCATAAAAAACCCCATCTTTTTTATTGATGTAACATTCTTAAAAAAGAGACATGCACGTGACCAAACCAAATATAGGTGAAATAGCGAGCAAGCAATTATTTTCAGGATATCAAGAATGGTTTTTCACGAACATTATCATTTATATTTATATTTGCTTGTATATTGACCAGTGCGAATTATTTTGTACGTTGTACCTATTGCGAATTTTATTAAACCAATATATCAGGGATTCCATATACAAATATTAGGGAAAATTCTACCTATGTGTGTGATATATTATAATAAAGTTATAATTGATTAAATTAAAATTACTCAGATTACAAAGTTTATATGGCATATTTTAAGGAATCACCTATTTACAAGAAAGTTCAACATAAATTTACATAAAAAATTATATTATACATGTAAATAAATGAGATTAAGAACAGATTAAAATTAATATCTAAGTACTTTAAGCGTCTCATACAATTAATGAAATTTAGTGCAAAGTAGCATTTTGAGATAAATATCTGGTATTATTATAGATTAATATTATACTTAGATATTTTTATCCGTACTATTAACAAAATATTAATAGGATTTACCTATTTTTAGAATTTTTGTCTGTCTATGTTACTTTGTTTGTCAAGCACGTAAAATCTATTGGACGGATTTTGATGAAATTTGGTATGATAGTAGTTTATACCCACGAGCAACATATGAGAGCAAAATTCTAATAACTTTTCTTATTCCGAATTTCACGCGAGTTAAACCGTGGGACACAGCTAGCGGCCGAATAAAATTATAGAAACGAGAGATATATAGTTCGCAATGTAAATATTATTTATATTATGGATGCAATGGAATATATGAATACCAAAAAACAATATTTGTGACCATTTCTTTTCTGTTACTACAATGAAAGTATTACAGTGCACTTTAATTAATTTAGTTATTTAGGTACGTATAAATTTTGAATGCAATAGAATTAAGTACGAAATTAGTAGCGTGTCCTATCTCACTTATATAAAATATCCTTGAAGTTAATGGTATATTCCAACATTAGACGTGACCTCTTTGAAGGTCAGTTCGTCAAGGTCGTCAAGACCGGTCCGTCAAAACAACATTGAATAGCGGTCATTATCGACTGGTTTGATTTATTAATTTGTATACAGATTAATAAAGTTTTCTCAAATGTAAAAAAACAAATTGTATTGGAAGAGAATTACGATTTGTCATTTACGCTCACCATTTTCTGCAATCGAAAAATTGTTAAAAGATTAAACATGAATTTAACATCACTTCCCGTTTATTTGTTTCCGATAATATTTTATCACGATCCAATAGTTGATTACTTATAATACAATGCAACAATAACAAGCTTCGTCAATATTATCGTTGCAATTATATTTATTCATTATTCAATTATTTGAAAAATATTTGTATATAAGCTAGTTTTATCCACTGACTAATTCATACACTTCATTCATCGTTGTGTTTAAAGCAAAAGTCTTTAAATATCAAAACTCGTGACACACATTTGTAATTAATTTTGAATAAATTTCCATTCTAAAAACTAAGGAAAACAATAATGAAGTATTAAATATGAACAGCACTCGCACTAAAAACGTTTCGTACACATTCATGTACATTTAAAAGATCGAACATTTAAGGACATTATATGAAAAACCGGTGACTGAAAAACCAAAAAATTAAATTTGTAGTCTAATAATTTTACAAAGAATTAAAAATCACTGGCTTATTTTTTCCTTTACCATAAGATCTTCCTTCGTATCAAATTTCAGGACTCTAGGCGAATGACAAATATCCCATAGGTTTTTACGAGTGAGTCAGTGATCAATATCAAAATATGTGATATTTGAAAGTCGAATCTTTTTATTGATTATGTTAGAAGCTTGAATTATTTACAGGGGTTCCAGGGGTCGCCGATCTTAATATTTTATATTAATGATACCTCTCAACATAATAACTTTTTTTTGTTTCTGAGAAAAGACGTCTTGGCAATGAGATGAACAGACGAACAACACAAAGATCCTATAAAGGTACCGCTTTTCAGTCTGGGGTAGAGAAATAAAAAAAATTGACATAACAGTCAATAATTTCGATCTATAGCTATAAACCGCAATTCGTACATAGATATATCTACATCTACGGTTAGTCTATAGACAACCCATAGTTGTCACTGTAAATAATTGTCGTCTCTAGCTATAGACCGCGATTCGTACACAGATAAGTTTGCATCTACGGATAGTCTATAGGGAACCCGCAGATGTAATAGGTAATAATTATGATTTTTAGCCACATATCGCAATTCCTATATCGATACGTCTATACCTACGAATAGACTATAGATAACTCGTAAATGTAAGAGACATAGATACGTATGCATACGTACTGCACGATAGTCATAGAAAATTCGTAGATGCAGACGTTACATAACGTACAGAACAATGGACACGTCGAAAAAGTCTAACTGACATATTAACGCCCAGTTTCAATCTGACATTAAAAATTAAATATAAAAGATGTAAAGACAGCACCCAAAAGCCACTGTTTTTCAATATTCTACCCCCAAGAGGTTTGCAAAGGGGCGAATATATATTTTACAAATGTTAATTATTGTGTTGATATTATTGCTCTTCGAAATACGAAATATAAAAGATATCTCATCTACAACTTACGAATAGGCAGTAACTACGTTTGGTTTTTTAAAAGCTCTATCTCTAAAAGGGGCTGGAAGGAGGCTGTAAGATTTCCACAGATTAGATAATTCTTCCACCCTATTTCATGGTCGGTTGTAAGCAGCTTGTGATGGTAGAAACCAAAGAGAAAAACTAGAAATGCGATTTAAAAAGAAATTTTATAGAAGTTAATAAAGGATTATGGAGTCGGATAGTCGATTATTTATTGTCTTCGGTCATAATTCACTTCCAGTAGGATGGAGTCGCAAAACCACCTTCGAGATAAATACGCTCAAAATTTACATGGAATAATTTTTTTAGTCAGTTTTTGGTTAGGATCCAAAGGTCCAATGAGTAATCCATAATCTCATAACGATTGTCCAATAACCCATTTATCAAACGACGATCTGTAAAAATCACGTCGGAGATTTAACAAATTTCATGCTCAATAAGTAGTTTTGATGACCATTTTTTTTTTTACTTTATTTGAACAGCAATATTTTTTTCAGAAATTTTATCTTAATAACAGGTCATTAAATACTGTATCTATAATATCGGTTCGTGCGCCAATTTATTAAAACTGCAAGGGAATTCAAATACTTTCAAAAGCCATGTCTTTTAACAATCGGTATGCTTAAATGATTGCTTTTATACACTGCCGACAAATTTTATTTTGATCACACAGACGGGTTGGATCACCTTTCTATAAAATACATATATGCAAATATCTTCGAGTTAACGGTTTGTTTTTTATTGCTGGATACCTAAATCGATTAAAATGATAATACAATAAATAATAAGACTGACTACTATGGTTTATTCAAATATACCAAAAGAAATGTCGTTCGGATTCAGACCTGATCCAAGAAAATGGATAAACAAAGAAATAAATAAAAAAATAATTGTTTAAGTTAAAAAAATAAATTTTTAATGGCAAAGCAAAGAAAAACTTAATCTAGTCGCTCGTTGTATGCGGTCGTTAGAATTTATTTGACTTAATGACTCGACTTATAATTATATTTCCAGGTCATGGAAGCGCTACAGCCACTGATGGAAAGCGTCGTGGCTGCTTGCCCTGCCAGTTTTGTAGAAGAAGCTGGGACAACATTTGCATGGGCCGTAGGCACTTTGCTGGCTGCACTGTGCAGCATGAACACTCATTCAGATTGGCCGCAAGACCGCGCACAAAGCATCCTTGATGGCGGTGTGTATCTCTTGACAATAATTGCTATAAAACTTACCGTTCATTATTTTAAAGAACAAGAACCCCTCAAGATTTGTTTACATTATATATATGGAACTTGATATTTTGGACGGCAGAGTATTACCAGTAATACTTTCGAAGCTTTAGGATCCAACGTTCAAAATATTACGAAGTAGTGTAATCTGTCGCATAATATCATTCCACATCATACAAATGCACCGTGCCACGTTTCAGAGGCAACTAACTCGAGAGCTAAGTAAGCAGAGTTAGTCGAGCATTAAGTAATCGTAGCCAGAACTAATGGAAAACGAAAATAACAAAACATAATTTCCTAACTTATATTTTTAAAGAATTATAATGAAGCAAACTATGTAATATCTCTTGATAGTAGACCGGCATTGGTCTCCAAAATGAGCCTGGCTTTACAGAAATAGAAATATGATTTTTAAAAAGCTGACAGTTTTTTTTAATATACAAAAACCAATAAATTCAGCGATAGGTAATCAGGAAAGAGCAACAAATAAAATGCAACTTGCAACTATAATACAAAACATAAAAGGGAACTCCATAAATGTGCATATATAAAATTTTTAATATATCAAGAATTAACAAGAAATGTATAAAAAAACGATAAAAATGTAATAAAGAACTTAACAACTTTTTAAAAACGATTACAAAAATTAACCGATATATAATATATTTTTTTGGAATATAGCCATTGCCTACATCGATTAAAAAAAAACTATAAACCGATATTGATATTAGTTCTGTTTGTCAAAATGATAATTTTTCGCTCTTTTCGAGTTTTTTCGATGACCCTGTTTTTACTTAATTTTCCTAGTTCAAAGAGCTCCGTAGAAACAGAATTTACAAACTATCATGACAAAATAATCTGACTTTTTATAAAAAAAAAATACAAGTTTATTCATTAATGATCATAACCAAAAAAATTATAGCAATGATTGTAGAATGTTTAACTTTCACAATATCTATAATAATCGTTTCTGTCACATTTCTAGCTGAAACGGAATATGATTTCGTGATTGTCGGGGCGGGCACAGCCGGCTCCGTTGTGGCGAACCGCCTCAGCCAAATCGAGAACTGGAAGGTGCTGGTCATAGAAGCAGGCGGAGATCCCAGTTTGAATAGCGAGGTAAACAGAAAATCTTACATATAATACGTCATCTGATAACATGGGAACAAACGTCCGCGAGTGTTTGGTTCGCATGCAGTAATTGTAGCTAGTAACAGATTGACATGGTGAGAGCACTGCTCAAGGCTTAATAGAGGAAAGTCATTGCTATAACTATAATTATTTTTTTGGAAATAACTAAAACGTTGAATGTATTTTTAACGAAATAAATACTTAAAGAAAAAATAATAAAACTTATTTTTATTGCAGAAAAAATACGCTCATTCAAACTGAAAAATCTTTTCATAATCATTAATTGTTTATTAAAATATAGACTAGACTTGACCTTGATCATTTCTGTTTATAATAATTTCATAATAACAACCGTGTATTTAAAATTATAGTTTAAAATAATAAATTTGACGCACACCGGTACTAATGCACTAAACAGAACTATGCTGAATAATTATTTATAACAATTAAAGTAGATGGCTGACAGCAATTAATTTCACAACATTTATATTCTAAGAAAAGATGAGACAGAGAAAATGTATTTTCTTTTATGAATTGCTTGGTTCTCTTCCTCTACGACTCACGTAACGAGAGTTACGCGCCTCTGTAACAAACGTAATAAGGGGGTATTTATCGGATATCACCAAAATGATTAATAGTAAAGCATAAGTCCACCAATTTACAAAACGGATATATGATAAGTAAAAGTTAAATATCCGTTTTGAAAGTCGGAGTGTATCGGTAAAATACCAAAAATTATAGAACTAAATGACATACATCACGCACAGAATAAATAAAATGTGTATTTTTATTATAATAGATTACTTAAATTATAACTGATTACCTACCGAAAATAAGGAATTTTTATTTCTGTGATATCTGGTCGAGCTTCAGATGGTATTAGGAAATAAACTAAAATCAAAATAAACCAAAGGAGACAGACAACGTTTACGAGAATTTGATTGCGTTTATAACTAAGTTCGTTAAGTGCCATTTTAAATTTTAGATTGCAGTTAAAAAAAGTAAAGTTTGAAACCTCTACTCTTCGCCAGACAAAACAATATATTCCTTATAAATTGTCCATATGCTTTACTCCACCCCTCACTTAGCCCTTCAGCTTGTTAATAAGAAGGTAATGATGCATAGTAGGTATGGAGAATTCAGAAAACGTATTCACATAAGGTTTTGTCAAAATCGATGATATCATTCTTGAGTTAAATCTATACAAACACTTAAATATATACATATACGTAACGTAATACATAAACGAACAATTTTATATATTAATATAGAAGCATGTTGTGTTTGCCTTGCAATTGTAGATATTACGACCATAGTTAGCGCCCATTAAGTAAATGAGTCCCATAGAAGGAAAATATAGCAATATCCAAAACATAATTACGTTTTTTTTGGGTATCAGTTGTTTTTTTGTGTGTATCATGTGTGTGTTTTTTTGTGTGTCAGGAAATATATGTATAGACTTTAAAGCGAAACTGTGTCGTTTACCCTATCGAAACGATTATATTTTATATTTAAATATTAACGTAAAATGTAATAAAACTGTGGAAATGTATTCCTGTTTTAAATGTGAAAGTTTGAATATCTGTTACTCAATCACGCATAAACGGTGAGACAACTTTTTATAAAACCCGGTGTACACACATTTCATGATTCTAGTTACATTTCAGGATACTTTTGAAAATCATGTTGGTTATTTTCACACAATAATACATATTTAGTAATACAAACCGTCAATAGATGACGCAATGTGTATATCAAATTTATTTCCCCCATATTTCCAGAGCCTAAAATCCGTGTTTTTACTAAATACAACAAAACGTTTAATATTATTTGAACGATAATAATCTGAAAGCCCAACAACATACGGGTACTTTGTTATTAGAATAGTTTATTCCTGTTTAATGCCTCTTATGCGTTGCCACAGTCTCATTAGATCGTCGACAAATCTCATGGAAAATTCACGCAGGTAAAACCACGGACAAAAACTTGTAGTTCATAATTTAAACATAGTTATCTAAAAGCTGTTTTACGGTTTTAATTACATTTTTTTTACAAAATAAATTAACTTTATTGTATGAAAACATTTATTATGTCAATACCTTATACAGACAAATCATAAGTTCACAATTATTCAGTTACATCTTTACGTGTGACGTTGACAGTTAAACTTAGACCCCTAAGTCGACTATCGTTTACTAATTTTTTTTTCTCGTTTACCTAATCGACTAGGTTTAGGCAAACGCCACTCTATTATTAGGAAACAAAATTTGAAACACATGCTTTGACCAAAGGCGGATTTTTTTTACAAGTTGCTCTGCTGCCAACCTTATTAAATTAATTATTGTGAACATTTTCAGGTACCTGCGTTTCTATTCAATACGCAATCAACAAAGTACGACTGGCAACACGTCACAAAGCAAAGCACCTATGCCTGCCAGGCCAGTAAGAATGAATCATGCAGATGGCCGAAGGGTAAAGCAATAGGCGGAAGTAGCGCTATAAATGCCATGCTCTATGTAAGAGGGAACCGGAAAGACTTCGATCACTGGGCATCCCTCGGCAACGAAGGCTGGGACTACGAATCTGTATTGAAATATTTCAAAAAATTTGAATCGATGTCACCTGACGCACTTACGGAATCTAACAGCGCATATCATAGCACAACCGGTGAACTTTTCGTTCAGCAATTCGAAAAATCGAATCCTGTAAAAAGTATATTGAGGGAAGCATGGATGGAAGCTGGCCATCGCTACAACGATGATGTGAATGGTAAGTCGCAGATAGGTGCTACTGATTTATGCATAGCCACGAAAGGAGGCAAAAGGCAAAACGTTGGGAAGGAGTTTCTTAAAGTCGCAAACACGAGAAATAATTTACACGTAATGAAAAATTCAATGGTCACCAAAATAATTATAGATCCTGCCACTAAAATAACAACCGGAGTCGAAGTCGAACATGAGAGTGGAAGAACTGTAAAAATCAAAAGTAAGAAGGACGTCATACTATCAGCTGGAAGCATTAAAACACCACAAATACTTTTACTATCAGGTATAGGTCCCAAGAAACATCTTGATGAGATTGGAATAAAAACACTAGCTGACCTGTCTGTTGGCAAGAATGTGCAAGATCATCTAATTGTTCCAATTTTTTACACGCTGAGGAAAACCCCGCCAAACGAGATGACAGATGAAACGTTAGCTCTCGCAGCCATAAGCTATATATTAACAAGAAAAGGTTTATTTGCTAGTGTGGGGACAGTAGATTTCACGGTTTTCGCCGATTCCACCAACGGTACCGACTGTCCTGATATTCAATACCATCAAATTTACTTCAGCAAAAAAGACAGACTACTTTTACCTACAATAATAAATATGTGGGGTTTAAAAGACGAATTTGCGGCTGCAATAAAAGAAAGTAACTCAGAATTTGATATGTTACTTGTAGCAGCGACGTTATTGAATCCAGATTCTAGAGGCGAAATTACTCTTCGATCCAAAAATCCACATGACGATCCTTTAATTGATAACGGATATTTATCCGAAAAATCGGATATAGACCTACTCATACGAGCAATTCAGATACTAAGAAAAGTAGAGAAGACTGAAGTCTTTAAAAAACTCGGTGCTACGCTTGAGATTTATGGTTCAGAATATTGTGCACATAATGGGGAAGAAACTGACGACTACTGGAAGTGTTACATAAGGTACTTAACATTGACCATTTATCACGCTGTCGGAACAGCCAAAATGGGTCCAACGTCCGATAAAGATGCGGTTGTCGATTCAACTTTAAAAGTTCACGGTGTCAGTAAACTCAGGGTTATAGACGCCAGCATAATGCCTGTTATTACTAGAGGGAATACTATGGCACCAACATTGATGATCGCCGAGAAGGGATCAGATTTAATAAAGCAATTTTGGCTACCTAAAGTCGAAGATGTTAGAGACGAGTTGTAACAATTACGTATTTATTTTAAATTAAATTAAATATTGTATTAATTAAAATGTTTTATGTCCATTAAACAATTCAATTTAAGCTTTTATATTCATTTCACTTCTAGAGCATATAATTTAATAGTCTGATCATATTCGTCTCAATTTTATAAGTAAAAATTAATTCAATATTAGTGACCTAAACCTTGATGACGATTTATAATAATGTACGCGTCAGGATAGGGTTGCCAGTTATAGTTTAAAATAAAGTTTCAAATTTTATTTTTTGTCGGTATACTTTATAATTGTTTCTAAGAATAAAATATGCAAAAGTATTTTGTTTTGAATAATCGATGATAATCCATGGAATGGAATGTTACTATGATGTTAGACTAAACACTTTCTCAAAGATAGAACGGGACGAACACGTTCAACACTCTTGTGAGGTTATAACTCTAAACAGGACGTAAGAAGTCAACTTTGGCAAAAAATCCAGTACCCATGAGTTTTACCGTTGCATCCGCTGGAAGTGAACAATTAAATTAGTCAAATTATTTTTTCGAAAACTGAAGTGTGAATATTTTGTTAAATGTAGTTTATGGTAACATAACTACATGGTGTCAGCTCAAATATCTAAAGTTAGGAAAAATGTATTTTCCTTTAATATATTTAGCTATTTCAAATATAAGTACAATTTTTTTTTCAAAACAAATTGACAACCCAGCTGCACACCCCATTTAAAAGATAGTCTAAAACTAATAAAACCCACAAATTTGGATTACTCATTCATTCGTTTGTCAAAGTGAACACAGTTACTACACTCGAAATTTAAAAGATAGTCTAAAACTAACGAAACCCATAAATCAAAATTATTCATTCATTCGTTTGTCAAAATAAACACAGTTACTACATTTCAAATTTACAACATATTCTAAAAATTAAAAAACCCACAAACTTGAATTGTCCATTCTTTTGTTTGTCAAAATAAACGTGGTTTCTGCATTCCAAATTTAAAATTTAGTCTAAAAATAACGAACCCCACAAAACATGAATTTAAATTCATTTGTTTATCGAAATAAATATGGTTGCTGCATTCCAAATTTAAAATATAGTCTAAAACTAACGAAACCCACAAACCTGAATTATCCAATAATTTGTTTGTCAAAATAAGCAAAGATACGAATCATAAACCATTTTTTTAATGCGAAATCATTTCAATACCACTTGTGAAAATAAATGTTTGTTTGTTTACATTTATTACCTAGTGTTACCGTCATTTGTAAGAAACCTCAAGATGCTATTGGTTGATAGACTTGAATAAATTTAAGCGACTTTAACCTGTAAATTATTCCTGTACATTTATAATAAGTTCTCCTTTCACTGAATCAAGCATAATCAAGTTATCATATGATATTTAACTACGGCAATGTAAAGCATGTTGTAAGAAAATCACGTATATTTTATAGTTAGACAGTTTAAACTATTTAATAAAAGACTAGAACTTAGATTTAATCGACTTTCATCCATGACAATCTTCGGTGTAATTACAAACACCACGAAAATTAAATTTCTAAAACATAAATAAAACAAGTTGGTCCGACAGTTGGCGAAATCATTGACATCTCTTCTTATACTACTAACGCGCTCTGTGTACAGGTACCAAAGTTTAATATTGCACCGTGGCGCCACCTAGATTCTAGTAAGTTTATTAAGATTGGGATATATTTATATTACGAGAAAGGTTCCAAAATATTTTATTATAAAATTAATCTTTCGACATAGCTTTGCATCACTTCCTAAAACTTGTTAATGTTAAAAAAATTTAGCTTAAAAAAACAATAAAATGTTCATAAACATAAGAAGATATACATTTTTGTAGTCTGTGAAATATTATCTCGGTAAATGTATTTTTATCAGTATTGTGTAAACATTGTAATGCGGAATACCTTTATATATATATATATATATATATATATATATATATATATATATATATATATATATATACATATATATATATATATATACATATATATATATATATATATATATATATATACATATATATATATATATATATATATATATATACATATATATATATATATATATATATATATATACGCTAATAACTTAATGTCTCTAAAACACCAACATTACATCCAAAAAGAAATAAAATCCCTACATGAAAATCTGTCTACTAAAAAGAAAAAAGTTTCTAATTTTGTTATACAGGTATAATAAATTTCACTACCAATTATATTAACCATAATCGTCAACTGTTTTTGACGATTATGGTTTTTTATTGAATATAATTGGTAATAAAAGCAAAATGGAAACACTATTCCGCTTTCTTCTCGATCAATATTTGTTCAATTATTTCGATACATGGTTATATGTGTGTAAAAACACACTTACGCACAAGCTCATGTAGATACAGGACACATCCACTGTAAAGTGGTAAAATCATATTCCTTTCATATTCGAGTAAAAGTGAGAATATGTTTTGTCACTTCCTCTTTTGAACTATCTTTTAGAATTTAGTTTGAGTGAAGACGACGCACATCAAAAACTAAATCGAATAGAGACATTTTCCTCTGTCAAAATATTGTATTACAATTTTTTTATTTTCAAAAATCAAACTGAATTTTCAGCTAAAGAAATACAAATAGGACTAAGTCCAAATCTTTTAGGTGTACAAGTGAGAAAAAACTGATAAAACAGATCTTTGAACTGTCTCAAAAACCAACCTCAAGCCGGCAAGGAATGATATGCCAGCCCACGACTTGCGAGAATAAATTTGTAAAAAATATAATTTTCTTGATATAATGCCAATTTCGTGAGAAATTCTTGAAAATCGCAGCGATTTTCATAAATTTCTTTCTTTTTTCTTTGACTCAGCAACGTTTCGCCGTTACAAATAATGGGTAATAATGGATGGCCTGCAACTTGTGCATCACTCGAAATATTGAGGCGACCCAATATTTTGAGTCGCTCGGCGATTAATGAAATTGTAGTTTACTCTTCGGACGCATGCATTTTTCGTATTATGCATCCTTTTATTTCTCGTAGTGAACTAATACTGAGTGAGTAATAAATACTCCTTTGATATTCGAAAACCTATTCGAATATTGTCTTATTAGGAAGTAATGTTAAAAAAAGTTAATATGAATGTTTCAGGAATATATATTTGTACACTAATATTATGGTAATGTTTCCATATTGACATTATATTGAATCAGTATGATTTTTTCAATGTTCGTAAAAAAATGTTTTTGTAATTGTAATTTTTCAATTGACGTCAATTGAATTGAATTGAATTTGAATATATTTGGCGTTAATTTTGTAGCAATTTATTATTCACAATTAAAAATCTTCAGCAAAGATTTATATTATTAACAAACATTTATATCTTTGTCAATAGCCTTATATTTGCTAATAGCCCACCTGAAGATGTTGTAATACAATCAAACCTTGGTCGTGGTAAAGAAAGTAGAAATAATACTACATCACTTAGTTTCATTTAATTTGAATTGAATTGATATCATATACAGAAACGTCCGATAACGATGTTCATGAACTGCTGACATTCGTCTCGTAAGTTTGAAATCTATTCGTTTGAATTTTCTTCGCGTTATCCGTTATACTATATCGAAATGAATATATTTTGCGGTCGGTTTTGTAAAAAAAAATTAAAGTATTTAAATGATAATACTTGAAGTAGGAATATTTTTACTTTATTATTAATCTTTTACATGAATTACTTTTTCTTGTGTGATACCATTTTACATTAGGTAATGTAACATAGATTGCATTAGGTAATGTTACATAGGTTAATGCTAGAGCTAATACGTAAAAATTATACAATACGAGTTACCTAATCACTCTTGCATTATATATTTTTTCACGTAGTATACATTTGTACTATATACGCACTCATTAATTTACCCTTGTTGAATATTTAATGGGAAAACCCATTAATAACTAACGTCCACATTTGACTATTGTTCCAGTATATATATATATATATATATATATATATATATATATATATATCACGTACAGGTTTTTCAAGAATATTCGTGTAATAAACGTGTGTAGAAAGAGACAAACTTTACTCAAAATGCAATTTTTTATCCGGTTCGTTAATATGAAATATCCGGAAAAAAGGGTATCCCAAAATTACATATCTAGTAGCACTCCAAACAGTTTTATTATACTTAGAATGAATTTCTAAATATATAGAAATATTAAGACCGATAAATAACTTTGTAACTTCTCAATAGACGTCAATATCAAGTTATCAACTGGCACAATTAGTTATCAACCTAGCACGATGTGATGAATATTAAGCGTAACGATATGACACTCCTGGTTAAAATGCTTTGCTATTAATTTTCACATTTGGATGCAATTAATCGAAGCAAATTATTGTGACACTTCCATACTACTTTATTTAATTTTAATGAAAGCACAACTAACGCAAAACAATATATTTTAAAAGCCTGAGAATTTGTTTGATTAAGGTTAAACAAGAGAGAAATGTAAAATAAACAAGAGATAGTTTCTCTAAATAAAGATAAATTTTACGTTTGAATATGACACCGATGAGTTGAACTTTAATTCGTCGCGCATTTAACTTATGCATAGTTTATATAGCATACAATTACATAAACAAGACATATTTACATTCAACAGACAGCGGTATTGAAAAATAGTTGGACAACGAGACCGATTAAATGTGCCTATCCTGATAGAAATAGAATATATTTATAAAAAAACTGGTATTTTTTAAAATATCAATAACCAGCTAAAGCAGGGATTGGAAATCAAAAAAAGAGGATAAAAGAAAGTAAGATTTGTAGTTATAACATAAAACAAAAAATCTTTATAAACGCGCATATATCATTTTTAATATATGAGGAATTATTAATGTGGAATAAAAATAACAATAAATATGATCTATAAATAACAACTTTATAGAAACGATTGTAGCCATTGCCTAAATTAATTAAAAATAAACTGTTAACTGATGTTGAGATTCATCCTGGGTTGTCAAAATGAACGTCTTCTTGAGTTTTATGTGACTTTTTCAAAAATATTTAAGTTCTGAAAAATCAATATTTATAAATATTGATTTTTCAGACCTTAAATATTTTTTAATGAATTTGATGTGACCCTTATATGTTTGTAAGTATCTAAATGTGTACAGATACTGTATGGACGTTTGTCCGTATCCTTTAAGCTCTAATGTGTGGTCGTAGCCAACGCGCTACTTCCATTCCCAACCATGTTACTCCTATCGCAAATTTTCATAACATTGTTCGAACTGAACCGCGCGATATTTTTCATTTCAAAAAAGATAAGTCTCTCCATAAAAAAGAATAACATTGATTTGAAAGATATATTTTTTCGAAATTGTAGTAGTTTTTATTTCAATAAAATTAATATTTTTTTAAATATTCTTGTCACAATATTCTTATTTCTATTTTTAACTATCATTATCATAATTCCATAAAGAGAGAAAATATTGCGACAAATTTTTAGGTATTTCTTTAAAACTTTTTTTTCTCTAATGGTAGTACAGGTATACAATTTAGAAATGTAATCTGTAACATTTCTTTTTTTTTAAATTTGTATTAAATTTCAACCTTTTTGTATATCGCAAGCAGAGAGAACGAAAGCTATAAATGCAACCAATCTCATCAAATATTATTTTAGATTCTTAAAAAAAATAATTCGTACAGAGTTTATTTAGTAGTCAGTAGAAATATATTATTTCGACAAACTTCTTCGGTATCTAACTTGTTAATGCGACTAATTGAAAAAAGAAATATAAATTACATTAAAAGAAAAAGCATAGCCAGTAATGGAGACTGCCGACAGAAGTGAAAACTGAAAACTATGAAATAACAGTGATTTTTTTAAATCTTCAAATTAATGGTGGTATCAAAAATTATAATTTCATTATTTGTAAATTAAAATTATATACAAAAAATATCAACATATTTAGTACTCACTGTTATACTGTACAGTGATCCTATAATTAAATTATTAAAATAACAATCAAACTAAAACACAATTTAAACAACGCACAGTATACACACATTGAACTTTCCACGTAGTCGATTTAAATTTACTTGTATAGATTAAACAGCACTAATATTGCACAAAACGTTACCGTTATAGCAATAGATATATTGCTATTATAGCATGTCGGTGACGTGAACTCACAAGATTTTTCCCTATAAAAATTGCTCAACATGCCTAGAGAATTTTTCACTTAAAAAAACCTTAAACGTAGGTATCAAAAACTATTATAAAGATATATTATCTTGACTAAATCTGGACATACGCGGTCCAATATATTGCTTAATATTATTTAAACAGGAATGTTCAACATCTAACTTCTAAGTATCACTATTTCAAAGAAATAAAAACATTAAATCACACAATAAAAAAACTATAATAAAGAGGTATTAACTGGGCTGAGTGTGGACACACGCGGTACAAAATTCAACAAACTTTTGTAGAATCTACCTTCAATCAATCCATAAATACAGTCTTGTAATATGCAAAAGTACAAACAGACATTAGTGCGATTAAGTTTGATAGTAAAACCAATTGTAAAATTAATTTTTGTAAAGGGCAGAGGTGCATAATTTAACTTCTAGTCTGTAGCGAATGCTGCATTTATCTCTTGCAAAAACCTTGAGCGTTAATTAACTGTTTGAGCTTCATATAAAAAAATAAAAACTACACTTTAATTTTTGTTAGCATAAAAAATAGATTAGCAGTCCAATTAATTGCATCCGTCGAACTTGTCTAAGTAATAACAGGTGCCCAAAAAATTGCATGCATCGAGTTCCAACGTTTCGATTTTGGTCCAAATTATTTAGCCTATTTACGCGTAAACAAACTAATGCACGCAAAGTATTTTGCAGCAAGATGTCATAATGATTTCTCGTAAATATTATCTCATTTCCAAATGCTTACATTTTATAACCGATTCCTTCATCATTTCTTTTCAATTCAAGTAATCTAGTCGAACTTATAAATAAACTTCTATAAAACCTATCAGTAATATTTGAATTTAGCCCTTAATAAAATTGACAAAGTGCTCATATTATTGACTTTTAAAGAAAAAAATAATTATTTATTACTAAGAAAAAACAAAAATAATTGAAAGACTACAAACCCTTCCTTAATATATTAGTGAAATCGAGTCTTGGGCGTTGATTCGGCATTTCAATTATTCATACCTAAAGAGAAATTAAAAACTATTTTTAATTAATTTTTATTAGTCATTGTTATATTTTAACTTTTAAATTTAAGGCTAAACAATGGCTATACATAGTTTTATTACTACTACACTGTTATTGTTAAAGATAAAGATTGATACTAATTAAATGAATAAGTTAGATAGTTAGTCGGATAGAATATTGAACAGTTTTAACTCCATCTACGTCATGATTTAACCTGCACTAAAGTCGAGTTTCATCATTTAAATGGGGATAGTCCCATTGGAAAAATCTCAAATCAAAACTTTAAATTAGTATAATGAGTTGTATACATCGATCTGTTTTAACGAATAAAAATAAATCGAAATATAAATCTTCATCACAGATGACGTCACAATACAAAATATACCGCAATGAACTAAATCCAGTCAACGTTCATAATTAGTAACAATAAAGTTAGTAAATAAAAGTAATAAATTAGCAACACACTTAAGCAGAGTTTTCTACGACATTATTGTTATGGTATCAAACACAATATGTAAGTCACTATCAGTAAAATACTAAGACATTTAGCGCGTTGTCAAGTGCAATAACAACTTGCTCGCAAACATAACGTGTTAAAAAGCTTTAGCCTAACTTTGCGAGCCAAAGTCGCTCTATTCCTGTGAATGGATTTATTTACATACTGTAACAACGTGTAACACAATCGAGCGAGTACATGAACTACTTACGGCACACTGCTAGACGCAACAGCAGTTGTTCATCGATTATGTTGTAACTGATAGACGTAAACTAATCGCTGTACTCAAGGCCACAGCGGATCGAGTCGGCTGTTACAGCGCCGAATCTCGATTTTGCCGTATCCACAATCAATTGCATACCGGTTGTTGTTACTTTTTTGTGTTCAAGTGAATATTTACAAGTTTTATTTTGCATAATATCAACAAAGATCGTACAAACAACTTCTGGTCATGGTCAGCATCGGTTTAGATACTTTTATAACCAATTTTCTCCAAGATATGTTCCTGTCTAGGTTATTACATTTTATATTGTGACATAATTTACGAACAGTCACGATATAAAATGAGAAAAACCAGGGTAGTGTTCATGAAAATTAATTAAAGCGATGTGAGTAAAGGAAGATGCAAGGGAAATGGTAACTCATTTATATCATAACGAGGTATAAGAAAAAGTAAAAGGTATAATTAAATTTTCCACCGGTTCCAACGACTCACTCACCATCACTCGATACGTTCGTTTCCTCTTACATATGTTAGAGCGCTTGTAATTTTTCGCTGCAATTCTTATGAAGATTCTGTGATGTGTCATTAGTTTATTATGAATAGCTTTATGATTGGCACTATTTATTTCTACAAAGTAATTCATCTATGTTATAAAATTTTACTTTGTGTCAGTCAATGCTGGATATGCTCGTACTCGCGTTTTATTTTATTTGTACGTCGAGTGCGTTTGATTTCTTTTGCTCCTTTTTAAGCTCCAGCTCGCCGGGACGGCATTTGCGTGGAATAAAATTACTTTTATTTTAATCTCATAAGTATCAATTATTAATACAATTTGGCGATTCACATTTAGCAATGCTCTGAATACTAGTTTTAGTCTAAAGCTTCGTTCCCATGCTTTTTCGGTTATGGTAGCCTCACATCTGATACAATCGCAACACCTATTACGACACATGGACAATCGATTTACTGTACATATTGTGTTTTCTATTGATTTGCTACTAACATATATATATATATATATATATATATATATATATATATATGTAGATCCGAAAACCGATGAAAATATTTAAATAATTATATTAATGAAGAATTGTGTTGGATGTCAGGATTGCTCGTGATCATATCTCGGTAAAGTTGTTTAAAGCCAATACTAAGACACCTTCCGCGTTATGAAAGAAGAAGATCTAACAGGGATATTAGTTTGACAATGAATTAGAACTAAAACTACTTTAAAAAGTTAATACAGAATATAATGACACAAATTATTAAATAAAAACATCTATGCACCTAATAATACGCTGATAAAAGTTGCATTAGAAAAAAGACAAGACTTTGACCTATTAAAAGAAGCTTATGCACTGATGAATAGCTTTTAGATTTTTTACTACTACTAACATATATATATATATATATATATATATATATATATATATATATATATATATATATATATATATATATATATATATATATACATTTAAATTGACGTTTATTAATAAACAATACAAAGTTTTAATTTCCATTTAGGCGTCGTTAATTTAAGTACCGAATCAATGGTCAGAATTAGACTTCTTTTACACAAGGTATCGGTTAATGAATTACAATTATTTTATAATGTGGTTTTACTAACATTCGTGACTATTCGTGTATCATAATTCTTAAGCAAATTCACGCGTGAGTGCATGCGAGCGTGCGTGCGTGAGTGCGTGCGTGCGAGCGCGTGCGCGTGCACGTGCGTGCGCGAGTGTATGTATGTGTGCGTATATAAAGGGTTTTCCAATACAGAAGGTCGAAATTAGACAGTATATAGCAGCCATGTTAATGAAGCCACAGCTGTTGAATTTAGAGGTCATAGCAATTAATGTTGGGCACATCATCATGAAACATTACAGACTTTAGCAATGCGGGCAAATCATTAAAACTTTATTATCGAAATGAATGCTCAGTTCGAGATACGTTCCGTGCGCTACGTGATTTTTATGGTGCATACAATCGTCCTGTTGGATCGACTGTTCGCCGTTTGGAGAACAAATTGGAATTAAATGGTTCAGTAAACAATCAAACCACATGTCGTACGTCATCGAAACGTAAAGTCTGCAAACAACATTCCTGCAGTGAATCAGAGAGCAAGATAACCTGAGTCTTTCGCCGACCGCAACTTGACAAATTTTACGTCGAGAATTGGGCATGTATCCATACAAAATTCAATTGATCCGGGAATAGAAGGTAAACGACCATCGGCAGCGTCGAAAATTAGCTGAATGGGCTCTGGAACAGTTGGAAGTAGACCCCGATTTTCGATGGTTATTCATCTCAACGACGAGGCCCATTTTTGGCTAAATAGCTATGTCAACAAGCAAAATTGCCGCATTTGGGAAGATACCAATCCACATGAGACCTATCAGTTGCAAATAGATCCAGAAAAGTCACTGTATGGTGTGGATTTTGGTCCAGCGATGTCATTGGCCTGTACTTCTTCCAAAATGAAGCTGGTGCCCGCCATATTTGTCACGTGGTACACGTCGATGATAAAATTTTTTTTGGTTTAAGTTGGAAGATATGGATCTCAACGACATATGGTTCCAACAAGACGGTACTACGAGCCACACAGTTTGTGCAACAATGGAACTTCTGCACATCAAATTCTGCAGCAAGGTTATCTCGCATTACAGCAACGTCCATTAGCCAACGAAGTCTTGTGATTTAACGCCATTAGATTTTTATTGACGGACTATTTTAAATCACAGGTATATACGAATAAGCCGCAGACAATTGATATCTTAAAAATGAACATAACAACATATGGGGGGATGCTTCGAAAAACTAAATGGAAACTGGTTACGACTCGTGTAATGCAAAATGTATATTAAATTTCAAAGTTACGTAAATAATCCACTCTATTGTAACGAAATTTAATGTTAACCACAACCATTTATAGTGCTACCAAGCTGGAAATTTTGACCACAAGGCAATTATATATTGTAACTATTGTATTGTGCCTCTTATAATAAATGAGAAACAAATAAAATAATATTCATAAAAAATGTACCAAGATCGAATCATGATATCCTTACAGATCAGGCGGGTGATTATCAGATAACGATCAAGTTTATTTTGTATAGTTTAAGAGTTATGTTTCATAAACCGCAACCATTTTAAAAAGAATGTCCACAATCCGATGGTTAAATTTAAACCATGATTTTATAACTGTACCTTATATCGTATAACTGTACCTTACTATGCTTAGAAGCGTAGCGAGGCACTGTCTCGGTTGTTGCTAACTACTTGCTATGACCAAAATTGCTATGGCCAAAAGTTACTAAGCTTCAACAAACATGCACAAGTTATTAAGGAATAAATACATTTGTCTTGGAAAGTTCCGAACATTTTCACATAAGAAATCGCGTAAGCCGCAAGTACGTGATAAGCTTTAAATTTACAACAAAAACTTTAGGCGAGTGTTGTTATATTGCTTATATAAAGAATTCGGCCTCATTATGCAAGCACTCTAGTTTTTCCGAGGAAACATAAAATTGATATTTTTTTAAACTTGATATTTTTCACTATTATGTGCTATATGATTTAATATCTCCTGAAGTTACGTTTGATTATAATTTGTGGATAATACAGTTCGGAATTAATATAGTAAAAAAAGTAGAGAGTATAAGACACTGTATTGATAAATAAATGTTCCGATTGCTTTATGTAGGAATGTAGCGCTAAAAACAGATCAATATTAGATGCTTTTATTATTTGAACTCTTAAGAAACTTGTCACATCGGTCGATAATATTAATAAATGTTATAAGCAATTAACATCGGCTGCAACCACGTCTAAACAGGTTTGTATACCTTTGGTTGCGAAAATCTTAGAGTAACATAGTTTAATCATAATATTCCTACTTTGCAAAGCATGGTACGGGCTGTTTGTTGAAATATTTTAGATGTTGGGCATAGTATTATTCTGTAGTAAATAGAGTAGCATTATCAAAAAAAAACATGTCCCGTCAAATATTTGCCTAATTATATCTTTTCATTTCTATCAATATCAATGTCAAATAAACATTTGAGAGGTCAAGAAATATATTGGACGAAAACTAATGTTTCGCCGCTTAATTAATAAATTTAAATGATACCGAATATTAAACTAATAAATTGGGTATTTTAATCTTTATACAAGAATTATTCACGGGAAAGTTAATACATTGTCAACGCTGTTTATTCTGGAGAACTTGATGCTTTCCAAATTTATGGAAATTGAAGCATCCTTACAAGGTTTTTTCGACTTAATTAATAAAAAATGTATAATAAATCAATTGATATCACTATTATACACAACTTTATTGACGTATTTTTCAATGGATGCTGAAAAGTATTAGCCATTTTTTTTACTTAGAACTATTTTCGGGAGTTCGATAATAAAACGATCCTTCAAACGACAAACTTCTGTTCTTACGCCGTAAATATATATTTGAAACAAGATATTGTAAAGTTTCGATAAAGACAAACAATACCTACTCGAATAAATGTTCGAAATAAATTGCTTAACATGAAATCTTAAGAATTTAGTTTAATTTATGCAAAAATAATAAGAAAAAGAAGTATATTTACCTAAATTTTCATTTGATTTTAGTTTTTTTTCAATTCGTTTTCTATACATAGATTCCTTTGCATACTTTTTACCTTTCTGAAACTTCAATTTAATGTTTAAGTATCCAAAAACTGATTGGTCAATTACATACTAATATAAGATAATATTTTTTAACCAAAGGTGAAAAATTATGTGTGAGAAAAAGTGATCGCAAAAGTTCACTTGGTAAAAATAAATTAAGTAAATGTGAAATTATTAATTTTAAAAACTTCTACAGTTTTTAATCTTCTGAAAAATAGTATCTAATAGGTTTTTTCTTCAAATAGAGATCAAAGGCAACAAGAATAGAGTTCCAGTAAATTATATTAATTTCTTTACATTTTCTTTCACGTTTTTAATGATTATGGCAAACTGAAATGAAAACATAGACAACTGACTCAAAACGATTAATTTCAATACAGGGAAACTCGACGCCAAAGGCTACCAAACGTAAAAAAAAATAAACTAATTTATTTTTCATTATAGCAACACTGTTTAAGTTTACGTTTACATGTAGCAACATAATTTCTTCCTTTTGTTATGATACAGTTTGAACTGTGCAACAAAATAACTCGGTTGGTAATTTTTAGATGCATACATGAAATATTGTTTTTCCGGATCTCAATATATTGTAATGTCGTATCGATATATATTTATTATTTCTACTTTTTAATGTATGCAAACAGACAATTGTTGGTACGAGAACAATTTCAGTACGAAAAAACAGCCAAATGTATGACGGAACACACAAGAAATAAAATGTATTAGTTTTCTTAAATATCCTAAAATTGTCGATACAAATTAATCAAAATAATTTTACATAAAAGTTCTAACATAATGCTTATATTTAGTATCATAAGTTCAAAAAATATTTTTTCCAATTTTTTAAATTCAATGGTAAAAATTGCATGATAAATGTGTTTTCGAATTTGAATATTTCGTAACCGAGGTTTAAAAACCTGTCAAGCTCAAGTACACCTCGCACTACGGTGGTTCCGTACACACGTAATGACATAAAAAATTCAATACGTATTAATTCTAATTAAACTATCTACAAATAGTAATTTTCCAGCTGTAAAAGCAAATTAATTATAAAAATATATAATTCTACATAGACTCAGAAATCATAGATTTTTTAATTTTTCCTTTTAATTATATTGTAAGATCTCCCATTATGCTGACTCTCAAGATTGTAGATCGATCGAAAGTACCCCATAAATTTCGATGATAAGCGAATAAAACTGCGGTATAAATAAAAAAAATACGTTTTAAAAGTATCTTTACCCTAACTTTTTTGCGTGAACCAAACGTTGCGTGAAACTTAAAATTTTTACGGGATGGACCTCAGTACATAACGTTTAATTTCAACTTGATATCCAAGCCATTTCTGAGCTTTGACAGACAAACGAACGGCCTATATGGTTTCTTTTTTTTCATTTTGAGGGATGGAAGCCTAAAAATGAAAAACGGTAAATAGTATCTCAATTTCACTGACCTTTTCAATGATACCCAATTCGATGGAATGCGTGAAAAAAAATCGCCTCAATTTAATATAAATGGGTATAGTAAACATTTTGTTTTTTTTTAATTACTTCTACTAGATATTAATTTTACCATTATTATTTTAAAAATTTAATACAAAGAAGGCTGAAACTGACTGTGACAGACGAACGGACGACATGACGAATTGCTAAGGGTCGCATATTTACTATGTAATTCTAAAAAGTAGTATTATGTTAGATCATAATGAACTGAGAAGATGAAATATAAATTAAATTTCATTACATAAATAACACAGCGCCATCTTCTAGAAACTAATCCATCTAAACTAGGTAATTTAGATAATATGTATTATTGTTTAGTCTAGATGGCGTATCTACCTAAAGCCATCTGAATATCAATTAATTAATTAACGAGATTTTATTTAAAAAATGGGCTAAAATATAGAATACTGCACACTGTTTCTCAAAAAAAAATTTATCAAAACGCTATTTGTTTTAAGAAAATGCCGAAGTATTATAATCATGATGACAGTTTACTAAATGACAGAAAAAAATTTAGACAAAAGTTATAGTATTTTAAAAGTTTTTTTAATAATATATGATTTGTATACTTTGATATTAAAATGAATTTTTATTCAAAAAATACTCTTCTAAGAATTCTATTCTCCTCTAGGAACTAGACATAGAATTTTATCTACGCTATTTTTGTGTCCAGTATCATCCCAAATGAAAAAGAAATGTGACTTCCAAAGCGTCCATAAATTGCGTTATTCACACATGTATAAACATTTAAGATGACCTTCGACTGGGTGTCTGGCGACATCAATCAATGAAGATATAGTGAAATCACCTCAAAATTAAAAAATCGAGATCTCAACAATTGGTTTATTTCTGCGAATTTCACCTGATAATATGCTGAAATGTCACAAAAATTTATCCGGTACCAAGACGTCTACCACATCTACTGATTAAGTACATGTTTTGTTATAACGGTTTTCTTAATTCCACACCCATTGTAGGAAGATTTATTTATTAACATAAAGAGGATGTAATAAATAATTATATAAGAAATAATGATTTTGAATACAACTATTTATGTAAGTAATATCTTAAATACGAAGGTAGCTTTCGACGAAAGCTAAGTAAATGTCACTGAAAGTTGTTCGTCCACCTAAAAGACAACTCACCTGCTTGAGAGTACTCTTACTGCCGGGCTTTTTATATGAAAATTTAAAGTTGTGGAACCATCAAAAAAGGCGAAGAAAGAAAGTGCACCAATTATAAAATTCACAACTCTAAAATTACATGCTAATTATATGATAAACAAGTATTGAATAATATTCAATATCGAATTTCTAAAAGAATTTTTAGTAACATAAAGATTTTATGTTTGGAGATAACTCGCTATAGTCACGTCAAATGAAACGTTCATCTATGAATGGGAGATATATACATAAAAGCTACCGTTCAATGTTGTTAATAAGAAATATATTTTTCAGAAATGATTCGTCAGTTTATCTTTCATTTGTATTATTATTTATTGTAGTTTATATTATTTGATATGATTTGTAAATTTCATTAGACAGTTATTAAATTTCGCAGGGGCAACTCGAAAAATTTTATTCTACAATATTGTTTTAATTATCCATATAACTATATTTTATTTCTGGTGTTTAAATATAAAAGAAATAAATCAAAGAAACACAGTTTTCACGAGATCAAGTTTTTATATACTAAAAGCAAATGTCTCCAATTTTCTGTATTTTTATGCAAATCAGCTTTATATTGCAATATATATATATATATATATATATATATATATATATATATATATATATGCATATACACATACACATACAAATACACATACACACACACATACACGCACACACACACATACACATACACACACACACACACATATATATATATATATATATATATAATACGATTTTAACTCAACTACAACAACTTCATGTCATCTTCCACTAAGGCAGAATGAGCAGTAACGATGACATACCCATAAACTTTCCGTAGCATCTTATTTATTTGACTTCTTTCAACCACATCTTCTACGATTACGTGTCGATGCTGTTCAGCCCTCTGCTATGATGAAAATTTTTAATTAGGTTTATAAGAAAGTATGTTTGACTTTAACATATCATAAAATCTGCACTCTTCATGAATGATAATTTTAACGATACAGAAAATATGATCCGAATTACCCTTTCAATACCTTGCATATCTAATTAAAAGGAAAACAAATATTTTAAGTAACGTTTCCATTCAGCATGCTACGACTATGGAGGGTGATCACAGTCTCCGTATAAGTGTAGCCGAAACACGGAAATTACATATTATATGAAAAAATCACGCGATTCGGACACGCGCTCTTCTTAATTTTCCGGGCTGTAGTGTTTACTATTGCTATATAAATTCTTGAAGTGTAAACATACTACATTTAGATATAATCTGAGTAATTCTGATAATAGCTACACTGTAGCAGTTCACTGAGATTAAACGGATGCTATTACGCATCGCTACATAGGTAGGTATTTTATCGTTAATTGTTGTATACTTAGGTTTCGTAGTATCATCCTTGATTTCTTAGAAGGACAAACTCATGCTCTAATATAAACAACTCCCTGCTTGGTGTTGCTAGGTGTCCCAATATTCATAACGCATCCCGATTTTTGAGTATCCAACGACTTTATAACGTCAACACTCAGTGAATACCAAAAAGGGAACCTTGGGTTCAGCGATCTATTAGTCCAACTCGCGTGGGAAAGTACTGATCTTTCAAAGGTTGTTATACAAACGAATAAATTTTTACTCTCTTTCATTTATATCCTCATTACAATAATTAAACGGTACCAAGAAACTAACGAAAAATAAACTAAATACGGAAAGAGAGGTTGTTAGTTTAGAAATTGTTATTATTAACATCGAGAGGTCTTAGAGATAGGATTGGAGGATTCAACAATATTTACTGATGGTGTGATTAAGTGGTGCCCCTATTTCTCAAATATTAACCCTTAGGCTATTGTATTGCCAAAATTAAAAAAGAAACTATTACTTCATCAAAAATGTTAACAACAATAAGATAACAATTGGCTAAAATTATTAAAGAGACAGTTAATGAAATATCCATTAATTGAAATTTTTATAGACATCTATTAAAAGTCACCACCCCTTTAATTATTTGTTATTCGAACAGTTTATGAGTTTTAAAAAGTAAACATGTTACATCTTTGAGAATTATATAAAACTATCTGTGAATTAGAATATAAATGGTTTTGTATTAAATACCTTTTTTTAAATTGTTTAATACTTTCATAATAGGATAAATAACAGTTATTTAATTATGGCTAGTTTGAAATTGTTATTTTTCAATGTTTTTATTTTATAAAGAAAAAATATTTATTAATATCCTTTTAAATAGAAATCATTTTTTATATTAATGAACGTAAACTATTCCGATGGCCAGGTTACTGTGTTCGCATATAGTAACGATAAATTAGTTTGTTTTATTACGTATTATTAGACACGCATTGTCTATCTCACTTACAATTGAAATGGATCAATATGTTCCGCCAATATACATTACTAAAAAAAACTGGGCAAGTGGATGTCGAGCTGATGTATCGAGCGCAAGTCATCACTAAAATAGCTTTCCTAACGCAATAAATATTTAATAATACATAATAAAATTAAATATTATCGTAAAATATTGAGTATATTCACAAACTATGACATCGAGAAGCATGGTTATAATTTCCCTAAAATAACCTAAAATTATGAAACAAATATTTTTGAGTCCCTTATAACTAGCTCTTTCAAACGATATGTACACGCATTATATAGATATACTAAAATCACCCCCCCCCCTCTCTAAAATTTCCATATACTCAATTTTGAGGAAATATACACATTTTAGTACCCGCACATATTTTAATAGCTAATATTATAATATGTTTAGTCCCCATGTAGAATTTCAAGTTTCTACATTAAGCGATTTCCGAGAAAAGCATGGTACAACAGCTTATAATTGTATAAAGCCTTAGCAGTTGATGGTATTTTAATTTAATGACTCTCAATAACCAACAAAATTTTAATCGCGCATTTCCGTTGCTAAAATACTATTCTACACGCCGCGTCTATTATCCCATTTAAATTAATTTTATACAAACCAATTAATGCGGAATTACGCACTAAGCTACGCTAGACCGATTAGCCGTGAACTAGCCAGCCGCGAAATAGGTGAAAGGTACCACCACCTAACGGCAGAGTAATGAGGGGAGGGGGGAAGCGTTCATTGGCGAAGCGAAAGCACGCGCGAACTGAAAACGATTCATGCAAGAAACAAAATAGTCAAGCGTAAGTCACTCGCCGAATAAACATCACGCTGGGTGGAAGAGAACTCTTCCTTTTGGTCACGTAATAACACACAAAGTAAATGCAAAGAAAAAGTGATAACAGTCAATATTGAACAATGGAATATTCCGAATTCCTAATATAAACAGCAAATTTGAAAATTAAATCAAACCAGTACGTTGCTAGTGGGTCGTTGAAGAACTCTTAACTAATGGTGAACTTTTTAACTGATGTCTAAATTAAAAGAAGAAAGTGAAAAAAAATGTTTTACTAGAACCAATTTATACTAGTGTTAAATAATCGTTATTACTTTCACATGATAGTGCCGATATATGGAAGCGCTACATTAATTCACGGTGAGTGGACGAAATAATTACACTTTTTTACAAGTTATGATTCGCCAGTTCCACATGAAATGTATCGTTTTTAATGAAAGACGCTTTTCCTAGTCCTATTTGGACTAGGAAAAGCGTCAGTGTGTTAGCTACTTGAAGGTTATATCACATTATTTATGAAAACATTTACAGCTATAGTACATCATGTCGTGATAAGTTGTAATTTTAAATTCCCTTAACCTCAATGTCCATTTTTATTTTTATTTAGATTTGAATTTTTTGCTTCTCCTTTAAAACAAATTAAGTTCAATTCAGCCACGATTTCTTCTATTCAAAATTGCAAACAGTTTTGGTATTAACTTACTGCTGATACTATGATTGGTTTCAGCTGTCAATTATGATAATCAAATACATTGTGCGTTTGTAAATGTCTCTGAAGTTAAAAAAAAATAAATACGTTCTTAACGTTTTATTATAATCGATTAAAAAACCACATAACATAAAAGTTTCATAAAAAAAAACATCTTTCAAATATTGGTAACATTTGTCTGTCTACAATTCTAACCTGCAAACAAATAGACTGTCTACAATATCTTCCATTGTTTCCATAATGTTTCAAACACTTCTGCAAATGAAACCTATTAATCACATAAAACAAAACGTGTCAAAACAACGTCTACAAAGACCTAACGTCCATCGTTCGCCTGTAAGAAACACCGTAGTCAGTGAAATGATAAATAACTGTGGAAAGAACACCTCACTTGTGGGAAAGTTTGTGGCAATTATTATTCTTTACGTAAAAACCCATGTGAATATCAGCAATAATGCAAAGGCCTGAACCTCACATCCTCGTTAGACCCCACTTTCTTACGCGACGTTAACGGTTACGCAATTAGCGTAGGCATAAAGAAACCGGAGTAAGTCATCGTAGGAAGTTGGGGTAAAATTGCAGCAGACTAAATCCTTTTGGGGATTACATAAAATATACTAAATATAAATTGAACACTTTATTATATTAAAATAACACTTTAATTACCATTACGTGAGGTTCAATCGGAAGTAATTATAAGTACATAACTTAACTTATTAAGTTTGCGCGACCGCGAATCGCGACTGATTTTAATCAATACGGATTTTTAAATCAGAACATCTACGATACGCTACGAACGATACGAACGCTAACCATATCCGGTAAAACGGTCCACACTATTTCTTTTTTTTTAAGAAACTAATATGTTAGACCGGTTGCGAGAGAATGAAAGTAATATATGAATCCGAAAAATGTAATAGAAAATTTAGTAAATTAAAATTACGAATTTTTATAACGTTGAAATATTCCGATTTGACCCCGCGTCCTGTTTACACCACTACGTTGTGGCGACAACTTAACACGAGTCCTCCCATTTTAACTCTATCATCGAATAAAAACATTAAGGTTTGATTTACCAATAATTTTGTGAATAAACTGCATCTCAAGGTAGAGCGTTAGTTATAGTGGAAGTGACAGGTAAATGATTGGTTTTAGTATGGAACAGCCATTAGATATTTGAAATGAAGTTTTAATTTGCTCATCAACCGCACTGTCAAATACGATATGATTAATACATGATTTAATTATATTTAATTCTAACAAGAAAATATAGTGAGTTGTTTGAATGTCGAAGGTGTTCTTTGCTAAATAATATGCAATATATTGCTTTTTGATAAATCACGAATTCTAGTTATCACTTCTTACGAATATATATATATATATATATATATATATATATATATATATATATATATATATATATATATATATATATATATTGAGTACGAGAGTATAACGAATGAACGTAAATTCATTTAATGCAATTCACGTTCATCTTACTTCCAAATGCATTTATATACATTATCATATATTATCACGTAACATATACTAAATTTGAATGCGTGTAGATTTAACATTGGCAACATGTTGCTAATAGACTTTCTTAATATCTTATACCTACTAAAACGGACATAAATGAAATAAAGAAGCAACAGAGCAACGAATCAACATGATTTTATAAAACTTTCCATACGCAATATAAAGAAGCAACAAAATCACTCCCATTAATCCCTAATTTAAAGAAAAATATTTTTGTTTTCATTGTTAGTTATTTGCATTATTAAGTCATGAAAATATAGTTTCCATTTAATTTCCCTTAATTATTCTAGATGGCGCTGCATATTTTAATGTCTACAAAGGTACGTTTAAATGATAATAAAAATACTCAAGAATTTTCTTAAACTCTATCAGATCCGTATGTCTGTTTAATATGCTACATTATCCATTAACATTATCTTCAATCAGAAGGCACTCACTGCTGAACATCTATTGCCTCCGCGGCAGCTTTCTACAAATATTAATCCTATGCCGCTTGCATATAACGGCTTCCCATGATCTTCATCATCTGTGGGGTAAAAATTCACGGAACTTGCTTTCCCAGTGGTAAGCAATCGTGTGCGCTTTATGGCCTGCCCATTGCCATGCAACAAGCTATGTCGTTGACCTTAGATCTCCTCATTACGGATTATAACTCGTAGAGAAACTCCGAGCATAGCAAATTCTATACTTTGCTGACGGCAATTTAATGTTATTCTATTTGTAGTAACCTTCCAAAGTAAATTGTTGGAACGACAAAATCTGGTTGGCCTTAAGTGTAACTTTAAAATTTAGTGTTTGGATATAAATGGCAACGTATGAAATACATATCATATTATTCATGTCTTGATAATAGCTTATCTGAGACTACTTAAATCATCAAAAACGAAATTTAATGCCCGTCAAAGTGGTGATGTGATCCTTCATGTTATCCCGATTTGAATTATTATATCAATAAAAAGAATACTTGGTTTATTAATATGTCTACTTGTTTAATAATCTGTATGTCATACGCTCTACCACACCAGAAAAGTGTATGAACAATTCACTTATAATTCACCAATCCTTTTTTTTTACTAAAATGCTATTCCACATCTATCCAATGGCCTATCATTCACACAGTTCCAGTATAATTTACTTCTTATAGTCTAAACGTCTTATGTTCAATTAATATTGATCTTGTTACTAATACGATCGTAATGTCCTTTTAATAACATTAATTAAGTTCGAATTAAATAATCAAATAACCATCCGTTCCAATTATCCTAATTAGATTTTAAATTTATTTTTAACAGATTTTATAATGTCCGAACGCTACGACATTTAGCAAAATGGAAATGTAACGGGTTAGTAAGAAAACAGTAATTATATTATTACTAAACGAAATTACAATTTTTACATCTTATTAAAGACATTCGCAATAAAATATTTATTTATATTGTCAAGAAACTTCATGCTAATTTCTATTTAAACCAAATACATTTAAACATTCTCTCCATGTCAACTCTTTCTTTATCACTCTGGATTCACCCCACTGATTTCTCAGTCGTTGATCACCAACCTGAACACTAACACGATCTAATGTAAGGCAATAGGTCGAGCGGCGACATCAGAATGTTGAACGCGCGGGCATTACATAACGGTACGACTCGGCGGGTCGATCGTGTCTGACGCGTTGTGACGTAACACCGCATATGCACGTCGTGTTTCGTGAGTACGCTTGGTCTCTAACTGCTATTACGTTTTATAAACACAAGGCATGGCTGCTAGGATGCATTTCGATCTAAACGTGTAGTTGAACCAAAAGTTACAATAGAGACCAAGTTTTATTTGCGATTGAAGTTTTACCCAAATTAATTCACCATCTAGTGTGTGATCCTTTGGTTGGGGTAAGTTAACAGAATAATTTAGTGAAAGCCAAGTCGGTGAACTGGACTTACAAATGTTATTTAATCCGGCAGAACAAAATAGTTTGTTTACACTTGTCTCTTTCTTATATTTGATTATTATGATTTATAATATTGGTAAACGATAAGTTACAAATAGGAAAAACATACATGCCTGGTTTGATGTAATTTTCCATGTTTATAAAAAGTACATGTTTAAAATAAGGTAGTTAGCTACCAATAAAAAAACAAGAGTTTGTGAGGGAACTCGATTAAAACACTCACTCAGAACAGAATTTTTCAAACATTGCTCAGTTTAATGTAAATAAAACATAAAAATGCAAATGAATACCACCACTACAGCCTTTTGTGATGCTACTATTTGTTATTTACCGAGAAATATTTATTATGAACTGGATTATCACCGACTTATACATTTCATTTCGTATCTTTCACTTTGAAATATTCTAGTGTGTCCGGGTGTATAAAACACAGATAAAATCAATAACGGTTTATTATTAGGATATACAAGTAATTAGTGCACATTCCAAATTATTTCTGAAATCTATTATTTTCGAAACAGACAACGGCGAGCTGTGAAAATAATTTATCGATGTTAGATTTTTTGACAAACCTTTTTACCGAGATTATAGAATGATTATTTAACTTATCACTGCAATCATTTTCGTATCACTGAAATATATTCTCGAATTATTTTAATCAAAAGGAATTAATGCATAGTTTAACTAAATACAACTTTATTATATTGCAAATATAGAAGTATATCCCGCTTCCAGAAATTCTATACGTAATCAAATTATATTTTAAACATTTCTGATTGAACGTTTTAATTAAATAAAATTACACCTACAAAGCGAAACCAAATGTGACGGGATTAAAGCGGAAATGTATTTCCTAAATAAGTTCGTTTTTCTCATCAATTCCTAAATTTTTTTTTAATCTGATTACTTATATCGATCCGCAAAATCCAATGTTAATAATCCAAGTGCTACTACTATATTTTATTTAATCATTTACAATACAAATCCACATTTATAGCTACGTTACAGGTACGTAACGATAAAATCATTAATGCTTTAACAAAGTTTAAACTTTTAGATTGAACATGGATACAACAATACACAAGAACTACAAAATATAACGTTGAAACATTTCGGCAAATTTACTTTCACTCGTCGTAAACAAATCACACCAAGGGAAACTGAAGAATTCCGATATAATTAGATTCTAGAGGGTGGGAGAACAAAAAGGTGACGCTTGCGTGAGCGTAGGAAGTTATCAGGTACGAATAATGAAAGTTTGCTTAATAATACATAGCAAATTAAAAGGTTTTGACGGGACAAAATAGATCAAAATAACCAAGTTCAATAAATAACAATCTCTAGTAAGCAACAAAAATATTTTCAAGTAAATTTTCAAATTAAAGTAATACAAAATTCTAAAAAAACAATTTACAAGTTAAATAAAGACTAAGTTAATTAAAATCTGTAAAGAGAAATATTTAAAATTTAGATAACCACAAGTTTAACAACGACATAAGAACAAATTTTTACATCAAATTTGTTAATGCAAATATGTAATAAAATAAAGTCTCTATTTAGACAGTTTATTTACAAAAGTTGCAGTTATAAAATGGTAAAATAAACGCATAATGATACGAAATGAAATGAATTGTCAATAAAACGATTAATTTTGATTATGAACGAACCAAACGGTATTATAAATAACATTAACGAAATTATGTAACACGTCTCCTCTAAACTTAGTTCAAACGATTATGTGTTTGTTTTACCATTTTATAACTTTGCAACTTTTATAAATAAACTGTCTAAATACAGACTTTATTTTATTACATATTTACATTAACAAACTTGATGTAAAAATTTGCTCTTATGTCGTTGTTGAAGTTGTGGTTATGTAACAGTTCAAGACTTATGAAAAAACCTCCATACAAAATAATTTATTACAGCATAATTTTACCACACATTTATAAAAAAAGTCGTAAAAGTGGCGAATGCATAACAACTACTTACACATGACTTAAATATAAACAATTTATAAGTGAAATACCGCCCGAATGAAAGTCTTCCGTAAAAGTATCGTCAATTGATTCGAAACAGGTTTAGTGAAAGGAACAAGTCGAGTAAAAAGGGTAAAAAAGTTTCGAAGTACGTCGCACTCGAATGCGACGACGAAAATAAATGTAGATGCTTTTACATACAGCCATACTTTATATAAGTACATACGATTTCCATGCCAAATTATTACAAGTACCAGTAAGAGTAGTTTTAATCCATGTAGCTATTAAAAATTATTATATTCCATACTATTATATAATCAATAAAAACTAAACACTTATCAGTCAGTTATTGACTCTAGGATTCTATAAAAATAAGAAAAGAATTCGTGATTTAAAAGAGAAATGCAAAATATGTCGGAGATATAGAACAGACTATAGACCCAAAAATCAAGTGGCTTGTGGAATAATGTATTGAAAACCCTTTCAAACGTAGGTTAATCGGACAAAAGAATATCTTTAAGTAGTGTCTTAATTATGGACTAATGAATGTGGAGATGTTTGTATCAAGTCACTTCACTTTTTTATAAATTAATGTTCATTTTGTAACATCCGGTCCTAATTAAACTAAATGACATTACATAACTATCACAACCACTAACTTATATTTATTACTCAGGACATTAGATATAATCGAAACAATGCACGTGGTTATATCTTAATTACCTTTAGTAACATTCAACAAAGGTGAGATCGGAAAAGAGAATTGCTCGTCTTTACTTCTTACACGGCAATAATTACATATTACAAGAATATAAGAAACAAATACATTCACTGTGTAAAAGTAAACATTAAAAATGTGAGAGAAAAAACTAAAAAAACAAAGCTCGTGCGACAAACAAAGCAAAAAAGAAAAGAATATATAATAGCGACTGCTGATGCGCACTGAACTATGAAAAGAAATAATTTTGTATAGCATTCTTGTTTTGAAGTTTGAATACACTAATAAGCAAGAGCATTTCTCTCTCCGCCTAAAATGTATAGTTGCGATCATTTTAACAAAGTTTTCAAACTATTTTCTTTCGTCTGGCCTCATAAAAAATGTAATATCTAAAAAAAGGAATTTCGTTTTCTTGCATTGAATTTTTTTTAACTACTAAAACCCATGCACATTTTCTTTTAATATTGTCCTAATTCATATTTCATGTTTTTTTTCAATTGTCAACTTTAATATTATCTATAATTAAATTAAGCCTTCATATTTTTTTTAAAATTTTTTTTTCTGTAGTCGCCGATTCCAATGTCAAAAATAATGATTGAATAATTTAATATCTAATAACTTTATTTTTATTTTATCCCTCTTCTTCAATGCCCATGATATAACACGAACAGAAATGGGTTTTTAAAATATATTTTTGTTCATTCTTGGATCACGTAAATTAAAAAAAAAACAGTTAAGTACTAGTAAAATTGGCAAATCCCGTACATTTTTCCTTTACGAACCCAACGGCTAGAGGTCTTGGTTACTTCGAAAACATGCTTCGTCCAGCATTCTCTATCCAGAGCTACCGTTCTCTACTCTTTCACTTTGGATCCTGTAGTGGCTAAATTCTTCCTAGCGTTATCCAACCATTGAGTTAGTGGTCAATTTCTAGCTCGTGAACCTTCTGGCTTTTTGAAGGTTATGGCTTTGATTGAATAGTTATCTTGGCTTTTCAACTGGCGATCTAGCGGTCTGAGTCGGTTGTGCCGGATGATTTGTGAAGATCGGTATAATCTATAAAGTTGAAATTTATATCTCGATCTCCACTGTCTGTTATTCTAGCCATACTCGTATATTAACCATCTACAATAAAACCTGAATAATTCATAATAAATCAAATCATATAAAAAATACTTCTAGATTCTAATCTTTAGTAGAAAGTTTAACAAGGTCATTCTTTTTATCTTGCGAAGAAGAAGAGTAATATCGTGTTTCAAATTCGCATGGTAATGCAATCGCATTATGCAAAGTAAAAATGCAAACGCTGCAACATAATGGCAAGATGGCAGGCATTAGCACCTTTTCACCGAAATGTTAACACCAGTTGCTGGTTTTGATATCAGACTCACGATTTATTGAATAATAACTTTTACTCGCCGCGCGTATGCATTATTTTGATATACCACATTTTCTCATCATTTCAGTCTTAAACTACACGATACAGATAATTACATTAGATTTAGATATTATTAAATCAGTTATCAGAAAGTAAAACGATATAATGAAGCAACAACATATTCATGACTCTTTTTTGAGTCAACAAAGGAATGAATGTAAAATAAATCGATCGTATTTATGAAAATGTATCATACGATCGTGTTTTGGTTTATACTTATTATATATTAACTGCTCTTTTTATACTCAAATATACGAGTATAAAAATGATTTTTCGTATATTGCTTATGGCATATAGTGAAATATCTTACAAGCTTAATAAATTTTCAAATGGATGTCTTACGAAAACGGTCATAATGCCTCTAGAGTTATAAATGAATGCACAAAAAAATATCCAAATATATTTTAAGTCATAAAAATATTAATAAATAAATGGAAAAAATACTGATGGAGTTTACACTTTTATTAATAGTACAAAAAGTATTAGCAAGTTCCACCAGTGAGACGGGACTAAATTTAAATAATTCCTATGGAAACAACAGTTAAGAAATAATAGCGTCACCTTTTAGTATGCTAGTCTACATACTGCGACACTTATTTTTATAAATTTCTCTACCAGTTAAACAGAATATTACAACTTAATTTTTCAAAGTATATTCTAAATCACCATACTTTTTTTTAACCGTTAGCTCTGTGAACATAAATCTGCGAAAACATAAAAACGATATAATTTACTGCTACAATTTTACCTTTATCATAATAAAAACTTAAAACAAGAAAGACTAGGGCAGGCGAACAGAGAGAGCTATATGCACGTAATGCATGCAATGCCGGTTAAAGGGGCGACGATGAGCAGCGGCCGTCCGCACCTGCCCACGTGCACGTACGCCATCCTCCTACAACACAAACAGTTTGATTAACTTCTATTACAGTAACTAACGTGGATTTATTTCTCAATATCAACGATTGCACTGAAAAAGTTAGAATAGCGAAACGTATGCAATACAATTTTATGTTTTTTTTTTTATGAAAGATAATTTTGATAAGGTTGGAATTCAACATTAATATAAGGACTAAGAGGATTATGCAAGTGTTACGTAGTGAGCACATTTAAATATCACGTGAAGAATTCATTCGTAGTGAAATTTTTTAAAAGAAAACAGTGGTGTTTTTCTTCTATAAATCATTCGGATGCCGACCGCGCTCAAAGTTGTTTAATAAATTGACGAAAACAAGTTTATTTACTAGGAGTGTAAGACTAAAGGAATTACAATCATTTAAAACACGTTTTACGAATAAAATACGATTTCATTTTGAGAAATCTTTAATAACAACAAATCATTGATTAAAACCAATTAGTTTAAAACATTTATTTCAATGATAAATTAAGTGAAATAAATATTTTTTTACATTTCACCTCTTCGATTTACTCGTTTCTTAACATCTGATCATATATAATTAAAAAAACAGGCCAAGTTCGTATCGAAAGATGCACAAAGTACGGTTCCGTAATTATCTCTATTACCTAAAATTTATGAGGAGGAGGCACACCTCACCTGTAAACTTAATAATTCGTACAGGTAACTTACAAATTCTAAATGTACATTTTAAAATACAAAGTTTTTATAAACTTAACTATATGTCATAAGTTCATCGACTCTGTTCGTAACCAGGAGAGCCCACATAGTAGTGACAATTTTCCTTTTAATTTCGTTATATATGCTACTATAGTGAATACTACGAGAATACAAACAGCGGCGGATACAGGATTTTGGTTTGGGAGGGGATGAGCCAGATACATCTCGGTCTTAAGATCCTTATGCCCCCCCCCCCCAGCAACCCGATCCGCTACTATATACAAATGTCCAACAAAGAGGTTGAGCTGGTAAACGGATCCCAATATTGAAAAAATGTTTATGACATACTCTTAACTTTTTGCAAGACCTATTCGAAGTTACTCTACGAAATAGGGTTTGCGAATAAAAAATCCCCCCACCTCACAAGTAGGGGAGGTACTTTAATTTTTTTAAGACATTGTTACTATATTATAACTTTTAAGGCGTCAGAAATAGTTACAACCGTGCCAAATTTCAGCACGCACGGATAGACACAGAAGGACTTTGCAAAACTATAAGATTTCCTAGTTTGGCTACCAAACGATAAAAGTTACATCGTTTTTATGGAATTTTATAAAAAATGCAGATTAAACCACGTGAGATGCATTTCATAACCGTAGCCCATTATACTCAGCAGCGTCTTTCCGTAAAAAGCAGTTTGATATAGCGAAACAAGCCTATTTTGTTCTCAATGTACGTTTAGTTTTACGTTTGATTTGCATTATAATTATAAAATATCTAAGAGTAAATTAATTTTTTTATGCACAACGCGCCGCTTGCCTGTATCGATCCCCCTTATTTAGCCCGCAAGCATAATTATACACATGCCAAATCCTGATCGCTGTCGATGAATCTTTGTGACTGTCCATTACATTATCATATGGTGTGCCGGATAATATCGTTCTCCGTTGCATCCGGATGAAAAAAAACTAGTATAATTATATAAAACATTTTAAGAATTCGAAATGTGAAAGCGATTATGCAGAAAATAATAAATTCGAGTTGATTTTTACATAATCACTCTATTAAGAAAGCAAATATGCAAAACAGGCAAACGCCACCAGAAGAACCAATTCTAAATACCGCCTTTCTCGGCAATTGCACATGTTTACATCGCACACTTTAGACAACGGATAATTTCCTAGAAGTCGCAGACACTTGAACCTAATAGCGTCTTAATGATGCAAGCTTAACTGTTACGTTGTAGGGCGGTGGGTGTCATCACAGTCATGGACGCACGAATCTGACGCAATAAACAAGCGAGTGGCCATCGGCGGCTGTGAGTATACCGACCGAATTATAACTGAATGAATGGTCATTCGATGTGACTGATGACCGTGTCATGTGAAGCAATATTAAAGAGTTTTATTACAATGATTATTCCGTTATCGCAATTTTAGTAATTTTCTCGATTATGTGAAACAAAGCTTATTAATATAAATAAAAATAATACATTATTACAAACGATGAACATTCGTGTAATTCTATTTAAAGTAGAAATAAGATTGGAAGATAGAATAGAAAGAAAAATGTGCACAAAAACATACATGGTAAATTAATCAAGTAAATTCTGTTAAAACTATAACATGGTGAGACTGAAAAAAAATAGTTAACTGCTAGACTGAGAAATATAGTTAACTGCTGCGGTAACTGTGGCGCTAATTAACATACATATACGTGGTGGCTCACAGAATAAAAAAGTATTTATGTTCATTTTAAGCCAACTTAGAACAATAAAGTCAGAAATTCCTACTTTTATCAAATATATTAAAAAATTTAAAAAACGCAATAAGCAACCGCGGACGCCTGTCTGAATTACTTTCGTGTTTTATTAAAGATCCCTTTAAATTAATAACATTAGTTAAAATATCTAATACACTAATAAACCATATCTCAGTAGATATACTTGACCTTGAATTTATATCAAACAAATATTCCAAATTCATTAAACAAGTGTCATTAATATTTTTTATTTTGATCACAATCTTGTTGATATCTGTCTAACAACAAGTGCGACGAAGCCGACTTTTTTGTAAGGCGCGTGCGCGTGCAGTTTCCAAATTAATTTTCTGATATCTATGACTTGACTGTGACTTCAAAATATAATATAACTAGCGACCCGCTCCGACTTCGCACGGGTGCAAGGTACTGATATGTGGGGTAATTGTTCTGCGATAGCTCCGATAAACGCGTGCGATCGCTGCAAATCATATATTACCCTAGGGTGACGCGCATCCTGCGACGCGCTTTTTATAGGTACAAGCTATGTATACGTACGCGCTGCTGCCGCCCGCCGTCGCCGCCTTCCTTGTACGACATCGGCATAGCGAATACTGATTTTTGGTAATTTTAAATATGTGATATCTAAAATATTAATGATAATGATTTGCTGTAAAGAGCAAATTTTAACTACATTATATACCCAACGTAAACAAATTATTTAATTCGAAAGTATAACCCGCAAAAAATAAATATCAATCGCATAAAAATGGTCACTGTGGGTTATCCGTATGATATAGATATATGCTATCCCTAACTTTTTTGTAGATATTTTTAAAATACACATTTCCATAATACAACATTTTGATATATCTCGTAAAGTTTAGTCAGCGTTAGCAATGAAAGCGCCCAAAATTCGATTTTTTAAGAAACATTGACTTTTTTATGTTTTCTGTAAACATAATATGCATGTATTATACCTATAAACCATTCAGAAGAAATTATCTAAATGATAGTGAAAACCGCATCAAAATCCGATGCGTAGTTTAAAAGATCTAAGCGTACAGAGGGACAGGCAGACGCGGGGCGCGACTTTGTTTTATACTATGTAAGGATTAGATGAGAGTTAGTGTTAGACAAATAATAATCTGTTAATTAATTCTACTTTTTAGGATTCTATTCCTCTGAATATAATAAACAGACGGATGAATAAAGGTTGCCTTTTGTTTTCTGGGTACAAATCGGTTACATTTCATTTAGTTATGTTTTGTGTCGAGGTTTTCATAATTTTTTTAACATAACTTATATTCTATGTGATATTGTCAAACATTACTCGTTTCTTTATTTGAAAAATATATATAAATCAATGGATAACAAATAAATTATACAAAACATTATTGCAATCGGTACAATATATATATATATATATATATATATATATATATATATATATATATATATATATATATATAAGAATTAATTGTGAAACACCATGTTGTCAGGATTCGTTTACGCGAACATACAACATACTGCAAATATTTTAAAGTAGGATGAAAAGGTAGAATCCAAAGTGGTGATAAATTAAAAACATGGACTTAACTAGCATCCAATTTTGTACACGTTGATAGATACATAAGAAAAAAGCAAGGTTGATATATTACAATATATCATACATTTAAAGCTTTTCTGGTTATGCGCGACCTGTACATAGACAGAAATGGAAATACTTTTCAACCAAGTTGTTAAAAAATCTTTCACATCGCATTTACAAGGTGTTTTAAAAATCCTTCTACATACTTCAATTTTAAAATGTAACCTAATAAAACCCTTATGGTTTTGTTAGACATGACGTCTTATACATGACGTCAGTACATGACGTCTTATACGTCTTATACATTTAAATATATAAGACGTATTTTTTAATAAAATTTTATTACATCAACATTTATAATTTTCCGTTTAATCTCTTGCATAGCCTGTACGGCTTGTCATACAATCATGTGTAACTCACACAGTCAGTGGATTCCAATTGGCTTATGAATGTGGGCTTTAGTAATGTTGATAAGTATACAACATTACTTGGAATCTAATATGGTGGATGCTATGTTACAGCTCTCCTGAATAACACAAAAAACAAAGCGAAAACACAGCGTCTGTGTTTCCACGAGAGCAACATAGACAAAAGCCTGCGGCAGGGGAGCCCATTGTCTTGGGTGTTATTTTACCTGACCCTGAAGAGATTAATTTACAATCACCATCAGCCAGTGAACCGCGATTGCGTTAGTACCTGCAACCGAGTGGGAAACGGGCAGCGGGTGCAATCAGCCGATTCAATAATTGGCATATTCAGACGACGTGGTACTCGGCAGAACTAGGCAAGACCTACCGCAGGTCTGTATACTGTTGTAAGATGCCTTCTCAGAGAGTGGATACGTACATATGATTGAGATTAAATATATGATGATGGTATGGCACGGTGAGAACTATATATAGACGACAAGAGGTTTGAAAGAACATCATTTTTCAAGTGCACTGACTCTTTCATCACTAAAGATAAAGATAACTTAACGGATCTTCGGGGGAAACCGAAAGTTAAAGGAAATAATTTACAGAATCATATCTACAGGCTGGTAATGACCTATGGCATCGAGACGTCAATCCCCTCATTTGAAAACTTCGATTCCTTGGTCGGTGGCCCCGTGCTTTGAAACAATCCGGATGGAAGCTAACTTTGGAGCAGATATAGACCCTTTAAGAGAATGTAGTGCCGCGAAATATTACTATCAGTACAAAGTCACAAGTACGATAGTCCATAGCCCGAATGCACGCATATGAGTATTATAATTTTGGTTATTTAGGTGTAGCAGACCTTCCTACACCTAAATAACCAAAACTTAATTTATATACATATGTTTGTTTGTTGGTCACTTCATACGCAAAAACTCATAATTAATTTTTTTAGCATTATGAATTTCGACGGCACTGGAAGGTACTTTTACAGAATCATAGCTTATAAACCATTTAAAGTCTAGAACACATACTACGATAATTATAAATAAAAGAGCTGATATAATAAAATTGTAAATAGGTAATGGACATGCACGGGAAATAGAGTGGAAAAACCATTTAGGCAATACATAAAATGCTTCAAAGGAAATATTACTTCTTGTACATGAGCAAATAAACCATTGGAATGGTCTTACAGAAAATGAGTAGTAAAACTGACCTCCTTCAAATCCTTTTAAACATAAATAAATTAGACGCTTACGTCGTTTTAAAAATTATTACAGTCATAAAATAATCTTGCATATGATACGAAGCGAAGACGGAGAGTGAAGCGTGGGCATTATTTACTGAAACGGTGCACAAAAATGAATACTGTCATTGATTCAGGTTTATGGCGCCGAGGTACTGTAATTGTGTTTATAAATCGTTAAAAAAATGACTATAAAACATCATACGTAACGCCTGATAGATTTAGAATACAAACCCAAATAAATTTTTAGAAATATGGTTTATTCTAGAATAAGATTTAGCATACATTCTGCCAAAAACAATTTTTTACTGCAACCTATCCTTACAATCAAAGTTTTTACAAATGGACGATCAAAAATAGTAGAAAACAAATAAGCCGTTAACAATTCTGAGAAATTGAGTAGTATTCGCTTGAACATTAAAATATCCTAGATAAATTCGCCTTCGGGTAAATAACGATATTAATATAATCTGTTTCCTTAAACAGGAGTTGACCATTACGTAAAGAAACAGATTATTCGGTAAGATGCCAAAATAAACGCATTTGCACAATAATATTTGAAAAAAACACTTTATTTACTACATTGTATTCAGGTATCACACAAAAAAAGTGAGAGCGATTTAAACAAAGCAGATAGTAATTCAACTTACAATTTAATCAATGCCACGATGAAACAATCGTAATAATCTGCATAATTTACAGTCGTATGTTCTATTGTTTAGAGTTTTTTTCGTAAAAACTGGATTGAAATGTTTGCGCAATAAACTATATTAATGAAATTAACGTCAATAATGAAAAAAAAGATGTCAAACCACTCTCGATACGAGGGTTCCGTACACATGTTACGCGTTTAAGATACATAGTATTTCTGATGAACTGTTTACACATATTAACTTTTCAAAACTTAAATGTATTATATCCACATAGATTTCAAGATTATTAATTTTTGGATTTTTCCCTTTACTTGTGCTTTAAGACCTCTCATTATGCCGAGTTTCAAGATTAAAGGTCGAAGGCAAGTACCCTATAAGTTTTTATGTTCAGTGAGTAAGAACTTGTATAAATAAAAAAAATACATATTAGTTAGCCATATCTTTTTGTTACGTGAGCCAAAAATTTAAAATGTTTACAGCAATGTATAGACCTCAGTAATATCATATTAGATCAACTTGATATCTCAAGCCTTTTCTGAGAAAAAGGGACAGTAACAGACAGACATACGGACCAAGATACCATATAAGGTTTCCGTTTTTTCTTATTTTGAGGGACGAAATCCTAAAACGACGGATAAGTGCCAATGGAACTAGCGTTCTGAGAGATCCATGCCATTATGTTATATTACCTTAAAGCTTACTATGTAAGTATTTAAGGAATATACAAAAAAAAGTTTCAAGATTCTAGGTCAGCCGGAAATATCCATAGTAATTTTGAAGTTTTGAGAAGTGAGTCGATATGAATTACGTGATATTTGGAAGGCTGTATTTTTGACCGAACTAAGGGGCCTTAAGCCTACAACTCGATACCTTCCTTTCAGCTTGATAACTCTGGCTGTTCCTGAGAAAAAACTGTTGTAGACAAACGGGCAGTAGACAAGGTCCTGTATTTTTTTCGTTTTTGTATTATGAGGTACGGAACTCTAATAAGTAAGACGTCTAGGTACAAAATGATCATGAACTCTAATTATCGTTTCTAGTATTGGACATTCAGACAGTACGAGTCGTATGCTTGGCCTACAAAGACACAAGAGCTGTTTCCTTATTTGTATGCTGCTCTTTACGATACTTCAAAATTTCTATCATTACATAAACTTATGCCAGAATATCACCCCTAATTTAACACATCATATATATATATATATATATATATATATGTATATATATATGTATATATATACATATATATATATATATATATATATATATATATATATATGTATACATATATATATATATATATATTTTTTTTTAAACACAATTAATTGAAATAGCACTACACCAGCTTGATTTAAAGATTCATAATTAAACAGATAATACAGTTTTTTATATTGTTTCAAACCGTCTTTAAAATTATTCGGAAGGTTTCTGCTAAATCAGCAGTTCTGATATTTCCCCAAAAATGAGTTTTTAGCCGAAAAAATCGACTTTAATTGCAGTCATGTTTCGCGTCAAAACACTCAGTCAAGTGATATGTTAAACGTCACGTTGCCCAAACATATAATTAAATTAAAAAGAAGAAATTCTATTTTTCACACACTTCGTAATTCTAAAGTGACAGATAAATATTGTTTATAGAATTCAATTAATAGAATCGCTCTATCTTACTTACACAATTACTTTAAGTTGGGCATCTATTAATATCATATAATATGTGTCATTCCGACGTCACGCATTTTGTTTGAGGACAATTTGTGTGTACTTTGTTATACGTAAGTTTGCGGTATATAGCCGCAAACTTACGTATAACAAAGTATTCTCATTGATTGTAATCATTAAACAAATATTTATACCCAATTTATTTCAGTTAAACATCGTTAATCATTCTTTTTAACATAAAAACTGTTGACATATGTTAACAAGATATTTTTTTCACGTGTTGCAAATATTAAGTACGTCATATATATTTACCTCTGTGTACCTTCCACGTTATGAACCATTAGACATTAGCGATAGCTTTGGTAGACACTTGAAATGAATATTATCTAACCAACTTTATAATCACCTCTTACAACACATAACGCTGGGTTGCATTATCATCTTGCAAGTCTGCCATTCAGTCGGTACAGAGGTCACGCTAAGACATTAGTAAAAAATTAAATTCATGACAATGATAAGTTGTAATTTCTAATTTATGCAATCGCAAATTTGACAGCAAATAGATGCTAAAAAAATTTCAAAACAATTCTGTACAAATAGCTATGAGTGTGCTTTCCGGTTAGATACAGTAGGTATAATAAAGGTTAAAATTCACTAACAAACTTTTTTACATTTGTTCATACTCGTATATCACATATTTTAAATGTTGGGTTAACAGAAACATCCTCCAAAAGAAGTAGTTTAATCGACTAAATAGTGATGTAATTCGAATAATTTTATTGATCGAAGCTAAACATATTTTTGCAAGTATTCGTTCCAGGAAATTTCGGAATTATTTGGATTATATGGATGAGAAGAAACCGATATGTTCATAAATATTTAATGTCTTATTAAACGAAAACTATTTTTAAATTATCACTGTATTTTTTGCATTATATAATATGATATGGACAACTGCCATTCTGAGTTTCGAATTTTTTTAAATAATCAAGCTCATTAACGTAGTCAAGATGAATCTTTGGCATCTAGTGTACAAAAAATTGCTTAATTATTTATACTATAGAATCCCATAAACGTACACGGAATGCCTTATATAATATTTTTCATAACGTGCTGCAATACAGAAAAAGTTAATTCCAGGTGTATTAATATATTACAGGATAAATGCTAGTTACGCGGTTAAATTGTTCAAGGTTCTAATAATTCGAAACCCTATAACTAAACCCATTATTTTACGTCATCCCTCTATCTGTCTATCTGACTTACTCTAATGTCAAGTAAACTATGTACAAGCGACTTTTTTATTTTCTTATGAAAAGCTTAAAACCATAATCATATTATGAAAACAGAAACATGATGCGAGGAAATAAGTTTAAACGGCATATTCAGACATATTATATGGAGTTTAGGGTTATATTGGCGCAGTCTATTAAACGAAGAATTCAACGAATGTTAGAATAAGTGACTTTTTATTATATAAAGCTATGTTAATTTTCTTTTTTAACGTTATTTTTAAGAAAAAACTAAACAACTCGAAAGTTAGAACTGCACCTTAGTTTTGATCTCTCCTTTATATCAGAAAATGGTTTTCATCAACAACCAACTATATATAAATATTTTATAATAAATATTTACCTATTTCCATTTCCTCGATTGCACCGAAGACACCTCGAAGAGAAGTACCGTCATATATTGTCCTTATATATAAATTATTTTTTAAAATTTTATTCCCAGATATATTTAATTCGAATACATAAAATAAAAATTCTCTATCAAATATTATTTGCCATAACTTCATCGTAAAGCAAATCTGTCTACATATATGACAAAAATAAATTTAAAGTCATATCAAACCTTTATAAAACGAGAAAACCTGAAGTTGGTGTACTCAAAGTCCAAAAACGCATTTCGCCTTTCCGCAATAAATTCAAATTTTTTTGTTTACTTTTATTACATCGTGAAATTATAAATCTAAAACCTGTCACAGGGTACATGCATGTAATACATAAATTAACAATATTCCAAAATTATAAATACCCCATTTCAGACTCAGCACAAAAAAAAACATTTCATAATAAAAAAAAAACATTTCATACGATTTGAAGGGTGTTACAGGTTTCATTGTTCAATATAAAAAAACGTTATAGGGTAATCTTTTATCACTCGTATGAATCATGCTATAAGTTACTATGTGTTTACAATAAATTAATTAGTACACAATATAATTAAAATATTATGTTATCATCAATACTTCGGTAGGAAATGATACGTAATAAATAGGCTCTGCAAATCACATTAGAACTTTCGTCACTTCGCAATGAAATGTTTATTTACCAATAGTTATTACCTACCTGAAAGAGGCAAACAGTACGAAATATTACATTGAAATTAATATAACTCCAAGGCAGAGTCTTAGGTAACACAACATACTTTCAAATTCCATAAGAAAGAGCTTAACACAACATTTTTTTAAACATAATAAAAAATCTAGTCATGTTTCCATAAATGCACAACAGTATTCAACAGATCAGACTTTCAAAAACCGTTCGAGGTTTATTAACATAGCAAATTTATGAACCAATAATAGCTAATTCATTATTAATCACGTAACGTTAGTCTTTCCATTTGTAAAATATCAAGAGGTCATTTGTTACAAAAAAACGTGAATATTCATTAATAAACAACATTCATTATCAAATCCTAAGATAGGCATGTGAAAATAAATAATACTGTGCAATGAAAACTGGAAAATTTTCCTTAAACTTTCGAAATGTGAAGAGTAGAAAAAAATATACGTCCGAACAGTTGACGGTGTTTGATTTATATTACCCAAATATGACGTTTTCCGCTACTCCTAGTATTCATCGTATAAAACCATGGTTTGCCATATCTGTAAAATGAATCATTCTGAATATTTTACATAATCTTTGAAACATCTTATTTTATTTACTTATATAAATATTTAGGACCGTAGAATATATATACAGTAAATGGTTGCGAATACTACGTTGGCTACGACGAGCTTAATATTGTGAAATTTGTAAATTGTTAAAAAAGTGAAAATACTTTTCGATATTTAAGCTTTCCTCCATTTAACCAATTTTTTTAATTGCAAAATTATAATTTATTTTTATCCATCATTATTAGTTTCAAAAATGTAATATTTAGATTATATTAATTTTCAGATCGTCTAGTGACGAGAACTTGACATATCATATTTTGAGTCAAGTAACGAGACATGCCGTTGTAGAATTGTAAAGTTTCGTGAGCAATGGATAAAAAATGCATACGTGTGATTACGTCTGTACGTTTTTATTTTATGAACGTGTTAACGTTAAAACTCAGATGAACTATGCTGCGTCTATAAGTTTTTCTATGCATTTTTATATAAATAATTTAAGTCCTTAACAGTTAGTCGGCGAGATAGAAAAAATTAAGTTAGACCTTTATCATCTATTAACAGCTTAATATGATTAACAGTAATATTTTTCTTAAAGATTTTGTTTGACGACTCGAAGCAGAACTCCAATGTACTGATGACACTTATGACTGTATAAATACAGATTCGATAACATATAGTAAATTTGTATAATTTATTTCTTGTTAGTAATGATACAAGAATGTGTTTTATATTTAATGTTATTGTGTCCATGGTATGGGATTATAATAACCTTATGAATCAATTTGTTGACTTCGTATTTCCCAACAAAAGTATTTCGTATTACGATAAGGTTACGAAAATGACAGATATCTACGCAACACCATGTCGCTTATAAATTTCAACACAAAACCACTGACCATACACAAAACCTCAGACTCTACATGACGAAAGCTTCTCTAAGCTTTTTGATATTATGTCAATAAGTTTCAATATTAAAGCTCATACATATTGATCAATTAATTAGGCGTTAATGCAAATGAAAATCATTTCATATAATACAAAAACTAACCACCTAGTTAACCTTGTCACAAATAAATTAAAATCGTGAATTAACACGACAATATTTTTTTAGATTACAATAACTTCTATAACTAATATTAGATTGATTTATTTATTTACATTTCAACACAAAGAAAATTAACCAACTGTTTAGTTGTTGCTAAATATAGCTAGAGAACAAATTTAACATTAGCTCTTATTTCGAACGTTTGAAATAGCCACCAGTGCTAATGTTGTCGAATTAACATTAGCTCTTATTCGTACATTTGAAAGTGAACCTAGTGTTACTTTTCTCGAATTAATAAAACAATACGCCTATACATTAGCATGGTTTTACGTACAATTTTATTCCAAAACGCGGATCCCGGAAACAATCACCATTGTATAAAAGTAACTCAATATAGATTAATCAGTACACAGTTGTTAAGAAATACGTATATATTACCAAATAGTGATGATGACAGCGCATAAAATATGTAACAGTAGGTATGTACATCATAGTAAATTATTATACGTATATATTTGCGCATACCTATCTTATGCAATACATATATCGGATATATGCGCTCGATCGAAGTACTCGCATGTGCTATGTTATAGGGTATATGACTATAATTTTTATTACTAAAATAGAATAAGTAATAACATTAAAAATGGTTAAAATAAATATATCGTACCTAGAACTTTTCATTACAAAGTTATAACAACTTAAAAACTAACGAACTACGATTCGCGCGAAAACGCCCCTTACAAAAACCAACTAGCTTATGACGTCACTAGCCAGTTATTTAACATTCATTATAAAGGAGTTTATTAATTTTTTTATTATCTCGTTAAATATGGCATTTAAAATATATATTGCATCTCATAATTTTCTCATTTTTTGTTTGGAAACTAAATTCATAGTATCTTTTTCAATTTAACGAATAAAAAATTGACACCTTTCCTATTTAGAAGTTTCGATTAAATGTTTGTTATATGCATTCTTTTTTCATCACAAGGTTTTTTTAAATCAACTCTGCAGTTTTACGACAGTACAGAAGCGGCAACACTATTTTAATCAAGCCAATGAAAGTGTATAAAAGGAGGCGTCATTCCAAAAACAGGTTTTTGAAAGTATACATAGATTGCTACATTATACTTCTTCACGTACAACTACTATTGGGTAGACATTAAAAAAAAAACAGTATTTATAATTCACATAAGCTGTCAACTAAAAAAACAGTAACCGAAAACATTTTAAAATAGTTTCATTTAACGTATAACAAAAAAATTTGCGGTCCCACTAAAGGACACGAGTTCATTATTCATTGTTTAAGATGTATATTTCGTCATCTTCCCAAGTGCTAATCGGTCAGTAGCAAACTCCTAATCAGTCGGTAGCATAACGAAAGAAGACAAATTAAAAATTGCTAGGGGAAAATGAACAAGAGGTAACAGAAATACTGAGGCATGTAAGATTTTGTTAATCGTTAAGAAAGCGCTGAAGCAAAACAAAAATGAAAATAAAACATTATATTTTTCTCCCCTTTATTCGCCTAAGTCTAATTATTTTTGTAAGTTATTCCGAAGAAATTTAATCTTGAAAACATGTTTGTTACGAGTAAACAATTAGTTCGCAATACGTAAGCTACACGGTTGACTTTACCTACTTTCAATAAGATCTCGTTCTGGTAAAAGACGAAAAGAATAAAAATAAACTTTCACCTACCAACACACGAAGATGGTCAATGCCATCATTAATTTCGACCAATAATTGTTTCTCTACTCACGTTCATTATACAGAACAGTGGATAATATTATGTATAATGTTGCGCTGTTTCATGTATATTTAGAAGCAAGTGAAAAATCAGTAAGACGAGCTTAGCCAAAGATAGTTGAGAAGGCCAAAGTCCATACAGGATTACAATCTACCATGGCTACACTGAAAGACGAAAAACTGTGAAAGCGATCATCAAGCACGGTCGATGAGATAGCGCGTTCAAGGTCGTACTCGACAACGCAACGCGTAGCCACAGCGGCACGGGTTGGACTTGCGGGACGTGAATAATTTAGAATTACGTCATCTATTACTACTAATGCGAAATTGTCTTCATCGACGGCGTTACGAATATGCACGACCGACTTGCGGAATATAGCAACAGAGATATACACAGGTGTACCGAACTTAGTCATCAAAGAATGAGAACAGTAAAGTGACTTAGGGAAACCCAAGATTATTTGATTTACTAATAGTAAAGTGACTTAGGGATACCCAAGATTATTTGATTTTCGAACAGTAAAGTGACTTAGGGAAACCCAAGGCTATTTGATTTGCGAACAGTAAAGTGACTTAAGGCATCCCAAGATTATTCAATTTGTGAATTGTAAAGTAATTTAAGGAAACCCCTACATTATTTGAATTGGAAACAGTCAAGTGACTTAGTGAATCCAAAATTATTTGATATGCGAACAGTAAACTGACTTAGGGAAACCCAAAATTATTTTGATAACGTGCCAAAGTCACTAATAATATGACTCACAATGCATAGTATTATTCACAGCCACCAATAATTGAATAAAGTAATTTTTATTCCCTCTTAGCCCGTTATATAATTTTTTTGATTGCGCCCGTTTAAAAATCTTGTCAAAGACGAGTAGAACTCGCACCACGAGAATTTCGCACACCTTCAGGCACTGATAAACATTTAAGAGTACATAGTATTTATATTAAAATATTAACATATTTCAGTTGTTCACAACTTAAATATATTGCCTAATATATCTTTCAGAGGTATTAAAACATTACGCATATTTTAAAAATTCTAAGATCAATTATAATCACTACAGTTCTCTTACAACCTTTGGGTAGGGTTCTATAAACTCTATTTCATTTTCATAATTTTATGTTGAGTAGTTTCGGGAAAAAAGGGACCATATTATTTTCTCATATTTTTCAATATATCTCTGAAGATACACTATCTAAAATTTTGAAAGAAAATATTTTTGAGGCCCTTATTACTAGCCCTTTAAAACAAAATTTGGTTTGAGTACTTATTTGTACCCCCTTAAAATGTTAATGTTAGCTACTGAAATATTGAAATATGTGCGGGTTAATTTGTTTTAATTCTATGCCAAATATCAAGTTTCAACATGAAGCGGTTTCTGAAAAAAAAAGACATTAAATAAACATTCTGATGAAAATATCCAAATTTCTCATACAGTGAAAATAATTAAAGACCTACCTAACTATTTATTTCCACATTAAGATAAATGAGGTAACCTTTTCGTATACGCATTTATAAATCAAAGCAGATTCATCCCAAGTCGGCAGTAAAAATTCACCTTGAACAATAAAGTTACGGTAGCGAAACCAAAGTACTTTAAACGAAAATATACATAACGAATCAGAGCGTGTAGTGAGACATGTATACGCGAACGGAAGTGACGTGCCAGAGTAACGGCACAAACGATAAGGTTATCGTAAACCTCAAGATGAGTTACTCAATCTCTCAAAGTTACGTCAAATAGAGTGAACGTTATTGCGTTGAGTTTATATGCATATATTAATTTTTTTTATATCAAAAAATATATGTGTAATCAAAAATATTAATATATGTGTGTGTGTGTGTGTGTGTGTGTGTATACGTATTAATAATCTATTAGGACGATAAAACCCAATAAGGAAAATGAAACGTAGTTATTTACCGTAGAAAGCTTCAATTTATTATAAACTACTAGTTTTGTTCGCGGGGTATTATGGAAATTTAGACCGCCGTACCGCTTGGAGTACCGCCGGCGCAACATGGTACTTTAAGATCCATTCCCCTCTCTCTTCGTTTCATGTACATGCCCAATCGCTCCATCTGTAAGAATGGTCGGCCGCGCGGTTGCAATTCGTAGGTACCGTGAGACAAATAACAATACCTACGATAATATATATATATACATGAATATATATATATATATATATATATATATATATATATATATATATATATATATATATATATATATATATATATATATATATATATATTTATAACTACAACTACTAAATTACGATAAATGATAAGTATACATGTAGTGTCAAAGGAACGTTTGTAGCTAAATACATACATTTGCTAATAGCGTAATAAATTCACACCAGGATTAATAAGTTTTCAATAAACTTGCATGAATATGATGTTCAGCAATAATAGGATGTTCCGTAAGAGCTTTTTCATCTATCTTTAAAAAGCTAATGTGTGCATGGTCCAACTGGCAATAGACATAAGTGGTCACGGATCTTTCCTATGATTTTGACAAGACATGTAACTTTCGCGACGGGTGTAATTTTTTAAAATTTTTTTTTGAAACTTTTGATAATCTGTTTCTGTAAGTGACAGAGTAATTGTGTATAGCCTATTTTCATATAATAGGATATATATTATCTATATACAAAGATTGGTGGAAATTATTTGAGGCGTTTAAGCGTGAAACAGAGACATAAAATGTACGTCTCAGTTCCGACGCGCCCCACTGGAGTTTACTCCTTAATTAAGAGTATTTTCTAAATATTGGTGAAAGTGGATGAATTTTTTAAATGGGATGAGTAGTTTCGGAAATTACCTCCTACACTTTGCATATTACAAACTGTTACACTTTTTTGAACGTCTGATTTTACTCCTCATAAAACTTCATACCAGGCGCTATTTATATAAACCGATTATTAAGGAGTAAACTCCAATAATGACGACGAATGAGACAAACAGACGAAGCGACGTTTCAACGATCGCTATAATTCTCAATTTATTCTGGGAAAGCAGGATTAAAAAAAAAAATATTTTAAACCCAACAAGTGAAGTATTAAGTGAAGGAGTATAAACCAGCTTATAAAACATAATTTTCTTGACATCTCGTTAAAGGAAACCATGATCTACGTACAACAAAAATTAATGATAGACTATCCACCGTCGTATTTTTTTTTACAAATTTAAACGATTATCTGTTTATATCTTTCAACAACATTTTAAATTTATTTAAAATTTGAAACATTTTATGCAGAGACATTGAAAAAACAATTTGAATGCGTTCAATGTTATGTTGGAATTATAAAGACCCAAAATGGCTAGAAACTATGAAAAGAGAACGAAGCATTAACATTTGAATTGATTATATTTCGGAAGAGCTTCCATAGATGTCAAGAAGGATTGAAAATTTGTTTTTCTGCATAGGCCGAAGAGAGATTAGAGAAAGTAGAGCACAAATCGTTTTTTTTTCAAAACAATGATTTGGTAGGCAATCAATGTTGCTACTTTGAAACCTATTAAATTAACAGGTCTATATAAGAAAACACCAATACGTAGAAAACTGTAACTCGGTTCTAACATTTCCCAGAGTCTGCATTTAAACAACAGTACTTAAAAGAACTAAACATAAAACAGTAAAAAAAATATTAGCAATAAAACTAAAGTATTTTTGAAAATTTCGTAACATTTTATGCTTGCGAAATTTATACGAAGCAATTTATTTATATGTGAAAAATTAATATTATCATTTTTAGATATTTTCATAGAAATACTATACGTTTATTTGCGCACAGATTCCTCGTAATGTGAGTTCTACTCCGTCCTTTTTTTTTATTACTGCGTTAGATTGTCATGTCAACAACGTGAAAAATAATGGAGGTAAAATCACAAGTAATTATTTTCAGCAATAATATATTGCTTCATCAACATTTAAGTACAGATATGAGAAACAGTAACGGATACAAAGCATTCATATAATTTTCCTAAATTTTCCGTTTGAAGAATACAAATATGTAAGGTTGTTTCTTGTCAGTAGAATACAATAATACCTTACGAAATTTATTCTACATGCATGTTATTTAAATTTAAACGAAGTCTCTGTAATGCATTACAGCTTTTGAACATAGACAATAGCGTACAAGCGCAAGCGTGTATTAAAATGCTTCTCTTAAAATTGCTGTGGTGGTACTATATAATTTGACAATTTTATTTTTGCCATTGTCATTAAAATGAGTAATATCTAGTGAGAATTACACAGTAACAGACCCCGCCTATGAGATATAGAATAAGGTCGAAGGAGATATAGAATAAGGTCGACGAAATAAGACGAAAATAAGTGAGATCTGTTGTTACAGCTGAAATCAATGATTTTAAAATTATAATATTTTATCCACAATTAAATGAAACTACGTGATGTAGTATTATTTCTACTTTCTTTAATTTCTTTACCACGACCTAGGTTTCGTTGTGTTACATTTTCAGGTGGGCTATTAGCAATATTTGCTAATATCCCACCTGAAGATGTAATACAACGAAACCTAGGTCGTGGTAAAGAAATTAAAGAAAGTAGAAATAACACTACATCACGTAGTTTCATTTAATTGTGAATAATGAATTTCTACAAAATTAACGCCAAACATATTCAATAATATTTTATATTTTTGTTCGTTGCTAATTCATACGCGATGTTATAGTACTGCGGTCTTATCATGTACTGTAAATAATCTATAAAGAAGAACTATTAATAAACACCGATAATAAAAATATACTGTGAAGATTGCAAAAGATTATTTTTTAAACTTACTTCAAAATATTATTTAACAGAAGACTTCTTGAAAATAAAAACCTAGTTAACCTTCTGTACGCTAAATCAAAATATTCAGATGTCTAAATTTGTACAAAACATCACTAGAAATAAAATAGCCATATTATACTCATCGTTGCTTTGTATCCTTTTCAGATCCAGTCTCACAAAATAATGAAGCATAACCGTTCTCACTTCTGAAGAGACTCCAAAAAGCATCAAAATATGAGTGCCATAATATCGGCAGCTATTAAAGGTGCTGTATCCCTTATCGGCGTGGGCAAGATAGCCAGCTTTATCCCCATAATCCTCGCCTCCTTAGCATATTTCCACTATGACGTTCTAGATCCGGAGAACAGACCCTTCAACCAGAAAATACTGAGAGAAGACTATGACTTCGTCATCGTAGGAGGCGGCTCAGCTGGGTCAGTACTGGCCAACAGGCTCAGCGAAATCGAGGGTTGGAAAGTGCTGCTTTTGGAGGCTGGCGGACACGAAACTGAAATCAGTGATGTGCCGATACTTTCATTATATCTTCATAAGAGTAAACTTGATTGGAAATATAGGTTGGTAATACTTTTTTATTCCATAATTAAACAAATAACTCCTAAAATTGATGACATTATAATAATCAGAAAGATTTTAAAGTGAAAACTTCTTTTGGCTCACCTTGTCCAAAATTGTTGGATGGACAATCGAATGAGAGGAAACGAGTCAGTAAGTATATTGTTATTTCGTCACTTGGATCAGTAAGTCATTGACGAAGGGGTAAAGCACACATTACGAACTAAACGCGACGGTTTGAGTTATAATATCGATACTTGTGTTTTTCCTTCTTTGATTTTTTATATTATTTTCTTTGAAAATAATATTTATGGACAGAATTCAAATAAAATGCTCCCTCTTCCGGGTTTGGGTTATACTGAGTATACTAAGTCCACTTCATAACAAAGAGGTATATTTTTTCTTTAGACAAACGTATTTATTAATCATTGGAGTATTTTGTATATAATTCCACAACTTCCAATAATTAATTGAACGTATTTGTATGAATGAATATATTATATTTAATAAGATGTAATTGTTTCAATTAATCTTAATTGTTTCTTAATTTTCGTATCCAAAATTCCCAACATACACACAAAGTTTTCACGTTGACAAAGTTTTCACTTATACAATCTTAAGCACAACCAATTTTTCTATATATTTCCAGGGTTTCCTACCTCAAAACGAAACACTTATAAGACCACTCGCGTGTCTGTCTGAAACAGCCGTTTTTTTCAGAAAGGGCTTGACGTAGAAACTTGTAATTTGTAAGCAATGATTAATTGTAGTAACGTATCCATAACTAACTGATCCGAAATCGTTTGTGATAGACTACAAGACAGATAATGGAACAATCATATTAGTGGAATCCGATATGTACCTTTGTTATGCACCTGCTATAGACCCATGTATATATTCTTTATTTTTTATTTTTAATTAAGGCACTATTGAATCAAGTTCAAATTTAACTCAGATCAGAAAAATACTTTCTGATCCCATAATATGAAACTGAAATGTTACATTGTATTCAGAATCTTGTAATTTACCATACGATGGACTTAAATTATATCTATTAACTAAACGATGGACTTAAACTAGACGTATCTGAACTAACTTGCATCTTAAAAACAAGTACCTGAACCAATTGGCGCTAAAAAAATCCCATTTTACTTCTAGTCTCAGTCCCGTGATACGCCTTACAAATTGTAGATCATTATTCATTACCACCGAGTCCGCGGAAGAAATCAATACTCGGATTGATGAAAAATTGTCCTATGATTTCCGTTTGCACATTTCACATTTCCCATTTAGTAAATGATTGCGTAAATCTATAATAACGTCATTTAAAGTACTTCCTAACTTACGCCGTCTTTCGGTTATCATAAATATAAAAAAAAATTATTGTTTAAGGCAGTACATCAATTACGTGAAATTGATAACAAAATAATTTTTAAATAAAACAAACTTCAGCACTCTTCCGCGCTAAGAACTGATTGACGGCTCGAAAGAATTAGCTTACGGATTTATTTATTAAAAATATTAACTAGATGAACCGAGCGTGCTCTACATTATCAAGGTTACGCAAACTCAAATAAATTATCTTCATTACCGGTATTTTTTATAGTAACGCTAGTTAGTAACCTTGCCACCAACATTTAAATGCACGAGTATCACTCAAGTCGTTTATTAAGCGCTGCTTAAGTATTAATTTATGTAAATTCTCTTAACGTAACGGTAATGGCTCAATTTAGCCGCTCGCCTAACAGTTACGAAATTGTACTTTTCCTTTAATAACCTTGATCAAGTGTGGAAAGAAATGTACTATCATAACATAATAGAAAATACATCTGAAAATAGAGTATTATCCAACATTTTCAAATAATGATATTCTGTTTAATAATAACGATGAAATTCAAAATTACTATCTTTTTTGCTTTTACCAAACAGAGCTTAAAGGAATTGGATATTGCTTTATGTAATAAAATTATACTGACAATTTAGTGCAATATCATTTCTACGCACACTAAAGATTAAAATACTCAGAGCGTTTAGATTTCTTCTTAAGAGCAGGAAAAAAATGAGTCAGACTAACGGAATGATTGATCTGCACGGATTAAATTTCCACTCATTAACGTGAAGTTGCAATATCGTTTAATTAAAGTCACAACACCAATTTTCATTTATTAACCCATAATTTATAATATTTTGTATATTAATTATTGATCATTACAAAAAACAAGAAATATTTTTTATAAAATTCGAATTTTACGAAGCACTATTAGCACTTTGTAGCACGAATACTTGCTACCACACTTCACATTAGATTTATTTGTGTCATTAAAGAATAAAAAAGCGCTATTGTATCCTCAATCCACTTGGACCTCATACTTGTCTAAGTATTGAAAGTACTAGTTTAAGACGTAACTATGAAGTTACAATAAGCGCCGACCGCTAAAAGTAGATAAATGAGAGACATGACTTCTTTTGTTCATTGTAAAGCACTTGTATTTGTAAATCCCTTTATCTTGCTACAAAGGCTAACTAAACTTCCAACGGCCGCGCAGTTGAAGGGTGCTAATTTTATTCCACTTTCTGTCCTTTTCACCGCTGAAATATATTTTATTCTAATGTTTATCGGATAAACTATATAATGTGAATAAATTTAGTTCATTTTGAGTAATTAAGTTCTAAAACGAGCTTTTAGTGAAACATTGCAAATATTAATTTCTATATTTAAACTATTAAATAAAAGTTTATTTATGTGTTGGTTTTATAAAGGATACCTAAAAATAATTCTGATGTTAGATAAACCTTACAGAACATTGATAATATGGAAAATATTTTTTGATATGTGTATGTTGATAATCTTAAAAATTTTATTAATATTCAATTAATACAAAAAATTATTGAAAATATAAACTCTTTATTTTCTGTATGGAACTATTTAGTACAATTAGCAGTCGGTGCAAGGAGTTATTCGCGTGATGGGAAATTCGTTGTTAGACACTTTCACTACCAATATTTCTTTAAAGATTTACACGTATACAGGTACTTTATTCCATTAAATAAATTACACTAAAACGGAAACTAATTTTAACAAACATTTAAGGAAGGTTTGATTATTGGTATAATGATTTAATTTTCGCTACTTTTTTATCTTAAATAAAAATAAAAGTTGACTAACCTAACTTTTTTCCACCGTCTAATTTTCTTTGCGCCACAATATACTTTTACACATTACAAAAAAATTTGTAAATTGCGTTTTTTTAAAGATTGAACTTTACAATTTAACAATCGTAAAGTTCAATCTTCGATGATTCAAATTAAAACTTTGTGAGCGAATTTAAATATTCGATAAAATTAGAGAATTTTATTTAGGTACAAATATAATTTAAGAACACTCCATATTATTCACAAATTTAATTTCTACAACCCGCATAGACAATTAATATACTATTTAATTCCTACAACTCACATGTACAATAAACCTATTGGTATTATTTTGGAATCTGTTCCATTATTAATTGGACAAATCTTTAGCGAAATTATCTAAACGATCTTCAATATTCAACGAGATATTTCCCATTAATCTAATGACAAAATTTCAAACTCCTTATAAATCTGATCACAAAATTTCAAACTCCTTAATTAGATCTACGTATAGTATACTCACATCCATCCAACACGGTCAGGCTCAGTTGTAACTTCAATTTTCACGGCTCACTATTGCCAAAATAGAGAAGAGACACAGGACCATTAATTCACCTAAACCACAGATTCTTATTACAAATAAATTTATACATTTGACATTCTGACCAATTTCCGGTCTTTAACTGAAAATTAAATAACACATTTTCTATCAATTTCACCCGCCTACACTAATAATGGAGACAGAAAATATGCCATTTTATTTTTTTTTCGTGATATACCCATTGGGAAAATGTTCTTGTTTTAAAAGTAGGAGATTAGAATTTTAGAAATGTTTCCTTTAAAAAATCACAAATTTGGATATTTATAGATAGCACATGAAAAACAGTCATCGTAAATAAATTCTATATATGAAAGAAAAATCCTGACTATATCCGAATTAATTCCATTACAATTTCAGGACCCAACCACAGGACTCAGCTTGCCAAGCGATGGAGGACAAGCGATGTTGCTGGACAAAGGGAAAAGTATTGGGCGGATCCTCAGTCCTCAACACAATGCTGTATATTCGCGGCAATCGGCGTGACTTCGATCAGTGGGAATCTTTCGGTAATCCCGGGTGGAGCTATGAAGATGTTCTACCCTACTTCAAGAAGTCCGAGGACCAACGCAATCCCTACCTAGCTAATAACACGAAATACCATTCAACAGGTAATATAAGCTTGCAAATGCACCCAATTAATTTATCACAGCTATAACTGTAACTTGATGAATAAATTACGCAATCTTTAGAAGTTTAGTAAGTTAGCAAGTTAGCAAGTTTAGCAAGTTTCAGAAGAATATAGGAAGGTACAAGCTTCTTTCTTGTACGCACTCGTCCATACTACCAAGATCCCTCAAATTTTAGTCTTAAATATATCTGCTATTACCTAAATTAAACATTATCCACATCTGACACAGTGATTTTAATTTTTCATTTCTATATTTTATGATAAAATACAATCTATATAATTTCACAAAACTATTTTTTCAGGGGGCTATTTAACAGTACAAGATTCACCCTATAACACGCCTATAGGACCTGCATTTCTTCAAGCAGGCGAAGAAATGGGTTACGATATAATCGACGTGAATGGAGAACAGCAAACCGGCTACGCATTCTATCAATTCACCATGCGACGGGGCATGAGGTGCTCCGCAGCAAAAGCTTTTCTCCGTCCCATAAGACTACGACAGAATCTTCACATAGCCCTTTTCGCGCATGTCACTAAAGTTTTAATCGATAAACCGACAAAAAGGGCTTACGGTGTAGAGTACTTGAGAGACGGACAGAAACAAGTTGTTTACGCGAAACGAGAAGTGATTCTCTCAGCCGGAGCTATAGCGTCCCCACAGCTTTTAATGTTGTCTGGAATCGGCCCCAAAAAGCATCTTCAAGAAGTTGGCATAGATGTAATACACGATTCGCCTGGTGTAGGAAAAAATCTGCAAGACCACATAGCAGTAGGTGGTTTAGCGTTTCGCATTGACTACCCAATCAGTTTCGTGATGGGTCGTTTGGTCAATCTCAATTCTGCAATCCGTTACGGCGTCTCTGAAAGCGGACCTTTGACATCAAGCGTTGGGTTAGAAGCAGTTGCATTCATTAATACGAAATACGCCAACCAGTCTGACGATTGGCCTGATATAGAATTCATGTTGACATCTTGTTCAACTCCGTCCGACGGAGGAACTCAAGTGAAAAGGGCCCACGGCTTAACTGATGATTTTTACAATACTGTTTTTGCCAAAATAAATAGCCAAGATATGTTTGGCGTTTTTCCTATGATGTTGAGACCCAAGAGCAGAGGTTTCATAAAGTTGAAATCGAAAAATCCGCTTGAATACCCCTTGATGTACCACAATTATTTAACACATCCTGATGATGTAGGAGTATTACGCGAAGGTGTCAAAGCGTCATTAGCTATAGCAGAAACGCAGGCTATGAAACGATTCGGAGCACGTTTCCACAGCACGCCGCTGCCAAACTGCAAACATCTACCTGAATTTACTGACGAATATTGGGACTGCGCAATAAGACAGTACACGATGACAATTTACCATGTTTCCTGCACAGCCAAAATGGGACCTTCAACAGATCCCATGGCTGTTGTTGATCCGCAACTGAGAGTTTATGGGGTTCAAGGATTGAGAGTTATAGACGCAAGTATTATGCCTACCATAACAAGCGGTAACATCAATGCTCCCGTAATAATGATAGGCGAAAAAGGTTCTGATCTTATAAAGGAAACTTGGTTGAAAAAATCCAAATCAAGAAGAAAAAGAGGGACATACGCTCAAGAAAATATTTACAACAACAGTAGGAGTTTACGATATGAATGCGATCCGGCTAGATGATAATAGCTACTTTTTAGATATTTTTGAATAGAATTCAGCGGTTGTTGAAATAGTGCCGCAACACTAGCAGTGAAGTTATGTAAAGTTATATAAAAAAACGGTTTAATTATTCAGACTTGTTAAGTTTAAAAAAAAGTGCGATAAATTAAAATCACATTGTACCCTCACTAATATCGAAGGGACATTTTTAATTTAAGTAGATTATTAATTTCACCATAAAAAAGGCCGACAGATTGCAATAATAAATTAGGCATCGGTGTCATAATTAGGTTTAGCTTGTTAATTGTTTGAATTGTTTTTTTTTTAAATACACTTACTAAAGTTTTTTTTATTATTGATAGAACTTAAAATAGTTTCTTTTACCGTTGTAGTATGAAAAAAATATTAAACAGTTTATTTAATAGGTTCTAGAATTGTAAGTTTTCTACTAAAAAAACGAATACCTCTTATTTTAATATGATTAAATATATAAAGAATAACAAATATAGGTAATTATACGAATATTGTTTAATAATTGTATTAATTTAAGAATTATATTATTTTTTAGTAATATGCTTAATTTTACTCGTAAAATATCTGGTGTGAATATACTTTGTTAGAATTAAAAGCATTAAAATGTTACTTGCTCAATATTTTTGTTATTTCCTCTTTAAATTATTTTTTTTTAAATAATTAATAAAATTTCAAAAGGTAAAATATGTTTTGTAGATATTAGTTTTGTAAATATATGTCAATTTGTAAAGGAAATAAATATTTTTGAATAAACGAAAATGTTATTTACACGTTTTAATTCTTCTGTATTTACATTAGAAAGAGAATTAGATAATAATGAAATAAATAAATACATCGATTCAATTATCGTTGAAGAATGGGATCAAACATAATTATATAATCCAGAAGCAATAATACAAAAACATGGAACAATATTTTCCCTTTAAATAAAATAATAAGCTACACCGCCGCATCTAAGCTCGAATACTAATAAAAATTCAAGCTACAACGTTTATAACTGAAACAATCGAAAATTAAATAAAGAAGTATCTACTATTAATTAGGTGTACTGTAACATTACTTATTTTCATAAATAAATTTATTTGTTTAATTATCTATTTGGAACTTTAAAATAAACATTGAAATATATAATTCATTTATTGCCACATGAGCAATATCTTTCATTATTTACCACAATGGTTAAATTTGAAAAAAAAATCGTAATATAAAAAACATTGTGTGTGTCACCTCCGACACGCCTCTATAGTTTACTCCGTAATTATGATTGTCTTGGAATGTATAAAATACTGGAATGTATAACACTGTATATTTGAATGTATAACATTGTATATAAATATAAATATCAATATCATCTATCAATATACCTCTTACCGGTAAGGCAACGTTCATAAGAAACGCATTCGCTGAACTGTTTTTTCGTTGACTTACGTTGCAAAACTGATTTCAGTGAAATTTTTTTAACGGTATAATATACAACCTATATCCGTCCTTAAGGTCCTTTTTAAATATTGGTGAAAGTATTTTTGAAATCGGATGAGTAGTTAACGCTCTGAACTTCTGATTTTACTCCTCATAAAACTTCATATCGGGCGCTATATATGAAAATCCATTCTTAACTAAACTCCAAAAAAATTGTAAAATATGTTTGTGAACCTATTATATCATAAAATTTACAAATAAAATCATATATATATATATATATATATATATATATATATATATATATATATATAAATAAAGGTTGTATTTAAGTACAAATATTGCTTCTGTGTCGTAAAATAAAATCACTGTCATCAAATTGAGTACAGTAAATTACATTAGTTTTGTAATTATTATATTCTATAACTAACTAGACTTTTTTTTAAACTTAAGTACATTTGATTTCTATAGAACGTTTGTCATTGATATATCTAAGAATTAAATTATGTTCCATCCACGACATGAACTGTTTTAAATAGTTTCCCCTTTTGTCGCTCGTACTTTCGCGGACTGTATTTGATATTCATTTTATCGCTTGTACTCTCGCCGACTGTATTTGATATTTCGCGGACTGTATTTGATTTTAATTTCAATTTTAGATTTCTTAAAAACAAAAAATATTACACTATTATTGGCAGATAAATCGACAATTCTTGTTGCCTCTGTGAATGTTTTTAGTGACCTCTATATTCCTTCACAGTAGCTATTGCTATGCCCTATATCTAAAAATTCAATTGTAACTTTTTAATGTCGTTAAACGCAATTTTGACTATGAACATGTAGCGTTATAAATAAAAATACCCACATAGGTGAAGTTATGGGTAAAAAAATTATGTGCATTCATAATTACTGTCAATTATTAAAATAACAAAAATAAAACAGCAGGCAGCGCCATCTAGTCATTACCAAACATAATCAATTTATGATGTGCGGTATTTAAAATCGCGGTTTTCAAGCGTCGTTTTAATTAATTGAAATGCCTGTAGATGGCGAAAGCGCATGCTCGTTACTATTGTGAGTTGAAAATTAATATAAATATTCGATAGGAATAAGTTTTGATTGCTCCCGATATTTTTATAGTTGCCAAATACAAATGTATTATCCAATAATCCACATTTAACAGTCAACATAATTAATATGCAAATAACATATCACATTCGAAGGTGAAGGTAACATGCTTATTAAAAGTGACGATTATTTTAACAGCACCGTTTATCGTTATATGAAAATCGCTAATCAATTTAAAATAATACTCGTATTGGCCAACATTGCTTATTAAAAGTGACGAATATTTTAACAGCACCGTTCATCGTGATATGAAAATCGCTAATTAATATGAAATAATACTCATATTAGTCAACAATCAAAGCCTTTTGGTGCGATACATTGCGACGAAACGTTCGGCCGACGAAACGTCGCGGCGTCCTGTGCGCATGCACTGCAAGACATTCAACCTTTCCACTAAGTTTGAACGAATGTTACAAAAAGTTCAAAAATGTAAAAATATATATAAAAAACACAAAAAGTGAAGCAGCATACAGAAAGTGTCGAAAATCATTTTAAACTTCAAAATTTTGTTTGTATCTGATTACTGATAAGGCATCGAAGAAAATCTTTTGAATTTGTTTTGATGCAGGTAGCCTCTGTTATTACAAATTTATAAAGTTTTAGTGAAACTTCTCGACCTTCCATTATACTAGAACATTTGTCCTAATTATAATTACCATAAAAAATGAAGAAATCTTTTACAAGTAGCAGCTGTATGCTTTCATTTAGAGTTCACGTGTTATCTAACGGACACAATAAATAATATAATGTACTCATGTAAGATTTGACTGCAGCCACCCGTGCAGCAAATAAGGCAACTATTCCAAAGTTTTTACCCACAAACCTCATAGTTTTATCAATTAGATATATCATAAAACAATTCAGTGCTAGAATCCCTATGCATTGATAAATTTGTCGACCGGTATTTATTCCGCAGAAGCAACATATTATTAATTCTGTAGGGATTTTCCCTCTTACACGCATAGCACTCTTTTGGACCTGAACTATCAAAGCAATGTGAAATTTCAAATGTTTCAATTAATTATTTGCAGCGGCCATAATTATTTACTATTGATAACCTAAATGTAACCTGAATGTAACAGTCAATTTATTTCTTTATCGTATAACTACACCGGCCACAAGTTTGTTTTAGCGCAAGTATAATGTAGTGTTTACAGACTTCAATTATATGTGCAAAATAATAGGTAAACAAAACATATATGGATATTAAGTTACTCACATTCTCAATTCACAGCTATCGAAACCAATGTATCGAATGTACCGCAAAGCGGTCAACGTAACAACGTCACGAACAACGAAACGATCAACGTAACAACGTAACAAGCAAGAATAGTGTCAATCAAGTAATATTTATTCATTATCATTTCCTCGTAACTGACACAAAAATGTGCAGTTTACGCTATTAATGAATATTTAATGAAGTGGATCTAAGCACACGCCTTGATGTGTTGTTAGCGCACAAGTATTATAACAAGACTAGAAAAAACTTACACAATTCTTGTTGTTTTTTAAAAAGGATTCCCGGTAATTTAACCACTAGTATATGTATAATATATCGCGGTCTACAAACAAATATAGTGTTTCTGTTTCATTACTGTTGAATTTAGCGATTATAGTTTTACATTCAACTTACAAGTGCTATTTGCCATAATTATTAACATCTTATTGACGTATGGGTCTTTACACTGACTATTCTTATTTGTTATTCGGTTACGTCTCGAGTCGAATAGTAATTGATGACCGAATTTCAAATGAAATTAAGTCATAAAAAATCTCAATAAGGAATATAAATTCTATGACAGAATTAACATTAAGAAACCTGTCTAGAACTCGCATTACCAGAGTTCCGTGCACTCTTAGGGATTTATATACTTTAAGGGTACATAGTATTTCTATTAAACTATATACAAATTTTCATTTTTCAGAACGTAAATTTATTGTCTACTATATCTTTGAAAGACATAAATACACGGTGCAAATTTAAAAAACGGTAAACTTCTAGTCAGAAACTAATTTCTTCATGATTTTCTATTTCCCTAATTTTCTTCATGATTTATGGCTCAGTAGTCTTGGAAATTTGGGAACAAAGGAACGTTTTATTTTCACATATCTTTTACAATATCTTTTTAAATACACAACATGAAAAAATATTCCCGTTTTCTTCATAACAAGCCCTTTCAAACGATACTCTGCATAATACATACAATTTAAATAAAAATTAAGTACTTCATTTACCCTCTCTTTAAATCTTATATAAATATTTTAGAAAAAAATAGTCAGTGCAAAATATATTGGGTTAATAAAAGGTATTGCTATGCACATTTCACGTTTCTATGTCACATGATTTTAGAGAAAAACCACTGTAAATGTAGAAAAATATATATGTGAATATAGAAAATCGAATGTGAATTTAAAAAAAAAATTATAAATTCACATAGAATTAGAAATCACTGATTTTCTTTTTATTTTTTCCTGTAATTATGCTATAAGATCTCCCATTAAACTGACATTCAAGATTGTAAGTCGACGGGAAGTAGTCAATAGGTTTTCACGGCGTTATAAGTAACAAAAAGAAGTATGCTTTAAAGGCCATATCGGTTTTTGTAGCATAAATCAAAACACAGCAATGTCAGACTTTAAGCTTAAGTATATGAGATTAATTTCAACTAGATATCGCAAGCCGTTTCTGAAAAAGGGCTCTGATAGACAGACGAATGGATAACAAAAATATTCTAAGATAGTTCCGTTTTTTATTTACCTTTAACCCTAAAAATGATATGATGTGATATCATAATTGAA
>JAYKKI010000009.1:34310000-34335000 GCA_039881145.1 Druceiella hillmani | reverse complement strand
TCCTGAATGTAAAACTGAAAGAAAATCCAAATAAAACGAGATAAATACTCCTCGTTACACTTTACAACAACTAATAAGTTTCATTTTGATTTCAAATAGATTAAGAGACAGAATTTACTGTTACAAGAAATGTGACAGGAGAAAACGGAGAAAAACCTATAAACAATGGAGGTAAGACTAGATAATATAAACAAAGAAAAACACTCGAATCAAAGAAACAAAGATTTGCCTGATACAAGAAGTAGTCCTAGAGCTAAATACGATATTTACGATACTTACGTGATTTTGTTTTATAAAATAACACAGAAGAATTAAATGAATACATAATTTTGGAAACAACAACCATACATAAAGTTATGTGTTAAAGAACCGACATGCATAATACGGGTACAGAAATCTTTACATGGAAATTCATAAGTTAAAAGTAAATTTTCACGTATACACAAATGAAAAGTAGTATGAGGAATAATTTTTAATTTCCATTCGTAATCCTCGCCCTCTAACCAAATTTTAAATTGAAAGATTTTTGACATTAAACCATTGTTTATTAATACCACTTCGGTAAATTTTCTGGTAATATATTTCATAACTATAATTTTATATAAATAACAATTAACTTACATGTATTTACCTCAGCACAGTGCAACCATTCTTTTAAATGAATATTTCTTGATTCATTACCTGGAATAGACAAAATAGAGAAATTAATATGATATAAATTATTAACACAGTGGTTGCCATTTGCCAAAAAAAGTGGACAGTAATACGACATAAAATATAAATTAAACTTTAAAATCTAATGTGCACACTACATTTTAGAAACAAAGATAATACCCACAATCTTAACTGTAAAGATTTTGTATCTAACGTTTTAAAATTATTCGTCAAATCATTTAATTAAATTACAACTTTAGACATTCCGTTGAAATACCAATTAATTTGAACCTAGCGCAAATATTTTCTAAAAATTCAAACTTGTTCATATAAACAAATATCTATCATTTAATTCACATATTATAAGCATCGCCAATACCCCAGATTCAATTCTTATAATCAATAATAAGCAAATATTCACTAGATGATAAATTCGCTTAAAATTGGTACGTCAAGAACATCATCAAAAGAAATATAGTACAGAGAAAGTAAGAGTAAAAAAAGGTAAAAAGTATAGGTAGTCTGTAAACGATTTATCTTCGTGTTTAGATTGTGAATATTTGAAATTTTGTATATAGCCCAACTCGTCGGTATCGATCGGTTAAAAATTAAAATTAAATCATCTATTTTGATGAAAAGAAATGTTATTTCCAAAAATTTTACATATTTTTGGTAAATGTTATTTGAGATAATTTTATTCTATCAAAATAAAAAATAGTTATGTACTATTGAAAACGGAATAGAAAAGAACAAAACTTGGCAATATTATGAAAACATAACAGCAAAAAAAAAATGTTATAAAATTTTGACAATATTTGTCATTAAGTTAATTAACGAATTGGTAACTGTACTATTAATTTCTATAACGTTCTCTCGACAATTTCTAAATTCAAAATTGTATGTGCTAAATTACATTGTGCCCAATGTACTTTACAACAATTTACCCAGAAAAGCATTTTAAGCGAAAAAAATTAAAGTTCAAATCGCAACTCGGACAAACTCGAACTGCAATTCAGACGAACTCAACTATTCAAAAGCAACAAGGGATATGTAGTCGTCACGCGGAAGGAAATGAAGGTAGTGCAACCGCATGCTGCACTGCAGCAATAGAAACAAGTCGAAAGTCGCTGCACGAGACTTGAATCCTCGAGGTATAAGAAAGTGAACTCGCCTTTTACGTTGCGCAACGTTTGGCCTATCTAAGATACAAACTCCATTCAACTTTACTAGAAATATTATGTACGCTATTTAATATTAATCTCACCTTATATACTTCACAAACTTAACTAATACACTCATTTACATCTGGCGTGCCTATTTTGCTTCGCCAAATAAAAAAGAAAAATTATTAGCAATTTGAGAGTATGTGTGTGTACGTACCTACAAAAGTACGTGAGCTTTTACATGCTTATACAATTTGAAGTGCGTCTACGTTGAGCTTTGATTTTTTTATATCATAGTACTCGATACGGAAAACTATGTCTTTCTCAAAGTATTTTCTCGTAAAGTTTAAATCTATGTCGTAGAAAAAAAAGAGAAAAACTTATTAGATTTCAAGCGGATAAGTTTCAGTTTTTGTTTTAGTATGTAGTTGGCACCTATCGTTTTCGGTTAAAATCGGTAAAGCAATTTCGGAGACCTGACCAAAAACCAAAACTTTTCGCGTACACTCGAATATCACTGGAATATTCGGCGTCAGAGTAAACGAAAAATTCATAGAAGCCACTTGTAGTAAAAAATAACTGTAGCGTTATTGCGTTATTATAATTACGTTGTTTCATAGTTCAGATTTGTGAATTAAATTTTGGCTGTATGATTATTTTCATGAGATAGAGAGACAATTCTCTGCATTTAGTTTTTACTCGGGATTTACTTGATTTTATAAATTAATCTTAACTTTAAAGAGGGTAGTCTGTATTTTAAAAACCCAATGATAATGAAAGTTGCATGATAATGCGTACAATTATTGGATAATTTCATTCTGTATGACGGGTTTTCAACCGGACCTTTCATTTTAAAAGCCTAATCGCCATTCATTCTACATGGTTGCATCATATCCATTATCAGTCTCATATTTTAGTCACTTCACTAGTCGGCTTAGTCAACATTGTTTATCCATTTTCGTCCTAGATTTTCCACTTCTATCTTTCTTCCCTATCAAACAAGTAATCTCCACAATCAATCGTTAATTACCTGATATCAGATAAATATCGCACAGCGTGATGTTGGGCAATCATTGCACAGTTCTCCAAACTTTTCTGCGGCAAGGTAATTTTTACACTTTGCTGTTAAATAAATTGAAGTAAAAAATTCTCAGAGGAAAATGTGTTATCTTCTAGGAAGAAAGATTATAAATATTTTTCAAATAATCGCCCAAGAATTCTCCTTTTTATATCTCTAACTGAAACTGTCCTGTTTTATAAGTTTAAATTATAATTTTAAAAAAATAGTAGATTAGAAAAACAAACTTTTCTACTGTGAAAGGAAATCATTCTACTGTTGCATTCTTTCCTGCAACTTTTAAATTCATATAAAAGCAAAATAAGAAAATTAATTTGTTAATGGAAAGGTTAACCTGGGTAATTTTTTTTCCTTTATATATCAAAATGGAAAATTCAATAAGTTTATGGCTATTCATAAATTTATGACATAAGAAAAAACATTGTTTGATCGCCACAGTTACATAACACGTTGGAATGTACAATCGGCGTATACAATTCCAAAAAGGTGAGTTGGCGTAACAAAAGCGCCGCAGGCTACGCTTTAAAGAAAGTCTTTATCGTTGGCCGATCTGCGACAACCTACACCATGAATTTATTGATGGTATTAATAACTCACTGCTATTGTCAAGAATTACGCAACGTCACGTAATAAACAATAAATCTCAACATATGCGAATCTTCTGTATTTCCACGTTCAATTTGACTAAAATTCATTTAAAATCATTTTTCGTCCGTAAATTGACGGGGCATATGGATCTTTTGTCACCTGATACATCAAGATCTACGTAAATCTAAATTAAGTGTATCACCATAAATAAACATTTTATTATCTTAATATGGGATAATTGAAAGATGTTTATATCCTTCGATTTCTATTCAATTCAATTCAAACTTAAACTTCAACAAAAATAATTTACAGAGTATACGTAGGAAAACAGTAAACACAAATGAAATATTTCTTATTCGTAATAATATTATATGGTAATGGTAACACCAAATTAATCACGCTGTGCCCATGGTTTTGGTGTTGTCACAAATTATACATTCACACAATTATGTGTTCTCGAATTAAATTGTTAAAATTGTGACAAAACTGTTTGCGTGCCAATAATAAATAAATAAATCACACATGTGTCTGTTTGTCCGCCCGATGCAGCTGATTTTCTCAGAAACTATGTGACGTAGATAGAAACTTTGAAATTCGGTATAATAATATGTTTTATTAACCTAAATATTTTAAAACATTTATAATTTTTTAAGTCTTAATATAGAGAGAATAGAATATTTTTATAATTATTTATTTTAATTTTCAGGTGTTTACAAGCAAAGCATTTAAGCGTCTGTTTTTGCCAAGTTTACTCAAAACTCTGGAAATATGTGACATAATTATTTTGATTTGAAAAAAATATAAATAAAACTTTCACCTACAATTGAAACGGTGTTTTTATTGGTTTTGTATGTTTTTATTGGTTTCATATTATATTATGAAAATTGTTTATTGTCCTCTTTTCGCCAAAATTGCGAAAAAGGGGCAAGTTTAAAGGATTCCTTCCAAAACAATTATGCTCTAATTTGAAATGCGGAAAAAGTAGTAAAATGCTCATTTCCTTTTCTTTGATTTAAAAAAAATAATTTTTTGATTGAAGCAATAGAAAAAGAGGAAAATAAAAATATTTATCCTAAAAATATTGTTTCAATTTTCCATAAATATTTAACACTGGCTAGTCATTTTGTGCTGAGATGCGTCCCAAGTTGGTTACGTCGCGGCTGCTCTCAATAAAAATATTCGCAATGTCTAGTCCACTATTGGTGAATATTATTTTTATAGTTAATAATTAATACAGAGAGAGTAGAATATTTCTTAAAACATTATTATAAGAATTAAAGAGGGGGGTAAACAAAGCACTCATTTTTTTATATTTCATACCATGCGGGATATAATTTGAAAGGGCTTATTCTGAGGAATAATTGTTTCATACTTGTAAATTTAATATTTATACAAAAGATAGTCTAAAAAGTATACGAAAATAGAGTATCTTATCTACCTTCGAAAGTAAAAAAAAGTAAAAATATAAAAAATTATGAAAAAAAAGAGTTTATAAAATCTGATTAGACGATTATACGAAAATCATAGCGATTATTTTTTTTTTTAAATATGCATCATTTTGTAAAATATGCATCATGTTTTACACCTGTAAAATGTATACTAGAAAATATATCTACGTTGTGAAAAATTAATATTTGTAAATAGATTAAAAAATTAAAGCGAAAAATCAATAAAAAAAGCGTTAGAAACACTACGCGCGCTTTAATTTTTTTAAGTGCCTAAATTTTAAAAATTAAGTATATCTTTAAAATTAAGTACGACTCTGTTAATCGGTCCGCCTTATATATATTAATAATTACAAACACTCAATAGTATAGTCGTAATACATCGTGCAATGTGTAAAATTAGCTTTATTAAAAATATATTTATGTACATACTTCCGGTATACAAATGTATTATATTAACAAGAGAATAATAACCATAAATAATAATATAAGCATCCACAATCAAATGAAACTACGTAATGTAGTATTATTTCTACTTTCTTTAAGTTCTTTATCCTGACCTAGGTTTCGTTGTACTACAACATCTTCAGGTGACAACAAAGATTGTTAATAGCCCACCTGTCAGATCTTTGCTAATAGCCCACCTGAAGATGTTGTAATATAACGAAACCTAGGTCGTGGTAACGAACTTAAAGAAAGTAGAAATAATACTATATCACGTAGTTTCATTTAATTGTAAATAATGAATTTCTACAAAATTGACGCCAAATATATTCAATATAAGCATATTCTTGGTGTTTTCCTTTAAATTATGTCGTGTTTAATTATTATAGTATTAATTTATATGCTCAAAAACAATTTCCAGATCAATGTCGAATTAGATTTCATAAAATAATTACTATGTATTAATCTATATACCCTTCATTTTAATTTTACTTTTTGTTTTCTTCAAGTATAATATAATTTATATAAAAATATATTTTGGTAATAAATTTGTTCTGTGTGAGTATTTAGTTATTAGATACTTCATTATCCTAACTATTGTACTGCTATGTTTACCGAGTACTGAGAATTCCTTTCAAGAATTGACAAGGAAGACGATTCACGCCCAATGTAAGTCAAAGATACCTTAGTAACAAGCAATCGAAATTATAACAACTCTTATATTTTTTTTTATTTCGAAAATCCAAAACATTCATCAAGAAGAACAACGCTTAACAATATAATAACGACAGCATTAATAACTTCTTTTTTGGAAACTACAGTCCTAATTATAGAAATTTATAAAAACGTGATAAAAACTTAAAAATTACAATCAGAACCATATTAAAGAATCATTTCTATAGGAATATAAGATATTTCAGTAGATTTTATGTTAAAAGAACGACAATCTGTTGTACAAACTTTTAGCAGATATGCTCTTTCCAATATACGCAAAATACAAATATAGACCATATATGCAAAATGTGCCTCATTTCTTAAATCGATGAGACAAAAAGACTTATTGTGGTTTAATGGCTATGTAAAACAATACTGCGAATAAATGATAGCATATCGACTAATTGTTCAATAAGCATATTTTAATCAAGCAACTTAATGATTTTGTTGTTCACATGGATGACAAATAAAATAATATTTACATTAAAAATTCATTGATTACTATACTTATTCCAAACGCCCACCTTTCTTCATGAAATTAAATAATCATGTGTCTAAATTTCTTCACTATAAACGATTTCTAGAAGTATTCTCCAGATATAAAAGTCTCAGAGTGTACATTGGGTGAATTACATTACAAGAAGTATTACCGAAATGTTTAATTGATTCACTAACACAAAACTAAATTTATTATAACATAATCGAATGCTTTGTATAAGATCAGGAATAATAACGAAGCTTGTAAAATATAAAACCCTGGCTTGACAACAGAATGAAAACAAGACCGTAAGCGGAATGAGATATTTAATCATAGTTATTAACAGTTTTCTTTTATTCCTTCTAAAATGAAAGAAAGTACTAAATTATAAACAAAAAACACTACTTAGAAGTATGTTTAAGAGATGTAAGTTGTTTTTCAAGTAGATTTTCCAAGTAGTTAGATAAACTGTATCTCAGTTCCAAAATACGCCGTACTTGCCTATCGCAACAACAATGACGAGCAATAAGAACGTTCGTAAGTATTTATACTACAACTCCATTCTTATTCAAATACTACTCTCTACGTCTTTAACTTGAAGAAGTAATATTCTCACTTAATCTAAATTACTCAATAATTAAACAAGTAATATTATTGCATAATATAAATTTTAAGACGTTTTGTCTTACAGTTAAATTATTCATATTTCAAAGAGAGAGACATAGTTCATATGTTGCAATATTGCATAACGCAAACATTTAAAGTATGTTAATGTTTATAAGATAATAAAAAATGCACGAAAAAAATTAATGAAGTTAATAGAATTTCTTGACAGCAGGAGATATTTCATTTAGCAGCTTAGTAATAGTGAAAAATGTCGGTACATTACCGCGCGTTAAAACCTGTTAATTTCAACGCGCGGTCATTAACAAAAAGCAGAGAAGTGTGGACGAAGAAAAAATTCACAATTTCGACATATTACAGAATGTCAACATAACACAAAATAAAAGTCACAAAAAAATGCAAAGAAACACGTTATCGGACTAACGTTACAGTTTTCTAACAGCACACCGCGACATGTGCCGGATGAAAGTAAAATTTTTGACGCTTACGTTAATTTTCTATGCATTATTTATTTTGGCAAAACAACTTTGTTACATAATCATATCTGCAGGGGGTAAATAAACGTTTAACTGTTTGATAATTCGACAATTCTGTTACTACTAGTACAATGGAAAAAATAAAGCATAGATTGGATTGAAACTGAACGAATATTTTAACATCATATAAAGCTTATAGAATTCCTAACTTTCATGTTGATATTTCTGATCTATTTTAGAACATTTAATCGAACATAATATAAAAATATACACCTATATTAAGGTACCTGTCTCTAACCACATCGGAGCTATAAATTATCCGTACTTGAATAGCTATTTTTTGCTTTTCAACTAAAAGTATGGATGGGTCACAATATAATCGACACCAAAAATAATGTCTAAAAGTAATATTGAGATTAAACAACAAGCTAGAGGCTTTTTAACACAACTTTGTAGTATTTAGTTTATGATTAGGAGATTTTTCCTTATTTTTTTTGTGCGCAACACAAAAGTATATGTCAACCGCGTTTTAAAACTTACAATTTAAAATCGTCAACCATTTATTGGAAAAAAGTATCTAAGCCAATTCTTCATACACCTTACAGTAAATTTATATTAATTGTTTAAAAGCAATTAAAATATATATAATTGTTTAAAACCAATTATATTTACATCAAATGTAACATTTATATCCATATCAAGACATAAATAAAATAACACTAATTGAATATTTGGCCATTGATTAATCTTAACGACCCATTACATATTCATAGCGGTTTCACTCCAAACAATGGACCAATGCACGTCTCGCGCCGCATCGTTAAACGCATAAACGAATGCAAATCGCCAGAAGTCGCGTTACACGCATAATTGATCGTCGATAAAGCGATCTTCGTTTCGATTTTCACGTAAGACTCTGCATGATTTGAAAAAGAGAGACAAGGTTGAAAGTCACAGAAACGAAAAATAAATATTATGGCTTAAGTTTCGAATGTGAAATTTGAGACTGAATATGTTACGTATCTATGCATTGCTATTGAAAAACCATATAAGTGGATAATTTTATCACTGTAGATGCTTTAAAATTCGGTATTTGACGAATCCAGAACCATCTGGTATCCTCCTTCGAAGGTTATCCTTTTTATTTGATATACCTTGCGATTTTTATAATTACACTAGGTATACAAAAATACAAAATAATAAACCAATGAATAAAATACATTTAAACAATATTTTTCCGTATGGAACACTTCAAAGGAGACACAAGTTCACATTATATTGGACCCAAATGCTAAAAGAACAAAAAAAAGGAAACTTTCTTAAAAAGAGGAAATTATAAAAGTGCTCCTTAAGAAATTTGCTTAAATCGATCAAACAAATGAAATCTTGCATTGTTTTATAGAAAATCAGATTATTTTTGTTAATAGTTTGTTAATGCTATTTCTACGGAACTCTTTGAATCAGCAACAAGATGAAACAAAGTGCAGATTGTGTCTCTTTGCATCCTCCATATACAGATGTAGCAACTCCAAATCTAAATCCATGAAAGTCATAGGCCTGACAGGATCGTCGAAAAACACGTAAAAAACCTGTCAAGCACAAGTAGAACTCGTATTATGAGGGTCCCGTATGTTTAGGCATTCAAAAACATTTAAAAGCACATATTTAAAACAAAATGTATAATTAATTCCACATATAATTAGAAATCACTAATTTTTAATTCTATTTTTTTTATTTTTTCTTTGACTTATGCTATAAAACCTCCCATTATTCCGGTTTTTAAGGTGGTAAGTCGACCTGAAGTACCCTATAGGTTTTGACGATCAGTGAGTAAGGTTATGGTAAAAATTTTTAAAAAATCGGTTTTAAAGGGTCATATCTTTTCGTTACGTGCAACAGAAAACTTGAAATTCTAGAGCAACTTAAGGCTATAGGCGACAGTACATGAACATTAATTTCAATTTGACATCTCAAACAGTTTTTGAGAAAAACGAGGCTTTGACAGACGGACGATCTTGACGGAAACAATCCTAAAAAATTAAAAAGAGCAAAAAAGACATTCAGTCTAGCAACAACAGAACGAATGTTAATGGTTGGTAACATTTTACATTTAATTGAGTTAGGCAATTGTAATCGTTTCTAAAAATTTATTAGATATGCACATCGTTCAACTTTTATTGTTATTTATATTTCTTCTTAACGATTCTCGATTAAAAATAAAATATGTACACATTCATTTTGTGTTTCGGTTAAAATTGATTTTACTGTTTGCTCCTTCCTGATTGCCATTCACTGAATATTTGATTTAAGATTATATATATATATATATATATATATATATATGTGTGTGTGTGTGTGTGTGTGTGTGTGTGTGTGTAGCTTTCTGGAATACGATAAGTTTCTTATTGTATATTTCAATTTCAAAGTTTAGAATACTAATTGCAAAATACGTTTTAGTTATTGTAATTTTTTTATTATAAAGAATTAGTGCGAAACTTTGATATTCGAATTGACAGTTTGACAATCAGATGAACAAGTTGTCATCAACAACATAATTCTACTTCCATACGGAAATATAATTTGAAACCAATTAACAAATCGACATATTTTAAATTGTTCTGTCAGTTCTACTTTACTTACTTCGGTACACAGATTTTCCACACGATCAATAATTTAAAAGCCAAATGAAAGAATTAATTACACTGCAATAATATTAGTTAAATGAAATCGATTTTGTAGGGCGACATAATAAAATCTGGGTATCGTGTAAACAAGCCGCTAACCTAAAGCCTAAACAACACGCACGTCCATCTTACATCACCGAACCGGTACTTTCACCGTTGAGCTTTTGCCAAAAGCCGTTCAGACATAATGATAACAGACTATTGGATGAAGTTATACGTGAAGCAGCCAAGTAGCAAGGAAATATTTTATAATCGACTATTTCTGGACTATATACAATCCCCAAGTTCTCCGAGTTTGTTTCATTTAAAGTGGCTACGAGAAACAATCAAAATTAATTTCATTTTTCATTGTAACACATTCTTTCCGCGTTCTAGTTTCTACCAAAATAGTAATTACATTGAAATAAATATTCATGTCAAAATATAATGTTCAATTTATCGTCATATGAAATGCATCCTAAGTTAAATACTGGATAACTTACCCGTCCCAAACTCCAATATATATACAAACATATTTTAAATTCTTACTATTACGAAATATGGATGACAATGTGGAGCTTCCATTGCTATGCCAAATTTCAATTTCCTATGTCAAATAGTTTCTGTAGAAATATAGCTATTTCAGACGGACTTACGGACGCGTGAGTTATCCTACAGGTGTTTCATTCTTCCTTTCTTTTTAGCGCACGCAACTCAAAAAAGTTAAAAATTGTGTTTTAGATAAACTGGACAACCAAAGGACGTTATAAAAACTTCATGACATTTTCAACAATTAAAATTATAAAAAAAACTTGGCTGAAGACTAAGATATAATAGCTAAAATTAAAATTAAAAATATTTTAATGATAGCGTTAGTATAGACTAACCGTCACAGAATAATATAAACAAAAAAAAGTAATCAGTAATCTGAAAAAATATATCCTTATTTTGCTTTATAATTTCTAAAGAGTTTCTAATTTTAAGTCGCGTTATAATTCGATGGAAATTTCTCACTGATATATTAACATATTACGCAAGGAGAAGCCCTTTGTAGCGGAGTGCATACGAGTATTTATTTCTCTACATATCCTGACATGATTGACCAGGTACAACGTCTACAAAGCGATATATACGTACAATGCAATACCGCATTAATATGCCTAGAAGTAACTATAAGTAGCTAAAGCAATTTTTATATTAATTCATGAATTAGAAGCAATATCTGTATAATATTTGTTAGTGTTGTACAATATTTGCCATGATTGATATGATTATTCAGACATTATAAATTAACTGCAATTACGGGTGCTAGGGAGATCAACCCGCCGCTGTGCAGTGTATGCCACTACGCAGATTTTGTGATGACTGCGACAAATTCTAGTAGTTCCGTTCTGTTGACACATTCGCTAGTTCGTCCCAATACAAACTGTCCATTTCTCGAACATTATTTAAGGGTCAATCTCTTAATAATTAATTAAGAAATTATTATTAATTTTTGAATTTCTATATTTTCTTTGTTGGTTACTCTGTAAATTATTAGTAAATTATTATTTTGTTTATTGTTATTATTGTTCTATTCAATCCGTATATAATTTATATTAACGTAGAATAGTATCTTGATGTGGGAATGTTTGAATACAAGTCTAACAAGCATGAAATTTAATAATTATTAATTCGTCAGGATATGTATTCACTTTTTCCACATGTCAAATAAATAAAGAAATAAAATAACACGACTGATATGTACTTAAACACCCGTCTAAAAAATAATAATAAACACGCTGCCTCACCCTCGCATACCTCCATCCAATTATATGGCGCTCTAAGCGGGCGATGCTAATTCGGGCCACATTATGATAATAGCGGCGTTGAATTAGATGAATTCTAATGGCGGTGCCGTTAATTATGTACAATTTTATAACAAATAAATATGACTCCTAGGTTTCACGACTCGAGTGGCGTGCATTATGTGATTTGCTTGTTTATAAAATTATTTTTGTTAAAAAATGGCGAACGATGACAGTGTGAATCAAATGAAGTGAGAGCCGAGTCTATGTTTAAGAATAATATTTTTGATTTTAAGATAAGAGGATGAAATTTTAACTAAATTAAACAAGTTGTGTTACCTGCAACACGAATCTAATTATGAAAATTCTCTATATCGAATTCAAAACAGTATTTCGTTCTCTTATATAATTTTTAATATTAGTCTTAATTTTTAATATTAATCTTTACACTACCCGTAATCCTATATCCATGATTTAATACTGTCAATCGCAAGCAGTTCGAATAGTGTGTCGACCGCCATCGTCCATGCTTCATATGCAGACTAACGAACCATTAGGTGATATCGGCACAAAACGAAATAAATTATTATCATTCTTTCTTTCTGTAGACAATAGTTTTACTATCACATGGAGTTAATGAAAATCCATATGTCAGTTTGTAAATAATAGACAAGACGTCTATTATTTATATAGACAAGACGAAAAATAATAGACAAGACGTCGAAGACCGTCTGGATTTATTTTGTTGCCAGGAAAATGTAAATATATATATATATATATATATATATATATATATATATATATATATATATATATATAATCTAGTTGCACTATTTTATCTGTTGGTTACTATCTAATGATTGCTATAAAACTGACACAACCTCCTATGGCAAAAGAACATAAAAATGTGCCAGTTATTAAACAAATATTCGTTTACACAATTTAATTTTATTTCTCAATAATAGTAATAGATAACACTTCCTTCTTATATGTCTGATAACTTCGAAAAAATAATATGATTTATAATTAAATTATCGAATCCAGGGATGGAGAATTTAATTTATTGAAAAAAATGCTTAATGAGAGAAGCCAAGAAGTCAATTATGCATCGATGGAATCAATCAAGGGCGTTAGATGATAAAAAAGCATACTTATACCCTAATATTAAAATTATATAAATTTTCACTGAAAAACTTCCAATTTAAAAAAAAATGATCTTTTTAAACTTAAAAAATTCGAACTTAAAACTCTCTTTTCCAATGCTCTATTTTAAACTAGATATATATTTTCATTAGAATCTTTCCATATGCCAATAAGCCTTTAACACTTTAAATTATTTTGACAGTTATTTCAACAATAAAAACATAGCAACTAAACTAAAAATGACATGAAAATAAATAACAATACTTTAAAATCCAACGTGGATTAGACAAAAGGCTCGATTATATAACGTACGATAGTACAGTTCGCTTTCACGAATCGCGCGATCGTTGTCGTCGAGTACAAGCTATATAAAACGGAAGTTACACTGTGCTTATTTACAAATAACGTTCGTTATTCCATTTATCACGTTGGGCCGACCGAGAAAGCGGAAATAAAAACAATTGACACGAATAATATACGCGGCAAATGACAGTTGTAACGAAATATAGGAAAAAGGTCGCACGACATCGGATGTGAGCAGCTGTCAAAGCCCTAACTTATTATAATAGCAGGTGTAAAACTAAATTATTTAAATATTATCTACATAACAGTTGGAAAAAACCTTATGTACCATTAACACCCATACGGTTTACATAAGGACAAAGGCATGTGTGGGTATATATGTGTGTGTATATTCATATAAATATGTGGATATGCATAGTTGTTACGAGAACATTAACAATAAGTATTGCCATACTTCTACGCTATACACTCTTATTATAACACTACCGTGGATTCATTTTAGCACGATGATGGAATGTGTTTTAATAATAAATTCGAATCCTGACTAATTTTATTTAACCTTTCGTTATCATAGTAAGCAAAAGCTGAACTTCTCAACCACATGACGATCTTCCGGCCGATTTTCAGAAAGAATGTAAAAGTGTTTAAAAATATCACAACAAAATAAAAAACGTTTGCTCTAATCATAGAATGTTGCTATTCTCATATTGACCAAAAAACAACTTTTACAGAATCATTAAAATTTTGTATGGTATATTGGTAAAGAAAATATAGAAGCAAAATAGCATAACTCGTTTTCCCGGAAAAAACTGATTTGAATATAAAAAATTCGAGTAAATTGCTCGCGTTCGGAAATCGAGGGAGAGAAACTCATTTATTAATGTATTAAGAGTCCAACAATATAAATACTTTATGAGACCAACAATAAAATTTTTTTAAGAGCCCAATAACATAAACACTTTCTGAGCTCAACATACGAATAATTTATGTGCTAAACAAAATAAATACCTTATGAGCCCAACAATATAAATACTTTATGATCTCAACAATAAAAGATTATGGCGATATTATGTAACACAGATATAAAGACTTGCGTTTCACGAGAGAACGTATCGTTTACTTCTTAATGCACATGCTGCACTATGCAAGGCGAAGAATCGATGCATTTGAATCTAGTCCGGTGCGCTGGAGTTGAATTGCACCCGGAAACCAGCATCTTGCTTACGTTGTTTATTTAAATTTTCATAAAGATGTGATTATATTCTACTGTTAATGTACGCGCGTAATGATAGAAACACGACACACCGTAATTGTTGACAGTACACTAGTCTTTTCTCATAAATTTCATCACTTGTTAAAAAAAACATATTGAAATTAATTAGTCTTGTAGTATATTTACTGTCAAAATTATGGAGCTAGTTGTTTATTTATTAACATTTACTAGCTTTAGAACTTAGCTTCCGGATTGTATAAACATTTGTCACAGCCGGTTCAGTGACAGTTATTCTATAGGACGAGGCAAGATCTGACGAGGCATGGGATATGCTGAACGGGTAGTCATTTTTTAAACATCTTAATATATAGGAAGGTTAAATAGCAAGATCATGTCGAGATACATTTTTCCCAAGTACAAATGATTTTTTTTTACTAGACTGATGAGATAGAAAACATATATGAATCGAATAACAACTTGATTCCTATACATTACAATTCCTGATGCTGAAAACGAACAATAGGGAGAGTTTTAAAGAATTAACGATGTAAACTACATAATTAATATCTTCCTTTCAATCAAATAATTTGCCAAGAGTATTTTGCTAATTCGAAGATGTCAACTCGTTAAGACTATATATAATATTAAAGATGTATCAATAGGCCTACATATTATATAAACTTCATTTAAGTTTCGGAAATTATATATTTATCTATAAAAAAACTCTTCGGTGAGGATATTATTCTCAGTTAATTGTGACCAGAGAATACCAAGCATGTTACAGAATTATACTGAGGCCCGATCATAACAATCCACTCTCAACTGAAATTAAAGACATTGTGCATTCGCAAATTTCTTAAATGATACTTTTAATATAACACAAAAAATTAAACGGTAATTATTTTTAGTTAAAAATAATTTATGAGATCAGTCCAAGCTTTCAAGAAAATCGTAGTATCAATGTTACATTAAAATATTACAAAAAAGCACGTAATTTTATTTACACTACAGGCTATTAATATAGCTAGATACATCTATTTCAACTAATTCCCTCAACGACTATTAAATAGTACATCTACTTTTATTTCCTGGTCAGCAGAATATTTCATAGCTTCTGGATAATAAGATAACGATTTTTCGTTCCTTTTCCGGTTGCTAAAAACAACATGCTAAATCAAGCATTAGATGGCAGTTTAAGTGCAAACTGTGGCTCGTTACCGACAAGTCCAGCTCAAACAACAATGGATCTGATAAGCATGGTAAGAAACACCAAGTGTTACGCAACACAACTGTCGATAAATCTATATCAACACAGCATCTCATCATATCCGCCCGCACACATATCTCGAGATGTCATATGTGAGATGATTCTAACCACATTCATTATACACCTATTAATTGCCAACCACAAATATGATACTTCTCATACCTTCAACAGTTTTCCATTCACATTAATAACAACATAGCGAAGAATGGAAAGCGAATGTTTAAATTTACATTTATTTTTCTATAACTCGACGTAATTTCCTACCTATGTATGCAACTATTTTCCTTGGCCAAGTGCCAATAGATACTCGATAGTATATTTATTAAAAAATATTAATAGAGTGACATGAAATCATTATGAGTAAATAATATAACTGTGTCTAATACGACTGCGTGATATGAAAAATATAATAACACTAATAAAGATATACAGAGTGTTGGAAAACACATAAGAATTCGTTTCTTATTTATTTTAAAATACAGAAACAAAAAGAAACGTTATTTACTTCTATTATTTGTAAAATTAGCTCATATTGCGAAGTAAAAATAAAGAAACTTCATAAAACAGTCTATGAATAAATACTGTATTATTTTAATTAGTATATATATATATATATATATATGTATATATATTATATATATATATATATATATATATATATATATATATATATATATAAGTATACTAATTTCCTTAATTTCCTTCAAGTCTCTAACATTATATTTGAACCAACAAGTTTTTAGATACATTTAATTTATATTAATCTTTTTTTTAAATTTCCATTTGATCTAATATTTATCCAGCCGTTATCAACGAGAACCCAGGTAATCAATAGACAGATGATACATGGGATGTTACGGAAAATCTCTAATAGTTGCGCATCTATGATAAAAAGAATTAAATTTTATTCTAGTTATTTATCAAAAACATGTCCAATGTCTAATTTATAGGTCACCCAAAGCGTTGGTCATGTGCAAGCACAAAAACTACAAAGTTTACGGTACAAATAACTACATAAACAATTATTAACAGAACAGAAGACATACATTAATTCAAATTAAACATAAAATTGGCTATCAGTGGTGAACTACCACACATAGCATAGTCGCACACACAGCGTCCCTACATCATTAAATCGGCAACAGTTGAAATAGATCCACAACTGACGGAAATGCAACTGTGGAATAGGATTAATTTTATTTTAACACACTCATCACATCACTAGAACTGGCGAACTATTAGCAAAAAAGTAAAAAAGCTCCAAAAAAATTACAATAATTTTTACTAGGCAACGCATTCACTAATTGAAATGTTTGATTTTTTTCATCTGAATACCCTTTATGAAATATACCAAGTTGTCGTCAAATCAGTACACACATTCAAGTCATTTCCCACATAAATAAATTAAATAGATAAGGATTGAAACAAAACCCGTTCTTATTTGTAATCGATTAAAAACATCTTACCAAGCAAAAGTGACAAAACATGGTACAATTTGCACAGCACCAAGGTGTCATTTGCATAGGACTATACAGAACGGGAGTAACGAAGACTAAATTAGTGCAGTGGAAATGCAATTTGTAAAAAACGTACACACGATCATTAAGTCAGAACTATGTTTGTAAATGTTTAATTTTGCTACGCAGTAAAATTCAATATTATTAAAAAATATATATTTAAATATATTTTTCAATAATTCAGAATAAATGAACATATTCCAAAAAAGTTTCATCATCCATCTTTCCATATATTAACGTACATATACATCGTAACTGACTAATCCTAATTTATACTAAAGTTAATTAAACACCAAATTTATTGTACCTTATCTAATATCAACCTTATAGCATTGACTGAGAAATTGTTCACAACCTCACAGATACGAATTCATATATCTTCAACATATTTTTGTTGTGTCTGGATATGTTAATGAACTTGATGCTATGGCTGAATAAACATTTCATCTCTAAGAATACTTCCAAATATAATTCTAACGTAACAAATTTTAGTCGAATAATTATATCGACGTTTTATTTATTTTTAATAAATCGATACAAATAAAACCGTCAATAACAAGCAATTTAATCTAAAAATAAATTAGAAAAGTTGAGAATTCTATATTAGCAAACGAGATATCAATGTAATACAATATAATAAGAAATTTTAATCTTGAAATGTTAATGAATATGTAATACGTAGCGATCAGTTAACGAAGTTTATTGATTGCCACGCAACATGAATTAAAATTTCATTAAATCATCGATGTTTATCTATTTAATTATATATTTAATTAATAATGTATTTTTAAGATATAACAGATATAAAACTATGTAAGACTATGTAAAACTTTTAAAAATATGTGCTAAACTCCGGTAAAAATAACCTGAAAGAAACGTAATTTTAAAATAAAAATCCTGTCAAATATGAGTAGTACCCGTACTACGAGAGTTTTGCATAAATTTAGGCACTTATACATAAGAGTACATAGTATTTTTGTAAATCATTTGACGTAAATGATTTGCCTATATATTTTTCATAAGCGTAAACACGTAGCGCATATTTAAAAAATTGTGACATCTAGAATAAATTAATAGTTTTCCTACAACCTTCGCATAGGCTTCTAAAAACCCTACTTTTTCATAATTTTAGATTGATTAGTTTCGGAAATAAGGAGGGAATCTCTATTTCTATATATTTTTTAGAATATCTTTCTCAAAATGATACCTCACATAATATTCGAAAAAAGGAAATTCTCATATAAATATTAAACAAAACAGCTAATGCAAAATATGTGGGAAATTAAGATGTATTATTATACCAAATATCAAGTTTCTACATCGCAATTTTTCTTAAATATAGCTATGACAAACAGACTAACAGATACATGAGTGGTTTTACAAGGGTCCCGTTTTTTTTAGTTTGAAGTATGGTACCCAAAAAATGTGAAAAGAAAGTCAAAGAATTTCACTTGAAATATCGGATGAAGTCAAAAAATAAATTTTTGAGCAGAATAAATATAAAAGTTTTGAAACTTGTTACATTTGTTTATTCCTAGTGATGATCTTAACAAAAGCTAAAAATTATTATCACCACTAAATATATAATCATCACTAGATATGCAATGATGATTATGCCGAAATTTCCAAGCAAATCAAGGTAAGCTCTAGCCACCTTCTTGAATAATACGGTTGTTTTTATTTCCTGAATTTATCAAGAACGATAACCTGGTGTAAATGTATAATGTTTTCAAGTGTAGTTTTGTCATTGGCTTTGTGCATCTCACCCGCAATCATCGCAAAGAGTATAAACTTGCTGCTATAAAGGTCTAAATGAAGAAATAATATTGCTTTACTAAGTTCTATAATTTTTCATGATGTGGAGACGGGTTCACCAAAAGCTGCCGCAGATGATTCTAGATTCACATCATAATCTAGTCTTAGGAAGAATTCACAAGTCATCGTCTTCTTCGTTGCAGTCTACATATTTTTTAAAGCCAATTAGGAATTCACTACAACATTTATGACAAAAATGGTGCATTTAATTGCAGCCTTTCTGCAACCTCATTTGTTCCCACCACACCCAGTAGGATAGCTACAAAATATGAAGTTTAAAAACGCCTTTTTTTGTTCCCATACCATGAGTTTAAATTGGTTATAACGGTTTCAATAAAACAGACGACGGGAACTTTTGCTTTGCCTTTCTTCATCAGATTGGCTACTGTTTTGTGTGTATCTGCATCATCAGGGATATGTTGTTACTTATTACTATATTATTGCAGTTATTACTTACATCAAGTCCTCAAAAGCATACTAGCACTAATCGTTATTTTGTGAGAATAAATAAATTTAATCCATAGCGGCTGAAACATAATCACATTCAGAACGGCCACGTTTAGTATATATATATATATATATATATATATATATATATATATATATATATATATATATACCTATGTATATATATGTATATATATACATATACATATATATATATATATATATATATATAGACATATATATATATATATATAGATATATATATATATAAGTAAACTAGGTTCATATAGGTCTCAATCATCGCTTTCCCTTTGAATTTATGCAAATTACAGTTCATATATAAATATAACGAAACCTGTTAAGTAAGAGTAGATATAATACTACAAAGGTTCTGTGTATCCTTCTGTACACATAAATGCACGACTTCTAGTACACGTGCTGTTCACACCTTTTTTTCTTTCAACAATTCCATTTGGACACTCAAAAAAAATAACAGACATGGAGAAATTTTACGTCGAGACATAAAGGCAACAGTTTGAAAGTGTTTTAACGCTGTTTTTAGAAGTATATTCCACACTATCCTTGTCATAAGTGTTACAGTTATACAATAGGTTACAGTGTTTGGAGGTACTATTATAAATTTTCTAATAAGAGTATGTCAGGACAGGGACACGCGCGATTGATGTACATGGCTAGAGCGGAGCTTATCTGTTTATTGAGGTATTTTTTTTTAATTCTATTGACTCAATAGACTTATTAATCCGCGCTGCGTTGCAAATACCCGACAAATAAATTATAACATAAACCCCAACTTCGGAAAGTATTAAAGTTTAACAGCTTAACGTTACGGAAACCTTGTTATCTACAAGAGAATTAATATTGAATTGTTAGGAAGGTAATGAGTGTTTTTTTAAAGTTTATTTTTTTTTCTAGAAAGTGACATAACTATCTAGATAGTAACAAAGCAAAATGGTGAGGGTATACCATATAAATATGTGTCATTTGCTACGGACTACTTTAGTATTTATTAGAACATACAAGCGACAAGAGAGCATATACGACATTATCTTTTGTACGAATTTCGTTAGATCACTCAGCAGCAATAGCTCCTCGAAATACATGTAACGTAGAAGGTGAAGATGCAATCTCTGGTGCAACTACAAAACGTTGGTTTCAGAGGTTTAAAAATGGGAATTACGAATAAAAATATTTTCCCCATAGCGGACGACCTATACAAGTTAACATAGACCTTTTACAAGAATTAATTAGAAGATATCTCCGTCTTACCTCACGTTGCTTGGTAACAGAGCTCATTTGCGGTCATATACAGGTATTGGGACATTTGCATCAATTGGATAAAGTGTGTAAGCTAGGGGTGTGTTTACCACATACCCCGACCACCACTCACTTAGACCAACGTGCCAATATATGTATGAATATTTTTTCCTTGAAAAGTACCCAACACTAACTTCACCAATTAGTAACTGGAGACGAAAAATGGATTTTGTACCTAAACCAAACGCGAAAGCGCCAATGGTTAAGCTCACATGAAAAGCCGATACCGACTCCAGGAACTGAACTTCGACAAAAGAAAGTTTTGTTATCTACCACAATAACCACAGTAGACTCCACAATATACCACAATCAACTTGATCGACTCCGCACAGAAAAACGAAACAGACGTAAACAATACACGAAACAACACTTTCCTTCACGATAACACCCGGCCGCACGTAGCTAAAATCGTTTACCAGGAGTTACTGAATTTTCATTGGGAAATTCTATCTCATCCACCATATTCCCAACACCAACATATTTTTATTTATTCCGGTTTCAAATAATCACATTCAAGATAAAAAGTTTTTCACAGCCCCGAAGTTCGTACGCAGACGGAAGCCATGCTTTACCTGCACGTTGGCAATGGGTTGCAGATAACAACGCAAGAGTAACTAATAATGAACTATGAGTTTTTTTAAATAAAAACAGTTTGCGATTATAACGCTAAATACTTTCCTACAAACCCAATAACATAATACACAAATTTAGATAACACTGAATACCTGGAACACAATTTATTCCTATAGCCCAATTAACCTATACCACCTTTAAATGTTAAACTTTATGAATCTGTTTTTAGATCCCTACTTTAACACATTTTTTAATATTACAAATGGAGAACCACCTACAGTTTTATACCTGCATAATATTATAAACATATCACATAGAATAATAGACTTAAATTGTGAGACCTCATGGGACGCCTGGCTGACGTAGAACATCCAATTGTTTTATATTTTTATACTAGAATATTGTGATTTGATCAAATTGAAAATTATAAAAAGAAATATTCAAATAGTTGCTAATAATAAAATATTAATTTTATTTTTTTTATATTTATAAAATAATCATAAAAATATTTCTCAACAATACATTAAAAATATATTTTTAATTTCATAATACTGTTAGCCAACAAGACGGGAAGCTGACCGAATAAAGTCGGAAAGAGCCGACAAGACACGAAGCTGGCCGAATGGCACTTCGCGGCGTGCTACCAGGTAACATTTCAACTCCCATCCAAACGTGCCATTAGATGTTTCACGTCAAAAATGTATATTATAAAAAGCATTTCGGTACTAAAATAATATTTCTTGGTTTAAGTTTATTAAATATTGTTAACGCTACCGTTATAACTCTAAAAAGCATACCGAAGAATTACACAACTATTACAATATAAATTCCTTCTAAATCAATTCTCAATCTTCAATGTATTTAAAAGCAAATACAACTCGTCAATATTATACACAAAAAGACTCTGAAGAGGGGATGGCAAGAAGCGGACAGGACTTGAGCACTGTCGCCGACAGCTGCGTCAGTCTGCTCGCAACGCTCGAACGCGACGTACTAGTGACAGAGCCACTTTATTGCACCTCGAGCGCGAACCAGCAACGAAAATCGCGAGTCCAGTGCCTCGTCGGATACCGATAATTGGTATGTAGCGCATGTTTCATTGTGAAATAGTTATTAGACATTTATGCGGAAATAATGCCCAGAGAAAGACCTACCAGAAAATAACAGGGTTCTAGTAGCTATTACTTTTATCATAGATATATCCTTAGCGACCAAAACATGAAATTAACGTAATTTTAGTATATTGCCTTGAAATAATATTTATTAACTAAATTCTTCCAACTTAACTTCTCTTGAGAAATATTTAAATAAACATTTAAAGATAAAAATAATTTCTTTAGCTTACCTTAACTTTATGAATATTAAATAAAAGTGGCGAGACTTAAAGTCGAATTGTTAACTGTTTAAAATTGAGAAACAACTTAAATAACAGAGTACACAAGATACAGACGATGTGTGTATCTGTGTGCTCTAAGAAGGTAAATCAACTTTAAATTCATTATCTAATCTCTGAAAAATTAATACGTAAACTTGAATCCAGAAAACTCTCAAGTTGCAATTAGAAAGCAGAAAAACCATTTACAACCATTTTCATTTAAATCCAACCAAAATGTACCTTCTGAAAAAAAAATTCCTTATTTATAACGAAAGGTATATGAGATTCTTGTTGTAGTAACATAAAATATGAAAGTTCAAATTGCAAATCCACAACATATATGTGATCACACTCCCATGAACATAACTGGTCTTATGAAAGTGTAACGTCTTTAATAACGTAAACGGTAATGGAACTTATAAACAATATTTGTTTACAAAACTTATTATTCTGTTTTTTTTTTTATAAAAGAAGAGCGCCGAGAAAAACATTTTTTGGAAATTGTTGGAATAAAGTAAGAAATAAATGATTAAGACAATTAGTTAGTGGGTATTGATACGTTTTGAACGACACAAAGAACGAATTCAACAAGTAACTGTCCCAAATATTATCACTTAATAATTAAGTGGCCGATAAGACATGTGAAAGTTTCTGCAAGGTTCCAAGATAATAAAATTAGAGTATATCGAGACCCTTAATAATATACCAGTATGTACATCCACGAGATAAACAAATAAAATATGTGAAAATTGAACCTTACAGTGCTATACAATTGCTGTTTGCTAACTTAGTAAAAAGAAGACGGCGTTATAATATGATGTTTTGGGAAAATTTGTCATTTAACTTATGATGGACTCTAATAAAAAAATATACTTAATTAAAATCATCATCAATTCCATACCTCTGCGTATTTTAATTTTATCAAAAATAGCCCCTTCGTTTATAACAATAATTTAGTGTTTAAAGAAAAAACGGAAACAAAACAGCATTGACTTAAAATAACAAAAGTAAAAGCAATGTTAGAGATCGTTACCCCATTCAATGTCAAGGCCGATGCACATTCCCGACTTAACAGTTTCAGTTTCGTTTATCAACCTGAGACCGTATAAGCTATATTGTTCTTAATTTCCAAAGTTGATATTCTGTCTACTCTATTCCAAAGTTGATATTCTGATTTCTACATGAAAATATACAGAAGTAATAAAAGTTCAAAATTTACACAAGCAAATCGAACCTCTGTACGTTGTTTTGAGCTAAAAATAAAGTAAACTGTAAAATAACCTTAAAAATTAACATGATATTATATTCGAAGCTAAGTTACATCCATAAGGTAAAGAGTGCTCAGACCAAGCTTCTACACTAATATTAATACGTGGAAACGAACAAAAAATTACTATGGTTATGGAATTGATTAAAGAACTTCGGCACAATTATAAGGAAATAAGTGGAAAATATGAAATGGAAATAAAAGAGTAATCATCCATTCTACTATTACATATTATTAATATTAATTTCTGTATTAATTATTGGCTGTACTAAATTAATTGCACTTAGCAATAGAAATTAAGCTACAGGATTAGGATATTAATGTTATTAGTTAAATTACATATTAGTTATATTAATTTCTGTATTAGTTATTGGCTGTACTAAATTAATTGCACTCAGCAATATAAATTAAGTTAGAGTATTAGGATGTTAATGTTATTAGTTAAATTTGGATTGTGAATTAAGATAGAGTATCGAAATTGGCAAGCAATATTATAGAGAACATTTTGTGCACAGAGCAGTTCTAGTTTTTTTAACCATTTACCCAAAAGGCGGTCGCTTTCACTATAATTACTTGTTTTAATTTATAATTATCCTACAATATATTCAGACTTTTTTTACAATCGACTACC